>CM031239.1:417204746-417804746 GCA_018340775.1 Taxus wallichiana var. yunnanensis | reverse complement strand
ATTTGCATTTGCTTAAAAATGAAATAAAAATATATACAAGGAAGGAATACACATGTTTGTTCTTCGAGGGAGAATTTCATGTGCTTTTATTTTGCTTGAAGATCTTCATTGCTAAAATTTTTCTAAGGATTGGGGGCGATCAGTCCCCAATTGTGCCGAGAGAACCGGAGTGTTAGGTGCATGTAACCCAACATGGAAACAAATGAGTGATAGAAGAAGAATAAAGTACCGAAGCACCACCTGTGAAGGAAGCGGGCCGTATATCAAAGTTATTTAATAAATTTTATATATTACCCTTTAAATGTAAAAGGAAAGGAAGGATGCTTATGAAGAAATTAACTACTTTGATACCTTCCATAACCCCACATACCACACTTTGGTGCGAGATGGATCTAAGCCCAATTTTACAAATTAGGGCACACAATAGAAAAGAGAATGAGTGTCCCCATTCCCATCCCATGTATCACACAACTAAGTAGAAATTGTAATGTAGTAAAATGTAGCTGAATAAGGAGACCCGTGCCCCAATATTCCGAGACTATAGTAGAAAGCCGAGTGTTGTATTAAAGAGGAGTGAAATATTTCATGCCTCCTTTAACTCGATCTAAACCAAGTGTTGAGTTGTGAATATTAATTGCTTCACATTAGCATGCTTTATTAACTTGTTGGAATAAGCGATGGCGGCGTTGGTCGGCAGACCAACATCGGTCACATGGAAACTAATATTGATCAAACCAAGGAGGAACCAACATCGGTTGTGCATGCGTGATTATTTTATTTAACTCATGAGAATTAGATCTAACCTTTGATATAAAGTTTATCTAATGGTGGTAATTGCATAGCTAAAGTGCCATAAGTTTGTATATGTGATCCATAGGGATCCAAAATGACTTTACTTCATCAGATTGGTTAGCAACAAAGAAGGAAAATGAAGAAACAGAGGTTATGTCTTTATGTTAATAGAACCGCCACTATGTGCGAAAGCAGCGATTCTGAGAACCACCACCCAACTAGGGCGGCGGTCTTGTAACCACGGCTAGCTCGGGGTGGCGGTCTATGACTATTAGTCTACATTGGGTGGCAGTATTAACACTTTCAAAGAAAAATAAAATTTAAAACGAACAGTCCCATAATTGGAAAAGTTGTATGTGTCTCTTCTCCTGCATGACCTTTCCCATCCTCCAGTGCACAAGAGGACATGAGAAAGGTTATAAATACATGTAGGAAGGAGAGTTTTGATCATTGAAGCATGAAAGCAAGTGAGAAAGGAATTCTTAGTCGTTGGAATCGTGTTTGTAGAAGAAAGGAGTTTTGAGATAGAGCAAGCAAGTAATTGGGAGGAAGTGTGAGATATTATCTACTTCTCTTTCATACTTATTGTAAATTTTGTATTTCTTATTTGAATTGACCAATAAAAAGTGGGAAAAATATTGTTTTCCCTTCTTAACTAGTTTTCCTCCCCAGGAGGTTTTTCAGGATAAAAATTATTGGTGTTCGTGAGTTTATATTCTTTCCTTTCTGTAATTGTTGATTTTAAGCATAAGAAAATTCATTCACTAGCTATACTGTCATTTTCTAATCAAAAGTAGAACAACATCGTTTGATTGTGTTTCGTGAATGATTCCAAAGTAGAGAGTTACATATCAATATGATTATATAAGCTGTAAAGCTAGGGTTTGAAGAGAGAGAACTCATTAAGAATTGAGAATTGAAAGAGATAATTCTTGGAGAGAGAAAAGAGAAGCTTGTGAGGAAGAAAGTATTGTACATCTAGGAGAGGTGTGGAAGATTGCAGATCTTCAATTGTATATCCTCTATGAAGCTTTGAATAATATATTGGTTGTTTCTTAGTGGACAGTAACCCACACTGGGTGAACCACATTATATCTTGTGTATTATTTCTTCTAGTTTATTTCCATATTTATTACTTGTATGCTTAGATATGAATATATGTATGTACAACTAGTGTGATTAACCCCAACAACTTGGTATCAGAGATTTCTTGTTTGAGGGTTTTGTGTGTTGACAAATTTACTCACAGAGGGATTTATGATTGAGTGGGACCTACACTGGAAAAAGATAGCAAATACAAAGTTGAGAAATTTGACGGTTGTAATTATCAATTATGGAAGATGTAGGTGGAAGATTATTTGTATCAGAAAGATCTATACTTACTATTGGATGAGAAGGAAATACCTACAAAGATGATTGATGAAGAATGGAAAATTCTTGATAGAAAGGCTCTAGGATCTATAAGATTGAGTCAGCAAAGCATTTGTGGCTTTGAATATTACCAAAGCAGCAACCATGGTAGAGTTGATGAAATCTTTAGCTAATTTATATGAAAAACCTAGTGCTTCAAATAAAGTTTATTTGATGAAGAAATTATTTAATTCTAAGATGCAAGAAGGTGAATCTACATCAAGTCATTTGAATGATTTTTGGTCTATTGTAAATCAATTAAAATCGGTGAATATTTTGTTTGATGATGAAGTGAAAGAACTTTTATTTTTATGCTCTTTGCTAGATAGTTGGGATAACTTGGTAATGGTTGTTAGTAATACAACGTCTGCTACTAATATTTTAAAGTTTGATGATGTGGTTAGTATAATCTGAATGAAGAAATACGAGGAAAAGTACAGGAGAATTATCTTCGGTAATGCTTTGAATGTAGAAAGCAGAGGAAGACAAAAGGAGAGATCCAAGAGCAAGAATAATGGGAAATCAAAGTCTAAGAATGACAAATCTAAATCCAAAGGTAAAGGAATAATTTCTTTGGAACTATGGAAAGAAAGGACATGCAAAGAAGGATTTTTGGTTGAAAGAAAACAAATAAATTGTACTAGATAAAGGTAAAGAGGCTAACGTTGTTGCATCGAGGTAATGCAAGATGCCCTTATTCTCTCCTTGGATAATAAAATTTAATCATGGGTTTTAGATTCAGGAGCTTCTTTCCATGTTACCCCTAATAAGGGTTATTTCATAAATTATGTCCAAGGTAATTTTGGGCATGTTTATTTAGGAGATGATGAACCATGTAATATTATTAGTAAAGGAGAAGTTCATCTAAAATTGTAGAATGGAAATACATGGATATTAAAATATGTGAGGCATGTGCCAAGCCTCGGGAGAAATCTAATTTCTGCAGGACAACTAGGTGAATTTGGTTACATGGTTACATTCACAATGAGACTCTTGGAAGGTTACTAAGGGATATCTTGTTGTAGCAAGAGGCAAGAAGGTAGGAACATTTTATTTTTATACTTGTATTACTAATTCATTTTCTATGCTATCTACTTCAAATTTAGATGCAAACATGTGGCATAATCGGCTAGGCCATATGATTCAAAAAAGAATACATATCTTAAAGGCTAAGGGTAAGTTATCATATTTGAAAGATGTAGATCTTGATTTACTGTGAGCATTGTATATTTGGAAAGAAAAGAGAGTGATATTTCTCAAAGTTGGGTCAACAAAGAAGGAGAAAAAATTGGAGCTTGTGCACTTAGATGTGTGGGGACCAGCCCAGGTAGCTTCTCATGGAGGATCCCAATATTATGTGACTTTCATTGATGATGCCACAAGAAAGGTATGGGTTTATTGTATTAAACGTAAATCTGATGTTTTTGATACTTTTAAAAGATGGAAAGCCCTTGTGGAAAATGAATCAAATTCAAAGTTAAAATGCCTTAGATATGACAATGGTGGTGAGTCATTGCAGCAAGGTTTTCAATTATTATTGTTCAGTAAATGGAATACGTAGAGAAATAATGGTTCTGTAACACCACATGATAATGGTGTTGCAGAAAAAATGAAAAGTATAATCATGGAACGTGCAAGAAGCATGAGGATACATGTAGGATTACCCTTGCAAGTTTTGGGGAAGGAAGCTATAATAGACACGATGATTTATTTAATTACTTGTGGGCCTTCAAGTGCATTGGATGGTGGAATACAGAAGAAGCTTGGACTGGAAAAGAGGTAGATCTTTATTTTCTTAGATTATTTGGTTTAGAAGCTTTTGTGCATGTTGATAAAGAAAATAGAAAGAAGTTGGATGCTAAATCCAAGAGATGTACTTTTATTGGTTATTTCAAATTTGTTTTTGGGATTTAGAAGATTCTAATATTGTTAGGAGTTGTGACATTGAATGGAATGAAAAGAGAATGTATAGGGATCAAGTTTTGGTACCCAAAGACGAACCGGTTGAAAAGTTTGTGGATGAAAATGCATTCTCGGATTTAAAAGTGACACCTACATGTCTACATAGTAATGTAAGGTGTTGGTTGACAGGACTAACATCGGTCACCCAATTTGACGTCGGTTATAGAAGAGTCAAACCAAAGTCGGTTATAGTAGGCGAATGTCGATTAGTTAAACCAGTGTCACTACATGTGACCAGCATCAATCACTATCTAAGACTAATATAAATTTACAAAATGAGCGATTGAGCCTCCGGCACCCTAAATCTTAGTGAGAAGGTCAAAAAGGGTAAGTAGACCTCCAAAAATATTTTCACCTTCCTTATCTTATTTATTATTGATTGATAGTGGTGAACCAAAGAGTTTTGAAGAAGTAATGCAGGATGAGACCCATGTGCAGTGGGAGCATGACATGGATGAGGAGATGGACTCCTTAAAATAGAACCAGACATGGGATTTGGTTAAGTTGCAAAGCAGTAAAAGAACATTATAGAACAAATGGGTTTACAAGATCAAGGAAGAAGAGGGTGGATAAAAAGATACAAGGCAAGGCTTGTGGTAAAAGGATTTACATAGAAATCAAGTATTGATTTTGGTGAGATATTTTCTCCTATAGTAAAAATGACTTCCATACCTCTGGTGTATTGAGTTTAGTTGCAATAAAATATTTGCATTTAGAGAAACTTGATGTCAAGATGGCTTCCTTCATGGTGATTTGGGGGAAGATATTTATATGCAACATCCGTTTGGGTATGAATTCAAGGGTAAGGAGAAACTCGTGTGCAGGTTGAAAAAGAGCTTGTATGAGCTGAAGCAAGCCCTAAGGCAATGGTATATGAGGTTTGATAGTTTCATGCATAAGCATAGTTATATGAGATGTGAATATGACCATTGTGTTTATTTTAAGAAGCTTGAAAATGGAAGCTATATTATTTTTTTACTGTATGTGGATGATATGTTTATTGCAGGATCTAGTATGCAGGACATTGGTGAGCTTAAAGAAAAGTTAGCTCATACATTTGCAATGAAGGATTTGGGAGTTGCAAAAGAAAATCCTTGGCATGTAAATTCTTAGAGATAAGAAGAACATGAAATTGTATTTGTCTCAGGAACATTATATCAATAAGGTGTTGGAAAGGTTTAATATGCTAGAATTCAAAACCTATAAGTACACATATGGCTGAAAACTTCAAATTGAGTAAATATTAGTGTCCTACATCACATGAGGAGGTCAAGTACATGGCACGAGTTCCATATGTTTCAAGTAATTGGAAGTCTCATGTATGTTATGGTTTGTACCAAACCAGACATTGCACATGTAGTGGGAGTTGTGAGTAGATTTATGGCCAATCCAGGTAAAGAGCATTGGAAATAATTCCAATGGATTCTCAAGTATTTGAGAGGGACATCCAACATGCATTTATGCTATGGAGGGTCATATATTTCTTTATGTGGCTATGTTGATTCAGATATGGCTAGAGATTTGGATGGTAGGAGAAGCACCACTGGATATGTATTCACAATAGGTGGGACAAAAGTTAGTTGGATTTTGAGATTGCATAAGGTTGTGGCCTTGTCTACTATAGAGGCTGAATATGTTGCAGCTAAAGAGGCTAGCAAAGAGATGATATATATGATAAGGTTCATGGAAGAGTTGGGAAAGGAGAAAAAGGATTGTAGATTGTATAGTGATAGCCAAAGTGTGATTCATTTGACAAATAACTCAACGTTTCATTCAAGAATGAAACACATTTAGTTGAGTTATCACTTGATACGGTAAGTGTTGGAGGATGGGTAGTTGAAACTGGAGAAAAATCATACAAATAAGAACCCTGTGGATATGCTAACAAAGTTGTTAGCAACGGAGAAGTTGGAGCTACACTCCACTTTTAATGGTCTTTGAGTTTGAGACTCGAAGAGGGAGAAACAGGACAAGCAAAGGATCCAAGAATGGAGTTGTACAATACAATGCAACAATTTATCTCCAAGTGGGAGATTGTTGAGTTGTGGAGCTTAATTGATTCACATTAACATGATTTATTAACTTGTTAGAATACACAGTAACTGACGTCGATCGGAAAGCTGACATCGGTCACGTGGGGACTGGTATTGGTCAAAGCAAGGAGGAACCAACATCGGTTAGGGTAATCAGACATCGGTTGCCGTGCGTGATTGTTTTATTTAACTCATGGGAATTAGATCTAACCTTTGATATAAAGTTGATCTAATGGTTGTAATTGCATAGCTAAAGTGCCCTAAGTTTGTATATGCCTATATAAGCTAGAAAGCTAGGGTTAGAAGAGAGAGAACTCATTAAGAATTGAGAATTGTAAAGAGAGAATTCTTGGAGAGAGAAAAGAGAAGCTTGTGAGGAAGAAATTATTATACATTTGGGAGAGTGTGGAAGATTACATATCTTTAATTGTATATCCTCTATGAAGATTTGAATAATATATTGGTTGTTGGACGTAGTCCACAATGAGTGAACCACATTATATCTTGTGTATTATTTTTTCTGGTTTATTTCCATATTTATTGCTTGTATGCTTAGATCTGAATATGTATTTGTACAACTGGTGTGATTAACCCCAATCTTGAGTGAATTAGATATGAAATTGTGCAAAAACATATATATATATATATATATATATATATATATATATATATATATATATATATATATATATCGGTGAAAATATGAGATTGTTGAGAAAGTTAATGTAAATTCCCTAGGAAAAAATGTGTGGGAATGTTGGGGCCATACATCCATTTTAACCAAATTGTGTGGTTTTGAACATGTGCATTTTTTGGATATCTATGTTTGATTGAATTTCTAATTACTTGTACCCTATTTGTTCTTATATGTTACCCTAGAATTCTACCTATGTTTGTTTTAGGTGTAGAATATACCTAGATGAATGCCCCCTCTTTTGAGGCATGTGAAAAACCATGTTGAGCACTTGGCTCAAAATAATAGATGTGTTCCCATACACAAGATGTTTGAGAAACTATAGAAGAGTGTAGAATGTTGAGGAGGTGACCACCTTGAAGAACTTATACCTACACAAATGAATGCATTTTTGCATAGTGGAAACTATGGAACCCAATAATAACAACCAATAGAAACAATATAGACAATAAAACATTAGTAATGATGTATGCAAAAGAAAATAATGGCAAGTAATCATGAAGTCGAGTTAATTGTATGTAAACAATGTTAATATGAAAAGGCTTAGAGCACGGAAACATGGGACACCCATGATGTCACTAGAAAATCAAGGCCCATAAGTGTGACAAACAAGATAAAGTAATATAGGCATAGAGATAAAAACATGGGACACCCACGGTGTCACAAGACAAATAAGGAACTCAAGCCACAATCAATGAAACAAGCAGTAACAACACACGCAACAAGCGTGTATGGAAACTAATAGTGTCATAATATGATGAAATGATATAACAAATGATATAAAAGAAACATATGAAGCAATAGGTGTCAAACTTACACAAGACACACGTGGTAGCCCCGTTAGCTCAAAAGATAACATGTACATAATATATATAATCAATTTTAATGAGGAAGTAGAAAGGAAATATAATATAATGACAACACATGGGTAGTGTATAATAGATGCCCCAGATGTACATGAATTCTAGGTAAAGGGTTGGAAAACACCTATTATTGTGTATCGTTTGTGTGTGTCTTACATCAAGCTCAATATACCATGTGAACACATGCGTGTAAAGAGATATGTTATCTATCAAAGCCATAATGAAAAACAATGTGTGTAATGTAAAGTGAAAACAACTCAAGCTAAGTCTACAAGTCCTGGTTTTGTATTTTTGCAAATATATGAATGCTTTTGTATTTTGAAACTATTTTAATGTTTTTGTATTTTCGAAATGTTGAACTATTTATAAGAAAGAGGAATAACAAGAAATCTATTTGATGAGAACCTCCGAAGAGGTGGAGCAACTTTCGGGAGACATGGAGGCTTAGGACTCCATTGTGACTCAAACGCAAGTGGTAGAGTAGTGGTGATGTGTTCTAAAGAAATGGTGACGGGGAAGAAGATGGACTAGATCCATTAGAAATAATATGAGTAAAATGTTTTGATTTGATATTTGTGATTATAGTAAGATGACAAAGAGACCTGCATGATTGATCAATGTTGATGTTGATTGATGCGATAGTCACTATAATTAGATTTATGCGATATAGCATGTGATGACATAGGAGGATTAACAAACATATTTAAAATGTGACCCTTACAAAATTACACAGTGGTATATATATAGTTCACAAAACCTATTCTTAGAAAAGAAGGAAGGGAGATATACATATGCCCCTAGGTAATTGAGAAGGGATGACACATTGGTATATGTAGACCAAGAGTGAAGTTTGAGGTGGTAATTGATAGGCCCGCTTGAAAAAGTATGTTCTAAGTGATAATGTAATATTAGATGCATGAATGGTTACTATGCTTAATTTATTGAAATAATGACACAATAGTTCTACCATAAGAATGATTAAGATGAATTTCCACGAATTATTCATGCACTTTTATTCCAAGTAAAATATAATGGAAATTTTTGGTTTGTGTGTAAAATCCCCACAACTAGTTAGTTCACACCAGTTATAGAAGATGTTCAAGAAGTGAGTGGATGTGTTTGTGTCATAATTGTTTTCCACATGTAGTTACAACGATAACATTTACACCAGCAAATTTATAATTAGTTCTTAAAACGATTTAGATATTTTCTAAGTGATGTAAAAAAATTTGCTACTAATAAAAATCATGACCATTCCATTCAACTACTCCCAAGTAGTGAACCACCCAACATCCATCATTACATGTACCCATATGTCTAAAAGAGTGATATTGAAAAGATGATTCAAGAGATGTTCAAGGAAGGTATTATATGACATACCTAAAGTTTATATTCTTCTCCATTTGTAATGGTGTGCAAGAAGGATAAGACATGGCTAATGTGCCCAAATTACAGAGAACACAACAAGTACAACATCAAAGTTAATTTTCCTATTCTTATAATTGATGATTTTCTAGATGAGTTGCATGGGCCTTTTTATTTTACTAATTAATTTCCACTTTGTTTATCATCAAATATGGATCAAGGATGAGGATATACACAAGACAACATTTATAGCCAACTACTATGATTTCTCGATGAAGCATTTTGGCCTCATAAATGCACCTACTACCTTTCAAAGTTGGATGAACATTTTCTTTCACCTATTTTGGCAGAAGTTTGCCTTGGTATTTGTTGATGACATCTTAAATTTACAACAAGACATGGGAAGAACACTTGTAACATGTGAATTAGGTGTTACTCACTATAGAACATCATTAACTTTATGTCAATCCTTCAAAATGTTATTTTAGGGTGAATGAGGTGGAGTGCTTGGGTCATATTGTGTCACATGAAGGGATAAAGTAGACACTCATAAGATCAATGCCATGGTGGAATGGAAAGTTCCAAAATCCTTGAAGAAACTTTGTGACTTCCTTGGGTTGATGAGGTGTTATCATTTTTCATGAAGAACTATGGAAAAATGGTAAGACCACTCACCGCCTTGTTGAAGAAATGCTCCTTTCAATAGAAAAAAGTGGCCATAAAGGCATTTAAGCAACTAAAACAGGTTATGTGTACCATTACAATCTTGGTTACCCATGTAACACTAACTCATTGTTTAATTTTTAATGATACCATTGCTTATGTGTACCATTAGAATTAGATAACTTGGGAAGGAGGGTGACAATGTTAAGGTTTTAATGTTATTTGTTGGGATGGTTAGGTTTCTAATTTGAGTTGGGAATGACATTGTTGTATTAGTATACTTTAGATGATTCACTATGTTGTTTTCATCTCTTGCAGAATTTAGCATTATTTGGTCGATGTTAGATGACCTATGTCTTTATTCTGATCTATACCTTGATCCAGAATCATCTCATGACTCCACGAATTTGTTTTACCTTCCACAAGATTATTGCTCCCTATTCCATGACACATGTTACTTTGTGGAACCTTTGCATTGTCACACCATTATATTTATATTGTAGAATCTTCATTTTGTATATTTTCCTTCGTACCATGACTATTCATTTCTTGTTCCATGCCCCTTCAAACTACATATGCTTTTCTTCCTATGGACTTCTCCTTTATTCCTTAGTGTCACATGGTTCTATTGGTTTGTCCGTGGCATATGACTATGTGGTTTTTCTCCTTTTTTGCGCATACTTTTCCAACTTCCATTATACACTATCTCTTCATTCTACAACCTTTCTACCTAGAGTTGCCTAAGTCTATAACTTGAATGGAGTTGTTCAAATAACATGGGTGCTAATTTGGACAATAGTTTGGTGACTTTAGGGGACATCTCCTTGTTAGATGAGTTGATTAGTAGTCTGGCATATCCATTGGGCATGAAATCAATATATAATTATGAGAAATTGCCCTAAAGTGAGCCACAAATTTGTTCCTTTATTCCATGGATCTATCATGACTTACAACAACATTCACTTTACTCCACGACCTCTCTATCCTGTAAGAAAATAAAATGGGAAATTAACTTGTGCAACACAACACTTATTCAAGGAGATCACAAAAAAATTGAGGAGGAAACTCAACCAATGATCATAGAATAAACAACAAAAGGGACCCTCTAAATACAAGGAAAAGGAAACACAAAACAACAAAACCAATATGTATAAGATGCAACCTAACATACTCAATGAGAAGGTTTAAGATAAATCACATTGACTAGGATTTGAAGTGTCTCCCCATCAATCCTTGAGAGATTAAATAAAATATCTTTCTTGAATATTGTGATAACATATGGTCTGATCTAAAGTGCATCAAACTTTGAGTGCTTCCCTAGCTTTCCTCTATCCATATCCCACTTTAAAAATAGGTCCCCTGCTTTGAATGTTTGAGCTCTTTCCTTCCTATCAAACTGTGAGAGGGATGAAGGACATAGACCTGGAGGGAATCCATGTGCATCAAGGAGTTTCACTCAACCGAGATGAAGGAGTTATAAGATTCAAGCAAGAAAACTTAAGAGAGCAATGTGCATGCATATATGAAACCAAGATCAAAAATGGAATGGAATGCTCATAGATCAAGTAGAATGTGTACATATAGGGGAGTGATGAGTAACTCCCATGTAGAAATAATGATGCCTCCATGATGGAGAAGAGGAGTTACTTTCCGAAAGGAGAAAGTAACTCCTATGACACACACTTACACATATGACAGATTCCATAAGGGAATCTATCATAACTAATATGACACCTAGATCCATGCTCACCTAAGTGAGATGGCTCACCTAAGTGAGATGACTCACCTAGTGAGGTGGAATTACACCCAATAAATAAATAAAGGATGGAAAATACCACCTACACTAACACCCCCCTTCATCAAAACTTAGGATGAGGAAAGACAAGTCAGAAAAACACACACAGAATGAAAAAATGGGTCTCGACAACTATGCCTAATGAGGTACCCATGCACAAAAAAAAATCAAGTAGTGAAGGAAAACCCAGTGGGAAAAACATCCACTTACAAGAGATATACAAAATCCCTAAACTACTAAGAAGAAGAGGGAGAGAAGAATAGGTGTTATCCAACCTCCCAAGAAGATGAACCAGTCATGAGTCACTATGTGATTAGATAAGGTGTTGTTCCAATCCAAGGAACAATGCTCGTACGTGAAGTGGAAATTTCAGCTGCTCCATGAAGAAATGTTGATCCCAAAGTAGTGGCAAGGAAGGAAGGTGGAATGTCCTGAATGTAAAGAAGTGTGCCCAATGCCTAATGAGTCCTGAATCATAGTGCCTACTCCTTGAAGTGTCTGAAGTGGACAGAAGTAGGTGGATCAAGAGACAACTCCTCAAGATGTGGCAAGTGATAAGTGGATGGTGGAGGTGGGTCCCCATCATCATGACAATCAACTATGCTAGAAGAGATGTCCTCAACATCAAAAGTGGGCTCAAAAGTATCATCAAGTCCAGGTGATTTGGATGAAGAATCTAAAGGAGGAGCAAATTTTGAGGAGTACAACCGAGTGTGATGGTCAACTATACCAAGTGTAATAGTAACATCATTGTATAGCTCTACGACATAAAATAATTGCAGAGTGAACTCAACCTACATGCCTTGTCCAAGGTGAGTGATATGATAAAATGAAAGAAGATTGGTTGAAAGTGAAGGGATACTAAGAACATTGTTGAAAGTACCACCATTCACTTCAATTGATCCTCTCCCAAAAACATGTGCAATAGTGTTGTCACCAAGCTGAATAGAAGACATGCCACATGGCTCCAGTAAAGCAAACTCAATGTTTGATGAGGCCATGTGATGAGTTGCACCCAAATCAATGATCCATGTAGGATTAGGTGGCACAAATGTCACTAGAACTTTTCCCTTTGGTTTCTACTTATTTTATTCTTTCTCTTTCACTTTCCCTTTTTCATTTTGTTTCTCCTTAGAACTTTTTTTGAGATGATGAAGATGATTTGAGGGAGTCTGGAACTCGATATTGTGCTTTTCAAGAAGATTAGTGAGGAGATCAATATTTTTATTCAAGCACTTTTCTTCATCATGTCTGCCATTATAGTACCCACATTTGATCATTCTTTGGGAGGTTTGGAACTGGAAGAGGAAGTGGAAGAGTTGGTTTTTGGTTTTCCTTCTTTTCATGATCCTTGTCATGTTTCTTCTCCTTTGAAGCTTTCTATTTTTCCTATCCAACAATGAGAGCATGTGCTTTTGTGGATTTCAAGGTTCCAATCTGAATCAATTTATCTTGTTCTCTGATCAAATTAGCAATAAAATCATCAAGTGAGGGCATAGACCAACTTTTACCAAGTGCCCTTTTTGTTGCATGGAAGGTAGAGACAAAAACAAAGTATTTTGGACCAAGTTTTGCAAGGACTGAGAGAATGAGTTATGGTTCCTTTTTTCTATTCCACAAGCTTAAAATTGCAATCTGAATGATTTAAATTTGGTGAAGAATTCTTAAAGGGTGTAATAAATGCTAGGACTAAGCTTGATTAGTTCATTTTCAAGTTCATGTCCTCTCATTTCATCTTGTTTCCCAAAAGTTTGTGTAGGGAATCCAAAACTTCCTTGGGTGTTTTTGTAGAGGAAATATGGAAGTGTAGTTCTAGAGACACACAAAGAGACAAAAACCCAATGGCTTCATCACACTTATCAAGCCACTTTTCCTTTTCTACTACATCTATGGGTTCAACTTGTAATTCACGTGGTTATTCGAATAGTTGTTTCTTTTTCAAGGCAAAGTACATAACATCCAACCATTCTTGATAATTGAAAGGGGTAAGAAAGGGAACTGCATTGGGATCCATGAAAAAAGGTGTGCAAAGAAGAATGCAAAACGAAAGGAACCAAAAAAATTAAACACCCCCGCACAATGTGGAATTGGGCTCTCTTGCCGCAAGGTTGTGGTGAACACACTCACTAACCCGTAAGCAAATAAGAGTGTTCTTACAATGAGGTGAAGGGGGCAAATGGTGGGGCCCATAAAGCCAATAAACACCCAAAAAGGTTATATTTTCCCCTCAAAATTACTTCTATGGAAAAAACTAATTAATGCTTAATTAATCGTAATTAAATCAACAAGAATGGAGAGAGAACAAAAATTACCTTTGGTGAGGGTGGCAAGCCACTCACTCGACGAGCTAGAGATCTTAAGCTTGCTCCTCTGGGTGAGAAAGCAGGAGGTCTGCAGAGTCATTGACCGAGTTGGTGGGAGATTTGATAGAGCTAATGTGTCGGCAGTGAGTTAACTGGTTCGCCGAGCCAATGGTTGAGTCAATGCACCGAGTTAAGTAAAGAGTTGGGTTGGTATTGCCGAGTGTGGATGTGTGTCAAGTTAGAGTGATGTTAATGCCTACGAGCTATCATGTGTGAGGAGCCTTTAACGCAGTTGATTTGTATTGAAGCCACGTGTTGAGCAAGGGCTACGTGTTGGTAGGAATCATCGAACGCTAAGTGCGAGGACGTGGCAAAGTGACAACAACAAAGTAATGTTTGGGCCTCCACTTGGTAGTGAGGAGGGAGAAAAAAGTAAAATGACTTCAAACAGAGTTTTGAACTCCCACGTGTAATGCAATATTTCATCGCGGGTAATCATTGAATAGGGTGACAGACGTGTTGTTTATTTGTAAGTTTGTGCGAGCTCAAACATGTATGAGAGCCACAAGCCGAGAGCTCAGAAACCATAAGTGAGTGTCCAAGGTAATGCACAATGAAATCCAACATGGCGGGTTAACAAAGCAATGGAATGATCCAAACACACCAACGGATGCAACAAGTGAATCAAGTCGACAAACAAGCACACTAAGCAAGACATTAGGAAGAAACAAGGCGGTTGGGGTCATCGAGAAACCCGAACATGGTGAGCGAGATCAATCTAAGTTTTCATGCCAATGTAGAGTTGAAATCCCACCAAACGTGAGTGAAGACAAAGGAAAGTGAGCCAAAAGGATGCATGAACATGAGTTACGGTGTAGACTAAAGCATGGTGATCAACAATCCACGAATCATGAGTCAAACTTGTTCATGGAGAGGGGAAACTCGAGCTTTGAAAACCAAGGCAATGAGTCAAAAAAGGAAAACCATGAACTATTGAGAAAATATGAGCTCGAGAGTGCAAGAGACGATGCGAGTCGAGTTGGTAAGTGTAAGTGAAGTGAGTTGATTGGATAGCTTGGCTCCCAACTCGGCGAGATGGGACCGAGTTAGTCCTAGAGAGGCTCTTATGACCCTTAAAAAACCTCGAAACTACACCTTTTGAGCCTGTAATTTTTTTGACCTTGAACACACGTAAAACGAACACGAAGCACATGAAACATAACACAAAACTAACCACAAGACCCTGGAAAAAATATGAAAGTAGAACACAAGGCAAAAGAGAGCTTGTGTGAGAAACTATAAGGCGAAGAGTAGTAAGCAACTATGGTGAGCAACACGATTCCGGTCCCCGAGATCTGATACCATGATGGAGGGATGAAGGTGAGCAACATGATTCCAGTCCCCAAGCACTCAACTAAGATGAAGGATTTTCAAAATTCAAGCAAGCAAACTTAAGAGAGCAATGTGCATGCATATGTGAAACCAAGATTTGAAAAATGGAATGGAAATGGAATTGAATGCTCATAGATCAAATGAAGAGGTGTACATATAAGGGAGTGATGAGTAACTCCCATGTAGAAACAATGATGCCTCCATGATGGAGAAGAGGAGTTACTTTTCGAAAGGAGAAAGTAACTCCTATGACACACACTCACACACATGACAGATTCCATAAGGGAATCTGTCATAACTAATATGACACCTAGATCCATGCTCACCTAAGTGAGATGACTCACCTAGTGAGGTGGAATTACACCTAATAAATAAATAAAGGATGAAAAATACCACCTACACTAACACAAACCATTTCTTGGTTGACCTTTGATGTTCTTCTATTCTAATCATGGTGGACTACCTCTATTCCTCTACTCGGCCAACTCTACCATTTTAAATATCCTCGTGTCTCCTCCTTCCAATTCCAACTAATGGGGTAGCTCAATAAAGGTAACTTGAGAGGTAATGGAAGCATGACCTCTCTACCATATACCAGAACAAAAGGAGAGTTACTTGTTTCTCTCTTGGGTTTAATTATATCATCCCAAAAAGCATTCTTGATCTTTACATGACACTTCCTTTAGTTCATTTCCATTGTCCTTTTCATTATCCTGATCAAGTTATTATTGGTAGACTTAGCTAGGCCATTACCTTAAGGGTAATAGTTGGAAGAAAAATTTAGGTAGATGTCATACTTGAGGGCCCAATTAGAGATATTTTAACCAAGGAAAGCCTTAGAATTATCGAAACTACAGTTCGAGGGACCCTAAAACTTGTCACAATATCCTCCAAGAAATCTAGGATAACTCGACTCGAGTTGCCTCCTTGAGTGCCATAGCCTATGTCCTCCTAGTGAAGTAATCGACACAGTCAAAACCCATTTGTGGCTGACACTTGACACTAGATTAACCATGTCAATAATGTCAAGAACCCATTAAGAGGAAGGTTGATCCACTTGGATTAGATGAAGTGAAAGATCTGTCATCTTCTACTTTCTAGTAAAGAGAACATGCTCCTTACATTTTCAAACCCATTAAGGTGCATCCATGAATAATGTCACCAATAGTATCTTGTTCTTAATATTTTAATTATTGTGGCTCTTGGGGAGAAATGAACACTAGAGAAGCCATTATGAAATTCCACAAGAACCCCGATCACTTATTCTCCTTCAATGCACCTTAGTAACACTCCATCCATATTCTTCCTAAAAAGAACTCCACCTATCAATACATAAGGAATGGATTGCAATCTAAAGTGTTACCTCTTAGATTTTTCAAACCAAAAGGATATTCACCAGTGGACAAGAATTTGGCTAGGTCAATTGTCTAACTATTTTCATTAAGTGGACTTGTTGTTGATTACTCCTTTCCTCCATGACACAAGAGGCTTCACAATCACTTCCAACATCAATAATCAGTTGTTCACACAATCCCTTGCCTCTAACTAGCTTTGTGGCCTTGATAGTCATGTCATATTCCATAATTTTTGTCACCCATATAGATCTCTTCTCATTGATTTCATCTCCCATTATGAAGTCTCTCATACTAAGATGAGAGACTAATACTTTGATATGGTTGATCGTGAGCATACACTTGAAATTGTTGAGGGCTCTCATGATGGCACAATCTTGCCTCTCTAAGTGGCTATATCTTAGTTCATACTCTTTAAATGTCTTATTGAAGAAAGCCACCGATTTTTCTAGACCCTCGTCATTTTTATGAGTTAACACAACAACAATACTAGCTTCAGCTACAAAGGCATAAAGAACAAAGTCCTTTGTATAATTTGGGTTAATGAGAGTGGGTTCTTGAAAAATTTCATCCTTGATGTTGACAAATCCGCCCTTTCCTTTCTTACACCATTTGAAATCCACATTATTCTTGAGCATCAAGGTGATGTGCTTGACTAGTCCTGTAAAGTTAGGAATGAACTTCCTAAAAAAATTAATCTTGCCAAGGAAATATTGTAGTGCCTTCTTGTGAGATGGTAATGAAAGAGAGAGAGAATAGATGAGATCCTTTCGGGTAGATAGAGTTACCTTATTTTGAAACTACATGACCCAAGAGTTTATCTTGTAAAACTACAAAGATGCATTTCTTTGGGTTGAGTGACACCCCAAACTCTCTACACCTTTCAAACACTTTCTCAAGATGTTTCATGTGATCTTCACCCACCCTTGAAAAAATTGTGATATCATCCAAGTAGATTAGGATAAATTTGTTTATGAAGCCCTTAAATGCAATATTCATGGCCCTTTGAAAGGTATCACCTACATTGCTTAGTCTAAATGACATCTTCTCATAGGCATATGTTCCCATTTGGTTGTGAATTTTTTCTTTTGTTGATCTTCCTCTTTGACTCTTATTTGGTTGAAAATAGAATAGCCATCCAAAAGAGAGAACATTTGAGCTCATGTTACTATTTTCAAAATTTGGTCCATGGAGGGTAGAGGATAATGATCCTTGAGGGAGACTTTATTCAAGTCCCTAAAATTCACACACATCCTTATTTCTCTATTTTTATTTTTGGTATGGACTAAATTTTCCACTTAAGAGGAATATTTAATTAGAAAGATAATATTGGCTTATATGAGCTTAGATAGCTCTTTTCTCATGAGGGGCTCTATCTTGGGATTTACATACCTTTCCTTATTTCTAATGGGTTGGTCATTAGGATTAAGATATAGAGCATGTTGGCCAATATTTGGATTAAAAACTCTAATATATTTATAGCTCCATGAGAAAACATCACTGTAATTTTGACATAAGGAGATGAAATCCTTCTTTTTAGTGTCATCACATACCTTTCCAAGGAATATTTCTTTATCGCGTGTGATTGTAAATGGTCAGTATTCTTATTCCCTTGTTATTTTGTATTTTATTTTTTTCCCTTAAACTCATCATCAGAGTTGAAGATGTCTTCAAGTGTAACCATTCCCTTAGGTAGCTAGTTCATCTTTAACCGAATACTTTGCTCACCATAACTTTCTTCCAATCCGACTATAGGTCCGAGGGAAAAATCTGCTCATCTTGGATGAATTGGACTATATTCTCATCACTTTGTTAAAAATCTTTCCATCTTACCTCATTGTCTAGAATGAATGGCCTAACTACCATCTTAACATGTTGTTTATTACCTTGGATGAGGTATTTGGGTGGAGAAAATTGTGATCCAACAACCACCATCTAATTTGCTTCCGCATTCAACTTCCTTGGCACCACTTGTAGGTTGATGGCATCAAAAGTTTCCATGAGATCCCACACTCTATGCTTGTAATCTTTTAAAATCTTGTTCTTGGCCGCACACTTTCCTCTTACTTTGTGGATAACTAGCTCGGTGTCCCCAACCACATAAAAACTTTTAATGTGTCTTTTTTCCACCAATTATAGTCCATGGATCAAATTTTCATACTTTTCCACATTATTAGAAAATAAAAGCTGTAATATTTGAGTAAAGAAGAAATTATTACCATATGGAAAAATCAAAACCACACCTACTCTAGCCCCATTTCTGCTTGTAGAACTATCAAAAATATTTTCCATGGGCACGAAGCATCATTTATTTCTTTGTGTGACATGGGAAAAACAAAATCTTGTTCATGGATACAATAAGTACCCAAACCAATTTCCTCAGTTGTGTCATAAGGATAAAACTCATAATGTTCTTTGGCCCATTCATCTAATAAAAGATCGGAGTACTAAGGAAGGTGGGACCGTCTTTTGAATTGAAACCGACTCATTATATTCCTCTTCGTGAACTATGTAATTACAGTTGAGGGGAGAAGGGTCATAAGACTTAACACGATAAGATGAAATTGGATCAGTTTTGATGGTAAATCTTGTGCCATATATGGTCCTTAAGAGCATATGAGACCAATCAAAAGATAAATACCCACCCAATTTGGTTGTAAAATCTCTTGATAAGTAGAGGGAAAAGAAATGAGGTAGATCAATAATTGATATATCTTGAGTGATGGTCAAACTAGGAAAAACATGAAGAGTTAACTCAATATTTTTATGACTTCACGGATTTTGAATGTTGAACCATCAAGTTGCAAAACTCCCATAGAAGTTGGATTGTATTCAATGCCTAAAATATCTACTATTTTCTTGGGCATCATGAAGTACTAGCACTTGAATCTATCATGCAATTATGTACTAGGTGTTTTCCCACAATCAAGGACATATAGAAGGGTGGTGGTTTTTTAGACCTACTTACAACTTTCCATCCTTTGGTTGGCACAACTGTGAAATTTGATTTCTGTATAGTTGGTTCAAATTGTGTAAAATTATTCAAGGCTTCTTGTATCCCTCTTACATGGGATAAAAACACATCCCACATAACCACGTTGAAATTTGTCTTCTTTATTTGCTCGAATTATTTAGAGGGATGTCGATGGATTTATGCATTGAAGGCACATAAGACTCTTTTCTTGCTTTCTTAATTGGTGGAAGTGATGCTCTTGGCTAAGAATTTATTTCTTTTATAGGGAAAAATCACAAAATAGGTCTATTTATTTTCCCATACTTGAGTCTATCATGGATTATTTTTCTTTGAGAGGCGGACTATTTTGCATCGAAGTGAATGGAACAATGGTTCCCAATTCCCTCTTATTTGATCTTGTGTTATCCGAACATAAAGTTACCGTTTGTGTGAGATGTTAGCGCAGGTTGATTGACTACACAAAACTCATATGGACTGCAAAACATTATATTAGTCTCGAGGGTAGCATCTTGTGCCATTTCCACACTAGGACTTGTCATTTCTGCCAATGGTTCATGTTGATTAAAATATTTTTGCACCATGATAATATGAACTTTTACACCATTTGCACAAGTATTTTGATTATGAGGTTGACTACATAGAAAACACTAGTCAACTTCTTGGGTCACATTGTTTTGTATTAGAACAAGGACCTTACTTGTCTTGTATTTGGAAATTTTTGTGCGGGAGGAATTGTTTAAGGGGCATATTTAGATTAGGGCTTTGAAATCTACCCGATTGATAATTCCATTTAACCTACCCAAAAGAAGGCTATATGTCAAACTAATGTTTTTAAGAAATCCCCGCACAATGAATTTTGCTAAGGCTGAGAATCCAAAAAAATTCAATTTTCGGACTTCGGAGGTTTTTCTCTTTGGAGTTTTTAAGCTCAATTTTGGAATTTCTTTTGAAGTTTTCCGAAGTCAAATTTTGAAAGTCTGAATTTTTGGACTTTTGAGGTTTTCGGGTTTGGAACTTTTTGGCTCATTTCGTCTAAATCCCTCTCGGACTTCCGAAGTCTGAAACTCTGAAAGTCTGAATTTTTAGATTTTTTTTGAGTTTCGGGTTTTCAGAGTTCTCGAGTCATTTTTAGGATTTGCATGTGAAGTTTTTAAAGTTCAAATTTCCGAAAGTCTAAATTTTGGACTTTGGGTTTCGGGTTTCGAGACTTCTCAATTGCCAATTCATCTTTTGCTTCCCATTTTTTTGAAGTCTAAAATCCCAAATTTTTGGAATTTCAGGCTTTGGGTTTGGAGCTTCAGAAATTTTAAGCGCAATTAATTTCCACCTACCTCCATATGGATCAAAAATTTACCATTAATGTCGGGATTTCTATATAAACTCAGATTTTTACTTTTTATTTTTACCTGACACTTTCGCACTTTCTCGACATTTCACTCTCGTACTTTGCGGCGTCTTTTTCAAGGTATGTTTTTGGTTTTATTTTCTTTTGGTTTAGGTCTTTTTCTTCCTCCTCCCCATTTGGGTTTCCTTTTATTTTCCCTTGTGTTGTTTTCTTGTAATGTCTTTCTTTTTCACCATGTTTTGTTGTGTGAGTTTTCTCTAGGTTTTCAAGTATGTTTGGGGATCTTTTTAGGTCCCTCATACTTCCTCCCATTTCTCAATTTCCAACTTGGACTTTTTAACATTTATTTTGTAGTTTCCTCCAGATATCATCCTTTCAGACTTATTTGGAAAACTCATCTTGGAGAGTTCTTTTAAAAATCACAATTGGAGATTTGAGTTTTGAGATTTTGGAGATTTTTAGGTTTTAGAGAATTGAGATTTTGGGTTTTTGGAGAATTGGAGATTTCAGATTTTTAGAGATTTCAGATTTTGGGATTTCAAAGAATTGGATATTTCAAGTTTTTAGAGATTTGACTTTTAGGTTTTCAAGAAGCTGTTGTTTTGGAGAGTTGGAGATTTTAGGTTTTAGAGAATTGGAGATTTCAGGTTTTGAGATTTCAAACTTTTAGAAGATTTGGAGATTTTAGGTTTTCAAATTTGGAAAAATTTTTTTGAGATTTGAGAGAACTATTTTTTTGGAGATTTTTTCATTTTTGGAAAGATTTCGGAAAAAAATTTCGAGATTTCATTTGGAGATTCCTTTGGACTTTTCGGTTGGGATTTGGAGTTTTCTTTGCTTTGGGTTTTAGAATTTCTACAACATTCAACTCCTAAAACATAGGTTTTGATGTCTTCCTCCACTTCAAAGGGAAAAGAGAAGATGAAGTACACATTTCTTGGGGTTGCTCCCCAATCCTGCTTGACCTCTGACTTAGGAAATATCGGGGACACCGATCTAGGACAAATTGATCTTCCCGAGTTCTGGGAAAGATTAAAGGCCCCGAACAAAAAGCCATGGATGTAGGCCATCTATGACATTAGTGGTCTTGCCCTTACCATCGGTTTTCCCACATTTGTGCAATGTATGGAGTTTGTCCTAGCTACAGTAGCCCACTACGACGAGGACTCTATGTCGATAAGAGATAGCGATGATAAGGTGGTGATCCGTCTGGACCCATATTTCTTTGAAGACTTGTTTAAACTTCCAGACGTTCAAGATTATGCCACAATCTCACCTGAAATAGTAGTTGAACATTGGGATAAAAAAGAAGAAGTATGCTCAAAAGTTATGATGAAATCCTACCTGACTAAGAATTTTGCCAAGTTGCCCAAAACTATACATCGATCGGATTTCATTCAGGAAGTCAATGATCTCATTGTGCTTTTAAGTAGAGTTTCAGGTCTTCCTTCTATAAAGGAATTCCAAGAATGGATGTTCTTGTACATAGCGACTATCAAGAAGAATGATGAGTTTATCCGATGGGGTGAACATATTAGTAGCAACATTCGCTATCAGTTGGGAAAAGTGTCAGAAACTAAAACTTTCTACATGACATATTTTCTAGTATATGTGTGGCTGCTGTTATGGGAGATTTTACGTAGGATTGAATACCAGGGGTTTTGCAGCACATCCCAAATATATGAGTTTTATCCCCAACTTACTCTGGATGAGGGGAGAAAGCACTTCTAAAGAATCAATGATGCTTTCTTCATTGTTTTCCTCTATCACTTGACAAAGCTATATAATCGGAGGGTTTCGATGAGGCTTTCAAGAGGTATGAGAATGGGGAGAAATCTACTTTCAGTTTCCCACATTCACCTACATTCAGATTCAGGTTTCATAGGCACCCCAAGCAAGTTGCCAAGGTGCCCCACTGACAAATGGGTTCTTTTGGAATTGGTTTGGCAGTTGTTGGATTACCATAAAATCCAAAATAAGCATCACAAGGTGGGAATGCATTTCCCTATTTCAATTGGTAGGTATTCTTTCCCAAATATCCACAAGGCAAAGAATGTGGATGTAGAAATGGTTGAAGTAACCTACGGACCTTCCATCCATGAACTAATTTTGACTATTGGGGTAAGTTCAGGGAGACAGGTAAGTCCAGTGCTCATGTGCCCCAATTAGAAGATATATGGATTCATTTTCGGGATGAGTACATCATGTGTAGCAAAGGGATTATGAGAGGTTAACTCTTGATGAAGTGTGGACAGTTTGGATTGGTTGATGTGCCAAAGGACTTGCAGGATAATGATGAGGTCCTAGATTCATCATACAAGAGAATGATAATGTTTGCCAATCAACCACTGCCATGGGTTGATTGGTATGTGGAAGAATGTAGCAATACTAAAGAAAGGGCGGGACCCATTCTAAAGAGAACTTTTAGTTGGTTGGCCACCTTGGGAATCTCACCCAAAGGGGAAAATCAACCTACAAATATAGGGTCTACATCAGCAAGTAAACCAACCAACACCCACAAAAGGCAAGAGGTCGACTCAAAGGGTTCCTACCATTCCAAAGAAGATCTCATTTGTGGTTGGTGGCTCATCTCTTTCTAGGTCTATTGCTCCCAAGATTACAGAATCATCTACAGTGCCAGTTACTGAGGTAGTTGAAGTGAGTGACTCTCCTAGTATCGTTAGGATCCATCCCATCTTCCCCTTCCTCCATTATCACTTCCAATATCAGTTCCTTCCACTTCTACCATCATTTCTTCCTTCCCATCCCCTTCCATGGCCCAGGTATTTTGTCACTTCCAGTTCTATCAGCTGGGGAAAATATTGGGTCACCCATTTCCTCTTCACTTCCTTTGACACTCCCATTTTCTTCAATTTCAACCCCTAACATTACTTTGTCAATTCCTATGGCTGTCCTCACACCCACACCTTCCATCATTGCTACCTCTTCTAGATATATCAGTTGGCATTTCTAGTGATCTTCTCTAACTGATACTTTAGGTATCGGATCTGCTACTCCATCTTCCTCGGCTCTAGCCATACCTAGAGTGGTTGTTTAGATAGACTCCTAAGAAAAAGAAAAAGGTTCCTCTGGGAGATGTGATAGATCTAGTATATTGGAGTCCATGCCCAAAAGATAGGCCAAGAGACCGAGAACCATATCAAGTCTGATGGTTAATCCATCTGGAGAGCGTGTGATAGAAGTGGCTACCCCTGTTGAGGGGAAAACTAAAGAAACCATCACAACAAAGACTACCGGATCTCAAAGTTCTCATTGGGGAAGGCTACTCATGAAGGAGCCAAGCAGGATGTACACACTACTCTTGGGGCCCTTTTGGAGAAATACGACAAAGACAAGGCCACCAAGGATGAGCTTAAGGCCAAAGTCGAGCAGCTCACTACACTGCTATGTAGAGTAACCCAGACCCACTCCATCCACTGACATCTCAACTACTACGGCCATGAAAATTTCATCTACAATTGATGATATTTCCTATCATGAGCTCGAGAAGCTAGGCTAGAAAGGGAGAATAGTGAATGGATGGATGGAAAGGATCTTACAGGAGGCCAATCCTTTGATTAAGGAAGCCGTTGAGATTTATACTGATTTATAGGTTACAAAAACCACTATTGCTAAGATGGATGAATCTTTCTCTGAAGATAATAATAACTTAAATTTAACTTTGGCAACATGGAGTGACATTAGAGAAGAAGATTCTGACTTACTTCTGTAGGAAGAGGTAATTGATGATGCCTCTAAATTGTTTGAATATCAAAAGGCTATGGAATTCGGTGTCAGGTGCTACAAGATCTGATTAAGAAATTGGAGGAGAAGTGAGTGGAGATTATAGATGCCCTCAATGATATCTCGAGAGGAGTTTGACAATGCCAACTACAAGTTCTTCAATGAAAATATCGA
This sequence comes from Taxus wallichiana var. yunnanensis, assembly GCA_018340775.1. NCBI lineage: Eukaryota > Viridiplantae > Streptophyta > Pinopsida > Cupressales > Taxaceae > Taxus > Taxus wallichiana. The sequence continues at coordinate 417,779,885 of CM031239.1, read as the reverse complement.
TGCTCTTCCGAGGACCAGATTAAGAAAATTTCAAAGATTTGGTGAAGCGGGATGATGATGTTGTGAAGACTTTCAATAGTGACTCCATTGATTGACTAGTTCTATGTCATAATTTCATAGGGAGACTAAAGAAAGTCATGAATAAGCTTTGAAGGTTTCCAGCCAAGATCATGAAAGAAATTGAGACAACGACATGTAGTAAATCACTATGCGTGTGGACCTGGAGATGAAGAAACTCAGGGTGTTGTCAAGTGCTTCTTGAGTACAGACATCGAATGGTTGTATGGGAGGAAGGACAACAAAAACTTGTAGAGAAAGGAGATGCAGGTGAATTAGGCCAAAGTTGAGCGGCCATGAAAGGACAGGTTCAAGCTCTAGAATAGTCAAAGTTGTAGGGTTGACTTGGTCAACTTTTTGTAACAAATTTGCTATTTTTATGGGAGCCTGTTCCCTTTTATTAATGACATTACTATTTTTAGTTAAGGTTAGTTAAAGGCCAATTGTAATGGCTCAGCCTAGGAACTTATAAATAGTGGAATGCTTCCATTATTTGATATATATATTTTTAGAGATTTCTGGTGAAGTTGCTCTTCAAGCTTGGAAGAGTGCTTTCAAGAGTTTTGTTGAAACCTTTTAATTATATTCAGAGTTTCCTTGCACTTGAAGATCTGTTTTATTGTGTTGAATGATTAGTCATTGTATGCTTTGTGAATGAAATTCCTTGGCATTATTGATTAATTTACCTTTATTCAGATTATTTGTTTCATATTGTGAAAAGAATAGTGTGATTACCTTTCATCAGTTGTGAGAAACCATTTTCCTTTTGTTGATTAAAAGTTGCATTATTATTATCACTTAAGTGGATGCTTGACATGTGCTTGTGATTATCCTCTTGATAAAATTATCTGTGTATCAAATCAAAGCTCATCTTTTCTATTTGTGTATGTTTAAAGTTTAACAGAGGAATGTTTGCCATTGGTTTGTGGTATTTTTGTACCCTTTCTAGTTGCTAAAGGTGAAGGTGGTCAATGATGCAAGCCTTATTCCCACATTAACCCTTCCAGATGTTGAATATTTCCCAAAATTGGTGCATCACCACTTCTAGTTTAAGTTTTATTCCTTGCAAATATCTCTCCCTAATCCCATGAAATGTTAGTATAGGTTTAGTTAGCCATTTTTCTTACATTAGAGGTAGTGTTGTGTTTAGTTTAGGAAGAGGAAGCCGGCCTTCTCCAGAGGTTCACCTCAAGCCCAAGTCCCACAACTTGAGAGGTGATCCCATGTGTCCCAATCACACCGAATGTCATGATTAATTCCCAGGCCATTCGGGGGTGCAGTGATTTGGTGACAACATTTTTGGCATGCCGGTGGGACAAAGTTGGTACCTCTCTTCTCATTCCATTGACACAAGGTACCTAGTGACTCCATCTCTCTGGATTTCAAAGTTTAGTACATCAACTCATGCAAAGGATTCACACAAGAGCTTCTTTAAGGTGAGACAATTGTTATCATACAGAGCTTTCTTTGTCTCCCCAAGAAGAAGGGGAAGAAACCTTTCAAGTACCCTCAGTTGCCACTTTACCTCGTAGAGGGCATTCAACTCCTCTGAAAGACATCTTCCTTCACCAAGACACAACTAACTTTTGAATGTCATGGCAGCCAATGCTTGTCCTCCTTTCAATACCAACAATCCTTTGTTGTTAGCACAAAGAGATGCCATACCAGCAATAGCTTTGAAAATTTTACCATTTTATAATGGAGAGACTAATGTTTCACCTCGTGAGCACATACTGGATGTAGCCAGCATCTGCATGCGTACAGTATCACAGAGGATAACGTAGCAGTTTGACTCCTTGCTACCTCATTCAAAGGGAGAGCACTTCAATGGTTTGGAGTTTAACTGTTGGATCTGTTACCACTTGGAATGAGTTAGGCATGAAGTTGTGTAAGCAGTTGAAGACAAAAGTGATAATCTCTCACTTGTAGAACAATTTCATACTATCAAGCGGTCTCCTCAAGAGTATATGAGTGATTTCAACCTCCATTTTGATAAGACTTGGAAATGGATCCCAACACTTGTAAGGCCATCCCTAGATAGCACATTTTTATATTACTTACGGGCATTAAATAGTGATGTTGCCATCATGATTCAATCCATGGGGGAACCATTATCCCTGATGCTTATGAAATCACCATACGAGCTGAAAATTACTTAATTCAAGTAGGTAAAATTGCTCCTAGACCTCCCATACCTATTTTTGCAGAGCTTGCAGTCCAACAACCAATCATTGCCCTAGTTCCGACAACTTCTACTCGATAGCTACGCATGCATCCAATCCCTCAAATGACTTGGCTGAGGTGAAGTCATTGTTACAAACTTTTGGGAATGAACTCGTAGTAATGAAGAGGTAGCAGTCCCAATATACTCACCCCTTCCAATCCCAATATCAAGCAAATCATCCTCCATTTCAAGGAAATGGTCAGCCATAGAGCCAAGCCATAACCCAAGCTGCAAATGTGAAGCCTTTAAATTTTCGGAACCCCTTCTGCCAGTTCTTCCAGAGCTATAGTCCCGGTCAGAACAACCTCATCCAAGACTATGAATGGTGTTACCCTTGTTCTCAGCCCCATAATCAGAATCTCTACCCAAATGGAGTTTTAAGTCAAGCCCTTATGGTCCAAAGTATATCCGCTCTACCCGAATCATCTGTTGAGCCATCTACTTCCGAAAGTCAAGACCAACCTCGGATGAAACCACACTACTAAATTGGCAAGCAGAAGACTTTTTGGTTTAAATATTGATGCCTCCACTGTAGCATCCAACACACGTTCCAAGAAAAGGGAAATAGATACACAATCTTCCAATACTGACTAGGCATCTACTTCTCAGTCCCCAACACAAGTACCAGATGGTAAAGACATGAAAAAGAAATCATCAGAAATATCCGTTGATCAGTCTACAAAGAAAGATGGAACTTCAAGTATCACGATGCCTAATAAGCATTATCCAAAGGAGGACCCCAATGCCCCAAAAGGCATTAGCAAAGTGGGAGCAATTCCATTCAAGCATTGTGGAGCAAATGAAGAAAACCAATTTGAGTGTCACAATGTGGGATGCACTCTCGATTCCTTCTCAAAGGAACTTGCTATGAGAGGCTTTGAATAGTTTTGGCACTACTAACCGATCGTCAGGTCAGGAAGTAGTGGTGACCAGCTTATGCCAACCCGAGATAAAGATACATGCTAAGACCAACAAGCCCCCACCATTTTATATCTCATTGATTATTGGTGAGCATTTGGTGCACAATTGTATGATCGATTATGGAGCTAGCAGTTTTGTAATGCCTAAATAGGTCGCAGATGTACTACAAATTCCATATACTCCAATTACAAGAGGGGTTGTTCAACTTGATGGTACTGTAGTCCAAACTGTGGGGGTCATTAAAGGGCTTCAACTTACTATCCACGCATGTCCTAGCTTGACATTTACACATAGGACATATCTGTCATTGATCTTCCTCCCCTCTTTGCCATTTGTTTATCACAGGATTTCACCACAAAAATGGGTGGTTATTTGTCATCAGATTGGTCACATATGATCCTGAGGACTAGGTATGGAACTAAGGTAACTATAAGGGTAGAACCAATCTATCACAATCACGTGGAACCTTACACATCCAAACCCATAGAAAGTAATTACACCATTTGTGACCACGAAGATGAGAATGCGGATCATGAACCAACTACTCTTGTAGAGGAGGTGCCTGATACAATGCTTGATGAGGTAAGTATAGACCATCAATACGACCCATATGTTGATTTATTGGCTAACGAAGAATCTAGTTTGTTGTTTTTGGATGAGACTGGATTGGGAACTTATTGTATACATGAAGAAGGTACAATCGTGCCTCAGTTGGTTAAGACACCCAATGATTCTCGAAGGACTGTGGTAGATTATTCTTTGATGGTTCAAGGAGTAAAAATGGATCAGTGCTAGGAGTCATGTTAATTTCTCTAGAAGGAGATAAATATTTCTCATCTTTTCGATTGTAGTTCAGTTGTACTAATAATGTCACTGAGTATGAGGCTCTTATACAAGGGTTGCAGCTAGCCCAACAAAGAGGAATCAAATCCCTAATCATTTTTGGTGATAGCGAATTGGTGGTTCATCAAGTAATAGCCCGTAGTGCATCAAAGAATGATCTCTTAAGATCATATAAGAATCGAGTTTGGGACCTAATAGAGGAGTTTGAAGCTTTCAGGAATTCGTGTGGTTCCTAGAAATCAAAATCAAGATGCTGACAGGCTTGCTACTATCGGATCTCAATATGATATACCTGTGGACCTCATGAAGGAAGGGTAGAAAATAGTCAAAATGGTTGTTTGCCGTCCGCAGTACCAGATAATGTAAGTAGTTGGCAAGTTTTTGATAGTGATGAACAGATTGTTCTTTTTCTACAACAAGAAGCAGAGTTTGTTGCCAAACACCAAGGTAAATTGCAGGAATCCTATGGTGACCAGGTCATTTAGTTGAAAGGAAACAAATTTCCAAAAGGCTTGGTCACGCTTGAATCTATCTTCAATTCGGATGACTAGGCCAAACGACAAAGCACAAATATGGTGGTCAAAGAAGAAGATTTTGAGGAAGTTGAGGTGGCTAGCAAGAAATTTTTAAAGATTGGTAAGGTATGCACTGCTCAGGAAAAGGAAGCTTTCATTGAATTGTGTCGAGAATATCATGATATTTTTGCATGGAGCTACAAAGACCTACGTGGTTTTGACCCAGGCCTAGCTCAACACACGATTGAACTGGATCAAACTCTAAGCTAGTTCATCAAAAACAAAGGCCAATCAATCCCAAGGTTGAGCCGCTAATGAGGAAAGAGCTAACCAAGCTTATCAAAGCCTGCATAATTTTTCCCATCAAGCATTCATCATGGGTAGCTAATCTAGTGCCCATAAGAAAAAAGAATGGAGAGATCTGGCTTTGTGTAGATTTTAGGGATCTGAACCGTGCCTCATTAAAGGATCACTACCCTCTTCCGTTAATGGAATAGATCCTCTAAACAGTGGTAGGAGCTCAAAGGTTTTCTCTATTGGATGGCTATTCAGGGTACAATCAGATTCTGGTCCAAGAATCTGATCAATTCAAAATGGCTTTCACCACTAAGTGGGGCACGTATGCATACAACAAAATGCCATTTGGATTGTCCAATGCAGGGGATACTTTTCAAAGAGCCATGGACATGGCATTTAAAGGACTCATCAATGATATGATCTTGGTTTACCTCGATGATATAACTATCTATTCCAAACATGCCAAAGATCATATTACGCATCTAAGAAAAGTTTTCGAAGGTGTAGAGAGTTTGGGGTCTCACTAAACCCTAAAAATGCATTTTTCAGTTCAAGAAGGCAAGTTATTGGGACATATTGTTTCAGCTGAAGGACTCTCAATTGACCCAACCAAGATTTAGTCAATTTTGTCTCTATCCCTCCCAAGTCACAAGAAGGGTCTCCAGAGTTTTCTGGGAACTATAAACTTTGTTCGAGATTCATTCCCCAATTTGTAGTGTTAGCCAAGCCACTGATGGCCATGCTTAAAAAGAACATTCCTTTCTCATGGAAAAAGGAAGGGAGAGAAAGCTTTGAGGCTATCAAAACTACTATTTCCCAAGCTCCTACGCTGGTAAACCCCGGTTTGACAAGGATTTTATTCTCTATGCTTTCACAGGTCATGAGAGTATTTCAGGTATCCTCACTCAGCAGAATGATGATCTGATGGAGCAACCAATTGCCTTCTTCAGTCAGTCTCTCAAGGAATATGAGCTCAAGTATTCTTTCATCGAAAAATAGGTCTTTGTGGTCATTCGAGCTCTAAAAAATTTAGGCACATGTTGTCCAACAACAAGGTATATTTGATGGTTTCTCATCCTGGTGTTAAAGAGTTTTTGTTGAATAAAGAGATGAATGAGAAATGTGTTGGGTGGATTACAAAAGTAATGGAATATGATGTACACATTAAAGTCACTAAACTTGTCAGAGGCAAGGGATTATGCCAGTAGTTGGCTGTAGACATGGAAATTAAGGATGATAAGGATGTTGCGCTCTTCAATATTGATGAAGGAAATGATCAGATTGATTGGTTAACTAAGATGGAAAATTTCCTCCTCTCGGAGAACGTATCCTCCAAATATGGATAAGATTCAACGACGTACTTTCCGTCTCTCGGTCTATTCCATATGTTGTGGTAGATGGCATTCTTTTCCAAAAGGATTTGAATGATGTTCTTTTACGTTGCATCAAACTAGAGCAAGTGAACAAGATATTGGAGGAGTTCCACAATGGGCTATCAGGAGGACATTACTCGGCACGAACAATTGCTACCAAGATCATGCGAGCTGGTTACTACTAGCCAGAATTGTTCAAAGATGCCCATTTTTGGGTAAGGAAATGTAAGGAGTGTGCTCTTTTTGTAGGCAAATAGAAGCTGGCAGCTCTCCCATTGCATCCGTTCAAGTGGATCAACCCTTTGTTCAATGGGGGTTGGATTTTATTGGTATGATCAATCCTCCATCCAGTGAAGGACATAAATGGGTCCTTACTGTGATAGATTATTTCACCCATTTAGGATGAAGTGGTGGCTTTGAAGGAGAGCAATGAAAATTTTTCCTTGAATTCTTGGAGAGTATCATGACAAGGTTTAGTGTTCCATTTACTGTTATCTCTGACAATGCAATGGCATTCCTCGAGATGAAAATAAGTGAATGGGCCATCAAGAACGGGTCTATCTCAAGAATTCATCTAACTACTATCCACATGGAAATGGGTTGGCTGAATCTAGCAATAAGAACCTGATAAGGATCATCAAGCGCATGATGGAGGCCAACAAAAGGACCTGACATACACAACTTAAGGTTTCTCTGTGGGAAGATCGAATAACACCTAAAAAGGCCATTGGGGTTTCACCTTTCATGCTTGTATATGGAAGGGAAGCAAAGTTGCCACTTTCCTTGGAAATGCCTTCCCTGGATTTGGCTTATCGGCTTGAAGTTATGGAGGATGAGGCCTTAATAGTGAGGTTTTTCAGAACTCATGGAACTAGAGGAGATTCAAAACACTGCCATGAATACATTGATAGAACATCAGGCTCAGTTAAGAAAAATCCTTTGACAAGAAAGCCTCTGATAGGTTGTTCAAGGAAGGGGATTTGGTTCTAAAATGGGATGAAGATCGCGCCAAACCAGGAAAGCACGCCAAGTTCGATGCTCTCTGGAGTGGGCCCTATGTTATTACAAGCTACAAAGAGGCAAATTCATTTTGCCTATCCAGACTCAATGGAGAAGAATTGCCCATTCATGTGAATGGGATACACCTCAAAGCTTGCTTTTGAGGAGGTTCCACCATGTACGATTTTTTTCTATTTTCCTCCAAGTGCTTTGCACATTGTTTTGTTTGTCTTTTCTTTTGTTTTTTTTTTTTTAGTTTTGGTTTTGGTTTTTAGACTCCCTTGCCCAATGTTTTTCTTAAGGCTACTGGTCTAAAAGCTTAGCAGGCAAGATTTCCCTAGAGATCACCAAAAATGTTAACCATTTAACCTACCCAAAAAGACTAATGTTTTTAAGAAGTCCTCGCACAATGAATTTTGCTAAGGCCGACAATTTGAAAAAAATCATTTTTGAACTTCGGAGGTTTTTCTCTTTCGGAGTTTTTAAGCTCAATTTCAGAATTTCTTTTGAAGTTTTCGAAGTCTGAATTTCAAAGTCCGAATTTTTAGACTTTCGGGTTTTTGGGTTTGGAACTTTTTGGCTCATTTCGTCTAAATCCCTCTCGGACTTCGAAGTCCGAAACTTTGAAATTATGAATTTTCACATTTTCAAGTTTTAGGTTTTCAGAGTTCTCGAGTCATTTTTAGGATTTTCGCATGTGAAGTTTTCCGAAGTCTGAATTTCTGAAAGTCTAAATTTTGGACTTTCGAGTTTTTGAGTTTCAGCTTCTTAATTGCAATTCATCTTTTGCTTCCCATTTTTTCCAAAGTCTAAAATCTCAAATTTTTAGAATTTTAGGCTTTCGGGTTTTGAGCTTTGGAAATTATGAGCGCAATTAATTTTCACCTACCTCCGTACGAATCAGAAATTTACCATTAATGTTGGGATTTCTATATAAGCTCGGATTTTTACTTTTATTTTTACCTAACACTTTCACATGTTTGCTCTGCCATTTCACTCTCGTACTTTGCAACATCTTTTTCAAGGTATGTTTTTGGTTTTATTTTCTTTTGGTTTAGGTATTTTTCTTCCTCCTTCTCCCCATTTGGGTTTCCTTTTGTTTTCCCTCTGTGTTTTCTTGTAATGTCTTTCTTTTCACCATGTTTTGTTGTGTAAGTTTTTGTAATGAAATTACTAGTATAATTCAGATTATGAGCAGCAATATAACACCAAATAACACAATATTTTAGAATAATGATCTCAATATGTAATTATAATAGCTTCGCCACTTCAAGGGGGCAACCTCTAAACCATATAATAAGACTCAAATGCTCAAATGATAATGAAATACTACCTACAATCCCTATATATATATATATATATATATATATATATATATATATATATATATACTATTCATATGTTATGGCCATCACCAAAGCTAACCTATTAAGCATGAGAAAGTATAAATGATATAATAAAATGATATGGTAAGCCACAAGTTAGCTACTCATATCCTAATACAAGCTATATGTTAACGATGTAGCATGCCCTTCCCCTTCAAACCAATGTAGTCCTCAACATTGAATAATCCTGGATGTTGTCAGTAGAAAACCTTCATCCTCCCAAGTTGCATCTTCTATGCTCAAATTCTTCCGCTTGATCGATATTCCTTAATGTCTCGGTTCTCAACCTCTTAGTACGTGTTTGCAGAATCTTCTTTGGCTCCAAAATGATTCTTCCTTCCTCGTCAAGTTCTAGTAACTCTGTATGGGATTCAAATTTCTGTCCAATAACCTTCTTCAGGAAGGAAACATGGAATACTAGGTGTATGTGTGAAGATGGAGGCAACTCTAGTTTATAAGAAACACTGCCAATTTTCTATAGAACCTGATAAGGGTCATAGTATTTAGGAGCAAGTTTGTTGTCCTTTTTCTATTGCTTTAGAGACATTTGTTTGTAAGGCTGGAGACATACAAAAACCGAGTCACCAATTTCAAAATGTCTTTCACTGCGATGTTGATCTGCTTGTTATTTCATCATGTTTTGTGTTAATGCTAAATTCTCCTTCAAACTAGCAAAAACATGTTGTTGATGTTGAATGTGTTCCTCAACATCTTTGACCTTAGTTTGCACCCTCAAGGAGGAAGTGATAGAAGGTGGATGGTAACCATATAATGCTAAAAATGGTGTCATTTGAGAAGAGGTATGAAAAGATGTGTTATACCGCCATTACGTAAGTGGTAGCCATTTAATCCATCTTTCCTGCTTATCTGATACAAAACAACGTAGATACCCCTCTAAGCATTTGTTGACCACTTCCATTTTCCCATCAGTTTGAGGATGATAAGATGCACTATGAGCTAACTAAGTACCCAAACATGAAAATAATTCCGTCCAAAATTACTTGTAAAAATAGAATCACAATCACTTACAATTATCTTTGGGGTTCAATGTAGCCTTTGAACTGTCTCCAAAAAATAGTCATGATCAGTATTTAGCTACAAATGGATGTGATAGGGCACAAAAATGGGCATATTTTGTGAGCCTATCCACAATCACGAAGATAACATTCTTACCCTCTGAACAAGGTAATTTGGTGATGAAATCCATGGAGACCTCCTCCCATCTCTAGCTAGGAATTGGTAAGGGTCATGCAATAGACCTATGTTAGGAATTAATTATATCTAATGCGGAATAATTCCTTAGAATCACAATAATAAGAAGTATGAATAGAATTACATAAATGAAATATGCACAACATGAAGACAATATTTAACGTGGTTCACCCAATGTGGGCTACATCCACCAAGAACACTTGCTCAAATTTTATTACAAGCCAACATCTTCACAGATTACAATAATCAAATCTTGTTTGGAGTCGCTCAACAAACCCTCCCGAATTTACACTTGAATTCACACACACTATTCACCTTCACAAAACACACTCATATAAATCCTATTGTATGTCCATCTATTTATAAGTACATCAATAGGTAGCCGAAGAGGCGGTTTTACAAAACAATGGGTACCGAAAACCATGGGCCCAAAAATAGCCCATAATGGTTACCCATTACCCATGGGTTAATAAACCACCCATGAAAATTTGCTTCGGGGGCTTCACCCCCGAACCCCCTTAACCCGCTCACCGGCGAGCGGGACCGCCGTAAAAATATCCGAGTGTAACACATGGAAGGTGTACCAAACTCTAACATGAAAACAAGCTCCACAAACATAACAACCTAGTGTCTTAATTGTCTCCCCTTTGTTCTGTTGGCACACTAAACACTCGATACAAAAATTATGTACATCCCCTTGAGTCCTTCCCAAAATAATTTCTCTTTTATTCTATGATATGTCTTCAAAAACCCAGAGTGTCCTCCAACAAAGCGAGGCATGTAGCTCTACAAGAATCTTATGCTTCAACTCGAATCTTTACTCAAGTATAACCGTCCTGTACCATAGGGCATTACCTTTCCACTCAAATTTGTTAGATTTCATAGATCCTTGCTTGATATTTTGTACTAGAGATTGTGTATCCTTGTCTTGATCCCATTCCAATCTTGCTTAATCCACCCAATCGGCCGTCAACATGGACATTCCACATCATAAGGCATCTCATGATGTATCCCTTCTAGATAACGCATCAACTACTACATTTTCTCTACCCTTTTTATATGATTTCAAAACCATAACCCAACATTTTTGTTATCTACTTTTGTTGTTCCTCGAGATGATAACCTTTGCTCCAAAAAGTATTTGAGACTATCATGATCGGGTTTTTACCTTGAAGTGTCTACCCATGAGATAGGCATCGATCACTTGACGCGCATGAAGAATAGCTATCATTTCTCTCTAATAGACAGGTTTGAGCAGATCTTTTCCTTTTAATTGGTGACTCTCAAATGTAATTGGTCTTCCTTCTTGCATTAGAAGCTGCTCTCAATCCCGATCCTGAAGCGTCACATTCAACAATGAAGGTTTTTGAGAAGTCGGAGTAGCCAAATCGGGATGATGCATAAGGCTTCCTTTCCTACTCAAAGGATTTAGTGGCTAAGTATGTCCAATGGAAGGCATCCTTCTTTAGCAATGCAGTGAGTGGGGTTGCTATTCTACCATATCCCCGCACAAATCTTTTGTAGTACCCTGTTAGTCCTAGGAACCCACGAATATTTTTGAGAGTTTTGGGCCTTGGCCATTCCACCATAGCTTTGATCTTTTGAGGATCAAATTTGACGCCTTCATGGGATACAATGTGACCCAAGTACTCTACCTCTTGTACACCAAAAGAACATTTAGATGGCTTTGCATAGAGAGTATGTTTCTCCAAAACTTCCAACACTTTATTTACATGTTGTAAGTGTTCTTCCCATGTCTTACTGTAAATCAATATGTCATCAAAGAAAACTAATACAAATTTCCTTAAAAATGGCTTGAAAATAGTGTTCATCAAGCTTTGAAAGGTTGAAGGCACATTTGTAAGACCAAAAGGCATTACCAAAAACTCATAATGGCCCTCATGAGTCCTGAAAGCCATTTTATGAACATCTTCCTCTTTTATTCTAATTTGATGGTACCCGAACGAAGATCTAATTTTGTGAAATAAATAGCACCATGCAATTCATCAAGTAAATCATCAATTACTGGAATAGGAAACTTATCTTTCATGGTGTACTTGTTGAGTTCTCGGTAATCTGGACACATCCTCCATGTTTCATCCTTCTTATGTACCATGACCACTGGTGAAGAATATACACTCTGGCTAAGCCTCGATGATACCTGCCTTCAACATTTCCTAAACCATTTTCTCGATCTCACTTTTATGGGAATATGGGTATCTGTATGGTTTGATGTTAGGTGTTTGGCTCCCTAGAATCAATTGAATGGTATGATCATGATCCCTAATTGGTGGTAGTCCCTTTGGAATTGCATAAAAACAGATGAGTGAGCATCAACAATCTTCTCAAGATTGGGTGGCATCAAGACTCGTATTTTGTACTTCTATGGAAAATAAATTTGCTATAAATCCATCTACTCCTTTTCTGAGAACCTTCTACATCTGATGAGATCTAATAATATGTGGAGACTTAGCTACCATCCCATTCAATTGTATTGTCCTTCCATCTGAATGAAATTGCATGAACAATTCTTGGAAATTCATCTCTATAGTACCTAAGGTTGTGAGCCATTGGACACCCAAAACAATATCTGCCCCTCCCATAGAAATAAAAAACATAGGTGAGCCTAACATGTAGTCTCCCATGGAAAGCTTGATACTACGGCACTTTTTGTGCACTTGACTATCCCACCATCCGCAATCATAACTTGCATTTCGGAGTGGGTAAATAAAACAATTTAGGTGGCAACTAACTTACTATTTATGAAGTTATGAGTACTCCTTGAGTCAATCAACACTGTCACCTTCTATTTTTTGATATAGCCAATACCCTTGAGTGTTTGAGGAGTACTAATACCTGACAATGCATGGAAAGAAATTGTAGGTTGGTGATCCTCTACTTCCTCTTCTACTAGTTCCTCAACCTCTCCTATAATTTCAGCATCCTCATCATCCTCATTACCTCCGTCAATATAGAACAACTTCTTCTCAAGCACATTTGTGTCCCGATCCATATTTGCTATCACAGTTAAAACATAATCCTTTTGCTCTCTTTTCTTCCATTTGTTGAGGAGTCAGTCTAATTGGCCTAGAAAATGAAGGGGAAGAGATACTACGGTCTTTGGTGTTAATGAAAGGTGACCTCCTACTACAAAGAACTTTTTCCTCTACTGGACGTGTCATGATAATAGAATTAGAAAGCTTGAGTGGATTAAACATACGTACCTCATGCTCAATGTGGTCCTTAAGACCACCAAGAAATAGGTCATTAAGATTCTCTTCTAGTATAATCTCCACCCTTAAGGATAGGTTTTGGAATTGATGCAAATAATCTTTGGTGATCCCCGTTTGTCATAACTTTGCTAATTGACTAAAGTAGTTCTCTGAAACACTGGAACTATAGTGCAATTGCAACTCTTCGGTAAAAATTGTCCAAGTGACACCGAGACCATTCTTCTGCCTCTAAGCACATAACCATCGATAGGTAAACGAATTGGTTTGGTTCAAGATACAGGGATGCCAATGTTACCTTTTGTCCTGATGGTGTTTGATGTAGCTCAAAGAAGTTCTCCATTTGATTTATCCAATTCATGGGATCTTTACCATCAAATTTGTGCATATCCACTTTCGACATCATGTTCCGTGGTTACGAATAAGTTGGATTCTGATTAGGCTGGAAAAGTGATCCAACATGGTTATTTTGTCCATGATTTTGAACTAAAGATACTCCTTGGTTGATATGGGATGGATTTGGGCCATACTGTTTACCCTTTACATGTTGCATGATATCATCCAACCGATGATTGATTTGGGTTATGTCTCCTTTAGAGGCCATCTCAGATTGTACATTTCACAGACTCATACTCAAGTTGGCTCACCTTATGATCAAGCTCAAGTAAATCCTAGTCTTTGAGGAATCAGATGTATTACCCCTTCTGAATCCAGCTCTTCAATCACTATCCCATCTTTATCTGGGGTTTTACCCGGAGTAACTAGATTCTTTTTTGCTCTTGTGGAAGGCCCCGCCATGATATCAAACCTTAGGGTTTAGGGTTTTGATACAAATTCAGCTGAACAGGAAAAAACACAAAGAAGATACTAATACTATTTTTTTAGAGCTTTTTGAAAATGTAAAGAACTTGAAAAATTCCACAATTTTCACCCTAGGGAGCGATTTTATGAAAAACCCTAAATTTGTAATAACTTGTGCAAAATAAATAAAAAAAGTATGAAATTTTCAGGGAACCTTACTTGAAATGTTTTGCAACTCTGGTAAAAATATCTCCCACCAATTCACTCTGGTTCAAAATATATTGCGGAAACAAAAAATTAGGGTTTTTGCCCTAATTTTGGCCCTGATCGCAGCTCTAATACCACTTATAATGAAATTACTAGTATAATTCAGATTTTGAGCAGCAATACAACACTAAATAACACAATATTTTAGAATAATGATCTCATATGCAATTATAATAGCTTCGCCACTTCGAGGGGGCAACCTCCAAACCATATAATAAGACTCAAATGCTCAAATGATAATGAACTACTACCTATAATCCCCTATATATACTATTCATATGTTATGGCCATCACCCAGGTGACCTATTAAGCATGAGAAATTATAAATGATATAATAAAATGATATGGTAAGCCGTCAAGTTGGCTACTCATATCCTAATACAAGCAATAGGTTAAGGGCATAGTAGTTTTCTCCAAGTTTTCAAGTATGTTCAGGGGATCTTTTTAGGTCCCTCGTACTTCCTCCTATTTCTCAATTTCCAACTTGGCTTTTTAACATTTATTTTGCAGTTTCCTCCAGATATCATCCTTTCAGACTTATTTAGAAAACTCATCTCGGAGAGTTCTTTTGCAAATCACAATTGGAGATTTCAAGTTTTCAGAGAATTGGAGATTTCGGGTTTTTAGAGAATTGGAGATTTCGGGTTTTCAAAGAATTGGAGATTTTGGGTTTCAAGATTTCGGCTTCGGATTTTAGAGAATTGGCGATTTGATTTTGCATTTTCAAAGATTTGGCTTTCAAGTTTTTAGAGAACTGTTGTTTTAGAGAATTGGATATTTCGGGTTTTGAGAGTTGGAGATTTTAGGTTTTCGTGAGATTTTAGCTTTCGGGATTTGTAGAATTGGAGATTTCAAGTTTTCAGAGATTTTGGCTTTGAGTTTTCAGAGAACTGTTGTTTCAGAGAATTGGAGATTTTGGGTTTTCGGAACCGCTGACTTCGGAATACTTTTTCAAGATTTCATTTCAGAGATTTATTTTGGTGATTCCTTTCGGACTTTTTTGGTTCGAGATTTGAGTTTCTTACTTTGGGTTTTCAAAATTTCTGCAACATTCAACTCCCAAAACACAGGTTTTGATGTCTACCTCCACTTTAAAGGGAAAAGAGAAGATGAAGTACACATTTCTTGGGGTTTCCCCCAATCATGCTTGACCTCTGACTTAGGAAGTATCGGGGACACCGATCTAGGACAGATTGATCTTCCGAGTTCTGGGAAAGATTAAAGGCCCCAAACAAAAATCCATGGATGCAGGCCATCTACGACAGTGGTCTTTCCCTTGCCGCCGGTTTTCCCGCATTTGTGCAATCCCGAGTTTATCCTAAGCGCAGCAGCCCACTACGACAAGGACTCTATGTCAATAAGAGATAGCGATGATAAGGTGGTGATCGGCCGGATCTAGATTTCTTGAAGATTTGTTTAAAATTCTAGAAGTTCAAGATTACACAACAATCTCACTTGAAATAGCAGTTGAACACTGGGATAAAAAAGAAGAAGTATGCTCGAAATTTATGATGAAATCCTACCTGACTAAGAATTTTGCCAAGTTGCCCAAAACTATACATCGATCAGATTTCATACAGGAAGTTAATGATCTCATTGTGCTTTTAAGAAAAGTTTCAGGTCTTCCTTCTGCAAAGGAATTCCAAGAATGGATGTTCCTGTACATAGCGACTATCAAGAAGAATGACAATTTTATCTGATGGGGTGAACATATTAGTAGCAACATTAACTAACAAATGGGCAAAGTGTCAGAAACTAAAACTTTCTACATGACATCTTTTCTAGTAAATGTGGCTGCTATTATGTGAGATTTTACAGGATTGAATACCAGGGGAGTTCGCAAAGCACATCCCAAATATACAAGTTTTATCCCCAACTTACTCTAGATGAGGGGAGCAAGCACTTCTAAAGAATCAACGACGCTTTCTTCGTTGTTTTCCTCTATCGCTTGAAAAAGAGTTATATAATCGGAGGGTTTCCAATGAGGCTTTCCAAGAGGTATGAGAATGGGGAGCAATCTACTTTCAGTTTCCCACATTCACCTACATTCGGATTCTAGGTTTCATAGGTGCCCCAAGCAAGTTTCCAAGGTGCCCTACTGACAAATGGGTTCTTCTAGAATTGGTTCGGCAGTTGTTGGATTACCATAAAATCCAAAATAAGCGTCACAAGGCGGGAATGCATTTCCCTATTTCAATTGGCAGGTATTCTTGCCCAAATATCCACAAGGCAAAGAACGTGGATGCAGAAATGGCTGAAGTAACCCAGACCTTCCATCGTGAACTAATTTTGACTATTGGGGTAAGTTTGGGGAGACAGGTAAGTCCAGTGCTCATGTGCCCCAATTAGAAGATATATGGATTCATTGTCAAGATGAGTACATCGTGCAACAAAGGGATTATGAGAGGTTAACTCTTGATGAAGTGTGGCAGTTTGGATTGGTTGATGTGCCAAAGGACTTGCAAGATAGTGATGAGGTCCTAGATTCATCATACAAGAATGATAATGTTGCTAATCAACCACTGCCATGGATTGATTGGTATGTGGAAGAATGTAGTAATACTAAAGAAAGGGTGGGACCCATTCTAAAGAGAACTTACAGTTGGTTGGCCACCTTGGGAATCTCACCCAAAGGGAAAATCAACCTACAAATACATGGTCTACATCAGCAGTAAACCAACCAACACCCACAAAAGGAAAGAGGTTGACTCAAAGGGTTCCTATCATTCAAAAGAATATCTCATTTGTGGTTGGTGGCTCATCTCTTTCTAGGTCTGCTGCTCCCAAGATTACAGAATCTACAAGTGCCAGTCACAAAAGTAGTTGAAGTGAGTGGCTCCCCTAGTGTCGTTCAGGATCCATCCCATCTTCCCCTTCCTCCATTATCACTTCCTTCCACTTCTACCATCATTTCTTCCTTCCCATCCCCTTCCATGGCTGGGTATTTTCGTCACTTCAGTTCTATCGGTGGGAAAATATTGGTTCACCCATTTCCTCTTCACTTCCTTTGACACTCCCATTTTCTTCAATTTCAACCCCCAACATTGCTTTGTCAATTCCTATGACTGTCCTCACACCCACACCTCCCATCATTGCTACCTCTTCTTAGATATCAGTAGGCATTTCTAGTGATCTTGCTCTAACTGATACTTCAGGTTTCAGATATGCTACCCCATCTTCCTTGGTTCTAGCCATACCAGAGTGACTGTTTAGACATACTCCTAAGCAAAAGAAAAAGGTTCCACAAGGAGATGTGATAGATCTCAAAGTATATCGGAATCCATGCTCAAAAGACAAAGCCAAGAGACCGAGAACCATATCAAGTCTGACGGTTAATCCATCTGGAGAGCGTGTGATAGAAGTGGCTACCCCTGTTGAGGGGAAAACTAAAGAAACCATCACAACAACATACTACCGGATCTCAAAGTTCTCATTAGGGAAGGCTACTCATGAAGGAGCCAAACATGATGTACACACTGCTCTTGGGGCCCTTTTGGAGAAATACAACAAAGATAAGGCCACCAAGGATAAGCTTAAGGCCAAAGTCGAGCAACTCACTACACTGCTGCGTAGAGTAACTCAACCCACTCCATCCACTGACATCTCAACTACTACGGCCATGACAATTTCATCTACAATCGATGATATTTCCTATCATGAGCTTGAGAAGCTAGGCCAGAAAGGGAGAACAATGAATGGATGGATGGAAAGGATCTTGCAGGAGGCCAATCCTTTGATTAAGGAAGCCGTTGAGATTTATACTTGATTTACAGGTTGTAAAAACCACTATTGCTAAGATGGATGAATCTTTCTCCAAAGATAATAATAACTTAAATTTAACTTTGGCAACGTGGAGTGACATTAGAGAAGAAGATTTGACTTGCTTCTACAGGAAGAGGTAATTGATGATGCTTCTAAATTGTTCGAGTATCAAAAGGCTATGGAATTTCGGTGTCAGGTGCTACAAGATCTGATTAAGAAATTAGAGGAGAAGTGAGTGGAGATTACATATGCCCTCAATGATATCTTGGAGGAGTTTGACAATGCCAACTGCAAGTTCTTCAATGAAAATATCGATGCTCTTCCCGAGGACCAGATTAAGGAAAATTTCAAAGATTTGGTGAAGCGAGATGACGATGTTGTGAAGAATTTCAATAGTGACTCCATTGATTGACTAGTTCTATGTCATAATTTCATAGGGAGACTAAAGAAAGTCACGAGTAAGCTTCGAAGGTTGCCCGCCAGGATCACGAAAGAAATTTAGACAGTGGACGTAGTAAATCACTTTGTGTGTGGACCTAGAGATGAAGAAACTCAAGGTGTTGTTAAGCACTTCTTCAAATACAGACACCAAATGGCTGTATGGGAGGAAGGACAACAAAAACTTGTAGAGAAAGGAGATGCAGGTGAATTAGGCCAAAGCTGAGCGTTGATGAAAGGATAGGTTCAAGCTCCAGAATCAGTCAAAGTTGTAGGGTTGACTTGGTCAAATTTTTGAAACAAATTTGTTATTTTTATGGGAGCTTGTTCCCTTTCATTAATGACATTACTATTTTTAGTTAAGGTTAGTTAAAGGCCCAGCTATAATGGCTCAGCCTAGGAACTTATAAATAGTGGAATGCTTCCATTATTTGATATATACATTTTTAGAGATTTCTGGTGAAGTTGCTCTTCAAGCTTGGAAGAGTGCTTTCAGAGTTTTGTTGAAACCTTTTAATTATATTCAGAGTTTCCTTGCACTTGAAGATATGTTTTATTGTGTTCAATAATTAGTCATTGTATGTTTTGTGAATGAAATTCCTTGGCATTATTGATTAATTTACCTTTATTCCAAATTATTTGTTTCATATTGTGAAAGGAATAGTGTGATTACCTTTCATCAGTTGTGAGAAACCATTTTCCTTCTATTGATTAAAAGTTGCATTATTATTATCACTTAAGTGGATGCTTGACATGTGCTTGTGATTATCCTCTTGATAAAATTATATGTGTATCAAATCAAAGCTCGTCTTTTCTATTTGTGTATGTTTAAAGTTTAACAAAGGAACGTCTGCCATTGGTTTGTGCTATTTTTGTACCCTTTCTAGTTGCTTTAAAGGTGAAGGTGGTCAATGATGCAAGCCTTATTCCCACATTAACCCTTCCAGTGTTGAAGCGTTTCCCAATTGGTGCACCACCACTTCTAGCTTATGTTTTATTCCTTGGAAATCTCTTTCCCTAATCCCATGAAATGTTAGTATATGTTTAGTCAGCCATTTTTCTTGCATTAGAGGTAGTGTTGTGTTTAGTTTAGGAAGAGGAAGCTAAACTTCTCCGGAGGTTCACCTCAAGCCCAAGTCCCACAGCTTGAGAGGTGATCCCATGTGTCCCAATCACACCAAATGTCGTGATTAATTCCCGTGCCATTCGAGGGGTGCAGTGATTTGGTGACAACAATACTTGGAGAAGGCTTGACTAGTAATGGGATTCTATCCCAAGTCTTTTGGAATCTGGAATTAAAATCTACCTTAAGATCATGAGGCACTCTTTGAATAGTGGTAAGTTTCTCCATGAGATATAATGATCACTATTGTCCTCAAAATGCTTACAAAGTTTCTCCCCAAGATTTTCCTATATACGAATAGAGGCAGGTTGTAGGCTCTTGTACCATTATAGTGCGTTTCCTTTGAAAGATGAGGCTTATTAATAACATAATTATTACATCATCTTCAGTGACAAGATGAACTAAACAAACATTTGCAACATATAAGATGTACTCTACAGGGGTGTTGTAATTCTCACCAGTAAAGAATGAGATGTTTTTAAGGTAGATATTGGAATATCATGTTAAGCATTTAAATTTAAAGGACTTCTACCTTTAAAATTGACAAAAAGCTTATTTCTTTGATGTGCCATGAGGGTAAAAGGTCTTAATTTTTTGAGAGAGAAAGAGAAGGACCTATCAGGAGGAGGATTGGAAAGAATTTTGTTGGAAAGTAATGAATACCTCGAAATGATCTTTCCATTCTTCCTCTCCTTGGTGAAAGTTCAGATGTTCAAAATGATCCCCTCTTGTTGTGCTTTGTCTTGTTTGTATTCTTCTCATGAAAAGGGAAATTAGCGCTTGAAAATTAGTAGATTTGAATTAGGAGTCATCGTTGAGTTGAAACTTGCCTCCAAAGGTAGAATGCCACTAGGACACACACCAATCTTAGTTAAAATGATAAAAAGTGAGTTATAAGTGACTTGAACAAGTCCTATCGAGTGTGCCAAAACTGGTCACCTAATATTTCACTCTTTGTTGAGGCCAAGATCAACACCTCAGTGAAACATGGAAAGACCTCCAAAGTGTGGGACAATGGTGCCTTTCGAGGTCAATCTCCATAGAAGTTTGGTTCCTTCTACTCTAGCTCATTATAACTAATCTAACCAACACTAAAAAGTACTATCTAATCCTATCCTAAGAATTCCAAGGGACCAGAGTTGAGAGAAGACATAAATGATGAAATAAAGAGATGTGACATACCAAACTAAAATAGGGTTTGATTCTAGCTCTAGAGATATAAATATAATGTTGTATGCAAAGTTCTAAGAATGTACACAATAAATATGGGAAAAATAAACAAAATAAGACTCAAAATCATGCAAGAGAGGATTTGAGATGTTCACATCAAACACTAATACATTTAAAGGAAAGAAATCACACTTGCATATACTATTAATGACCTATCCATTTACAACTCCATAGAGTAGAGGTGTGTGAAACTTCACAGATGCCTTCAGAGGTGTCCACAAGATAGTTGTTCCATTGGAGGAGCTCTTGAAAGCTAAGAGGAAGTTTTATTGGAAGGATGCACAATAACATGATTTTGAGCAATTAAAGGAGAGATTGGCCATCTGCGCATATCTTTCGTTTCCCTACATGGAATTTTCCCTTTCATTTTCATGTGGATGCCTCAGAATTGCAATTGAATTTGTGTTAGCATAACCCATCAAGGAAATATTAATCATCCCATTTACTTTAAAAGTAAGAAGTTAACACCGCGAAACATAACTATACAACCACCGAGCACAATGCTTTATCCATGGTGTATGTGCTTCATAAGTTCAGAAATATCTTCTAGCTACTCCTTTTATATTTTATACTGACCATATGGCTCTAAAATACTTGGTCAATAAGCCTATGTTACAAGGTCAAATTTGTAGATGGATTCTATTGTTCCAGGAGTTTGATTTCTCAGTGATAGTAAAACCTGGTAAGAATAATCTAAGACATGATCACCTTTCGTGCATAAATTTTGGGGAGGATGCGTAAATTATTAAAGATATCATGTCGAATGCCCAGTTGTTCGGGTTGCGAGAATGTGCTCATAGACTTAGAAGACATAGCCTTACTTTTGCATACTAGTATCATGCCTCAAGGGATGAAGAATATGGAAAAGAGATAGTTATGCAACCTATGCCTTATCGCCTAGTTAGTGGAGACCTTTACAAAATGGGTTAGGATGAAGTATTGCGTAGATGCATTTTGGAGCATAAACATAAAGCAATTATGGAAGAGACGCATGGTGGTATTATTGGAGAACATTATCTTTGGAGAAGCCGCAAGCGCAAGATACTTTTAGTTAGACTTTGGTGGGAAACCAAGTAAAGATTAAGGATACCAAGGAGTTCTTAAGGGCTTGTGATCATCGTTAGAGGATTGGTAAGCCAAGACAAAAGGATGAGATGTTGTTATGACCTACTTAATCCGTAAAACCTTTTGAAAAATGGGCCATTGATTTTGTTGGGTCAATTTCGCCAACTGCGTGAAGAATCGACACACAATATATTATCACTTGTATTGATTATTTGACACGATGGGCAGATGTTGCACTCTACTAAGGACCGCATAAATCGCTACAACTATATGATTTCTATAAAAAAAATATTATAAGCAAATATGGCTGCCCATTAAGCCTAACAAGTGATAGGGGTACTCATTTCCTTAATGAGACCATCAGGCTATTATTAGCAGAATTCATGGTGGCACATCACAAGACAACTCCTTATCACCCATAGGCTAATGGAACATCGATGCCTTTAATAAAATATTGATCCAGACTTTGAAAAAGATTTGTGATGTTGGTAGGAAAGATTGGGATGATAAAGTTTCAACTGTAATTTGGGCGTACTTAACTACTTATAAGAGGTTGAATAAAGCCACACCCTTTTAGTTGGTATTTGGTGTGGAAGTAGTATTGCCTGTTGAATTTATGTTACCATCCTTGTGCATTACATGCACAAGAATCATGGATGAACAAGCATTGGAAACGTGCATTTAATGGTTGATACAATTGGATGAACGATGTGCCATTGCAAGATGTAGTATAAAAGACAAAGGCATGAAAAAGGCTTGACATGATAGGCATATTTGAAACAAGTCTTTTCGGTTGGTGGGTCGGTACTTCTCTATGAGTCAAAGTTTACACACCACCCGAAAAACCTAAGGTACATTGGTTGGGACCATTTAGAGTAACCAAGATTTTGGAATCGATGCTTTGTTAGTTCAAGCGCTTGATGACACAATGTTACTGGTTACTTCAATGGAAGTAGGCAAGCCCTACTATAAATAAGTTTCTTTTATATTAGTTTAGTAATAAGGCAATATTGCCATTTAGCTTGGATTTTATATTTCAAGTTTTGTTTTGATAAATTTCTACATTAAATACGTTTGCGCACGAAAGTCGATCTATTTTTAAAGTTTGATGCACAAAGGACCACACATCCATTTAGTGTGGGGTAGTTGATGGTGAATGAAACAATGGTGCTAATGCTTAAATGGTGGACTATTTTGCTCAATGGTATATAAGGAAACTTGGTAATTATGAAAACAAGTGGAATTTATTGATATAACAAGCAAGATAACGTGAGGTAGGAAGTGCAAAAATAAATCTACTTATGTGGCGCAAAGGAAGGAAAGGTGCGGTGCGGGGAAGGTGTATGCAAGGAGATTTGCATCTTGGGGATGAAGTTGCGTGCTAGAAGGTTATGCATGTAGTGTCCGGAGATGAGACTTATATGACCCCGACTTACTTGGAAAAAGTGAGAAAAATAACCGCATTAAAGCTCGTGTACGACGGAGCATTGAAAAAAATTCCAAAGAAAAAAATTATATAAAGGGATGAACATTGGTGTATTTTACACTTGTGAATTGAGAGCTCTTGCGATATTTGTGCGATTTGGTGAACTTAAGCATCAATGACCTAGGGCAACAATGAATCCAACAACCAAAGATCGTGAGCTCCTTACACTTGGAGGGTTTGAAGTTCCAGATAGTAGAGTGGTAGCTAAGGATGGATTTGAAGGGATGAAGTGTGAAGTTTGAGAGGTTTGAAAAGTAGTTATGTTGCAGGGGTTGTTCGTGGAGAAAATTGCAAAGCTAGGGAAGGAATTGAGACTGTTGAAAACACTATTGCACAATTGAGTAAAGTTTTCAGTGAAGAACCAAGTAAGGGTTAAGGAATTAAGACTGTGAGCAAATTAAGGGTCATTGTCATACCTAGGGCACACGATTTTCAAGGTTACTTTTGATTCCAGATTGTAAATTTGAGAAATGACACCAAGAAGAAAAGGCGACCAAGGGAAAGAAGACAAGGGATGAGTCCTCTGATGATTGGTTCTCTAAAATGCAATATCCACAAGAGGTCATTGGAAAAAATGGGATTCCAAGGTGTGGAAGTGCAAAATAAGTGAGTATAATCATCATGCTCCACGTCATGAATAGGATATAAGGAATGATGCCTTAGTGGAAATAGGCCAACACACAAAGGAGGTCAAATTGTGATTGATGATAAGGTATGTAAGACGTTGGAAATTGTTGGCATGTTGCGGCTCTTTGAGTTTTCCTTTTTGGAAAACACGTACAATTATTTTAGTGGTTAGTATAAAGGGTCCATGAGGAATACTTTTACTTTGTAGGAAGAAGAGCAACACATTACCGAGAAGGCTCGCCAACGCGCTAAGAGTGGAAACAAGCTTAGAGGTGAATATTGGTGCGGAATCCCTAAAACTCCTCCATGTATCTTAGTTTCATTTTTGATTACACAGAGAAGGATTATTATTTATTTAAGATTATTCTTTGCATTCTTTGGGGTATTTCCCATGATTTTTAATTCATTCACTTATTCTTTTTATTTCCTGAGGAAAGACAATATACCTAGTGTGGGGTAATGTTGAGCCCATGAATTGACTAAGTATAAGATGTGCACAAAGGTTGAGAAGTGTGTGGGAGTTGCGTGGAAGTATGAAGGAGGATACACGAAGGTTTGGCACATATGTATAGGAGAAGACATGATACATTTGGGTATGACAGATGATAATATGTTGCAACAGAGATGATTTGATCAAAAAGCACGACAAAAATAGAAAGCTTGGATAAGAATTGGGCAATAACAAGATATGAGCATGCATGAATAATTATAGATAAGATTAACACAAGGATAAAATAGTGCTATTTGTAGCGCATGGGACAAAAATAGAGCTTCTAAGAAAGATGAATGCTTTTGGAGAACCATAGGTTTGAGTCCAAGTATAAATAAGTGTGAGTTTTAGAGCATGCATTCTATGTATAGTACTGGTCTATTTTGCAGACTAAAGCATGATCAAGTAGTGAAGGACAATTTCCCACCCTATAAATACTTGTAGTATCCATGTAATTTGGGCGTCTAGAGAATATTTAAGTATGTCATGTAATGTTTTGGTGTGTCATGGAGAGTCCTGTAAATTCTTGAGGAGTCATAGATTGTCTAGTATTGTATTGAAGATCATGTTACTGGTTGGAGCTTGATGCGGATCTGTATAAGTGCTTATTTTGTATGAAGTGCGAAAGTCTGTCATAGTAAGCTTGCATATATGTAATAGATCATGATTTATGAATGAATAACAAACTCTCTTAAAGTTATGTATAATTGTATTATACATAATATAATTATGTGAATATGTATTCTCCATATGGTATGCATGTATGTGGTGATAACCATGTGCGCAGGATCTACATCTTGACAGTCGACACATGAAGGGACCCGTAGAGTAACCGCACGCACTTTGGGTGAGCACTTAGACTTATGTTTGGGTAAAGTGTCGGGCCGCATCTAGCTATGTCATGTTAATCCTAGACTACAACGTGACAATTAATATTAGTGCAACGTCCATATATACAACATCAATCTTATGATTGCTTCATTTGAATGCAACATATTAACATTAACTTTACCTCACAGAAAGAACTATGTAGTCCCAAAATCACCATGCCAATAACACCCCCTCCTCTTTCACTTCTTCTACCTCAACCACGAGTTTGTGGTGATTCTCTCTATACATGAAATTAAGAAAAAAATATATTTGTATATACCCTAAATTTTTATTGAATCATGAAAGAAATCAAAATAGCTTATATCAACATAAAATTAATTTTTTCATTGCAAAATTAAGATTACTTACCAACTCTCATGTGCGTATGTAAATAGGGTTAGCGCTAATGAAGAGTTATGTTCTAGGGAAGTAGATCTCTACACACACGAAGAACTTAGATCTACTAAAGTAGACCTCTGTAGAGGGATGATGTATACCTAGTTATTGATTTACATAAAATATGTAAAACAATAAACCCATTGTTCAAAAACAATTGTGAAGGTTTACACAAAAATAATATCTCTATTTTGCTATTTGAATTTGTAAGTTTTGAAAAAATCTTCTTTAAGAAATCATGTTAAAATAATAAATTCCTCACCTCATTGTCTAAAAATTCACCCTGTCGTTTTTCAATATGAATTTCAACACTATATTTTTCAGAAAAAATTGCAAAGCGTGATAATAAGAGCAAAATGAGTTTTGTTATATACCCTAAATTTTTATAATGTGATTTAAGATGCCCTAATTTTGTATTATTGTATTCTAGAAAAATGAATTGTTGTGATGCGCCCTAATTTTATATTAAATGCAAATGGGCATATGGAAATTATTTGGCATTCAAAAAAAAGTAAAATTTAAAATTACTAGATCAAAATTAAAAAGTGGTCATTTCATCCAATCATCATAAATATTATAACCATTCGTATCATCGTAATAATGAATGAATGAAAGTTTTTAACACGATCCACGCAGACCGAGTAGTCTATGGGAAACGAGTATATTGTGTCATAATCATAGTAACTTTCTATCTTAATCAATTTTATAATATTTAACATCATTAACATCATTATGCCACTATACGAAAGAAAGATGGGAATTCAAAACACGAATTATGACATTATTTGCACTATATGTATGTAGTGTTGTTTTGTCTAAAACTAATTTTTTACCATTGATTAATTGTATGGCCTATATGATCTACTTCACACCACACATCGATTGCTTCCCAAGCTAGGGTTACAGATGCTTCGTAGTGATTCTATCTTTTGATTAAAAGCCTATAAAAATATCAAAAAACATTGCATATCTAGTCCCTAACATAAACCATTATGAGTGGTGTTTTAGTGAAGCAGTCCAACATGTTTGAACACTGAAGTGAATCGATTGCATTAAACAATCTCCTCACCCAAAAGATGTCAATGCAAAACAAATACTCATACATGCCCTTTACAATTTAAGTTTTTTTATTTAGATTCCCCCTTTCGACGATTTAGATTAAGATGCGCACTTTTCAAAAGTATTTAATGACCTTAATCGCCAATAAGCTGGATCTCGAGCCATTCATTGCATTTTGTCAAATGTATTAGACATACAATGATGTTGGAGCCATTGCCACCATTTGGTAATGCCTTCAACGTAATAAGGATTTCCACTCTAATTTCTAATTTTTAAACATGAAAATTCCAAGTAAAAATGAACACATTACATTGATTTGTTTGAAGTTATTATGTATATATGAAAGAATCTTGACTCTTCTCTTCACATAGAAATTGATTTCCATTATTAATTTAATCTAGAAAGTAATTATGTAGGTCTTCAATGCTTTTTAATAGGTATGACACTTGAGTGGTCGTTTTTATATTAAAAAGACTATTCAAGAGAGTTTGATGATTTATCTATCTTTCAATTTACATCTAAAACATATTATGAATATTCATATATATGTATTTTAAAATAAATGTATTGTTTAGTTTTGAATTGATATGTTCAAGGCTCTTGCATTTGTCCAATTATTTGTAAGATTCTTTGTCTATTATATTCTTCCCATTTTCATTATTATTCACATCAAAAAAATGTAAACTAATGTTATCACTTACACTACACAACTACAAAATTAAATTGTATTTTCAAAATAAGTTTAAAATTGCATATCAGCCATTCAATTGCCTCAATAGCGTACTTTGTAACTCACGTGCAATTCCAAGTTTAAATTTGTTTTTGTTCTCACTCAACGTTAATAACCTCTTTAGGTAGCTCTGATCATAGGTTTGATTCCCAACTTACCAATAGGGACTCCCAGTAGCTAAACCTTACTCCACCCAAAATTTATATAGGACTCTCCTTCTCTTAGAACTTCGCAACTTTTGGTAGCTCAAGTAACCTAGACTCTTTACTGCACCTCTAAATTATTAAAAAGATACAATGAAATATACACTTCATATAAAACTTTTCATCATTGAATGAATGAATGAAAGTTTTTAATGACGTCCACGAGACCGAGCAGTCTATGGGACCCAAAGAAGGATTGTATACATCTTATCTACATCAATGTGGATTATCCCTTCAAATGTGATCACCCACCATCCCTTTCTTCACACTTGGCACTCACAAAAAGCTTACACTTGTCACTCATAAAAGCGATCAACTCACATGAATAGACTATAAAGTTCGACGAACGCCACCGCCTTAGGCAATGCACAGGTGGCAGTAGATGAGCAATAATATCCATCGATTTGACCGGCTACTGTCGGGACGTGCAAACCCTAACGGACCAAAGTTTTCACAGGCTGAAAGATGGGAGTCCAAATCGCGGGACCAGGGTTCGAAACCCAGCGCGGCCAGGTTAGTATCATTCTAAAAATCGTCTTCTACTTTTACCTGTACAGAAATTGTTTACCTCATGATGTAGATTTCACATCAAAAAACATAGAAAAATACTACTAGAAGTCTATAAGGTATCTTTTGCGCTGTACGTACCCTGCAAGATATGGTAGTGCGTATGCTCTGTTTGTCAATATTTTCGTCGATATAATAATAGTTGTTAGGGTATGTTTTGTCTTTCTTTCCGTTAAACACCGTTCGATTTTTCGCGGAAATTATCTTCCAGGGTTTAGGTAGGTCCCGATTATCTGAAAATTGTGTTTTTTCAAATGCTTTTTTTGTTTATACGGTGCTGGATTTGCTTAATGTAAATTTTTACCGTTAATCTACGCGGCCGTTAATGTTATCGACGTTGACATACGAGGCTTGTCTGGAATTTTTAAATTTTTTTTGATGCCGTTGCCTTAAAGTAATTATTTTAGAGTTTATCTTCAACTTTCCGCGAAAGGCAGAGTCGGTGAGTTTGTGAAGGTTGAAATTTTGGCGAGTAAGAACGTTTTGACCAGTATTTTGCGACTGTCACCGGGTAAATTGCTTTACTTAAAGTTTTGAACAGTTAAATTTACTAAAAAAGGGAAAGTGCCTTTTTTGAGCGCTGTAGAGGGTTTATTTAGTGAGTTTAAGTGCAGCAAAGGCTTATGCTGTCGGAAGTGTTAATTGTCTAAGGTTTTGGAGAATGGTAAATTGCTTTAGTGATAAATCCTTGTGTGGATAAAGGAGAATATTGGAATTTGGATTCTGTGCGGCTAAGCTTCATCAAATTACGGAGGGTTTGAAGGAGGAAAAGGTCAGACTCTGGTCGCGAGTTTTTTTTTTTTTTTACTTTGGTTGAATGTTTTGGTGCTGCCTGCATTCTGTTTAATAAGCAGTAGAGAATGACCAGTGCCTTTTCGAAATCTTTCTTTGTTCATTGCTATTTTGTATGTATTTCAGATCGGAAACCCAATTCGAAAGTGAGGCTTTTTTCGGCTGGTTTTTGTGTTTGAAGATGTTCTGTGTACATCTTCAGTGACTGAAATTGCATTATTGTTATCACGACTTTGAGCTCCCAAACTACTTTTTGTTAGAAAAAGAGCTTATGGAAAAATAAAATAAAAATTGCATTGACGTTTTAGGCCACTGTTTATGACCCATCATCAGGAGGATTCATGGTTTTGTTTAGCTAAAAAGTTATTAATGGGAATCCACTATTCAGTGCTTTTGAAGCTCGATTAGGTTTCCAGAACGCCCTTTCTCCACTAGTTTTTGTTGCGCAGTTTTTTGCTTGTCCCTTTGAACTTGAGCTAGCACTCGAGTCCTCAGCCTCAACAGCTTTAAAAGAATCTTGGTTTTTTCGAAAAAAAAAATCAACAAGCACCCCTAGTTTGATTGCAGTGGACATTGAGAAAAAGGGAGAACGTTATGGACTCTTACCAGCAAACATCAGCTACTTTGGCGTCTGCTTTTGTAGAGTTGCCACACAGTGTCAATTCCCACAGAGGTAGACCAGCAGATTATAGTAGCAATGAGTCGAGTTTTGGTTCTACACAACATGAAGGGTGCCCCAATCCTGAGAACGGTTGGGGAAATGGAAACCACAATTATGCTGTTGGGGAAGAGATACGGGAGGAGGGGCATAGACAAGCTTTTGTGGGCATTGTGGATATCTATGTACACCATGCTAGAGACATTCACAATATTTGTATCTATGACAAGCAGGATGTGTACGCTAAACTGTCTCTTACCAGCAATCCCGAGGGAGCACTGTCGACTCATATAGCAAAGGGAGGGGGAGGAATCCGGTATTCAATGAGTGTTTGCAGCTCAACATTAACAGTCATCTAGATACGTCTCTGAAATGCGAGGTATGGATGCTAAGCCGTGCAAGGAACTACATGGAAGACCAATTGTTGGGTTTTGCCTTAGTTCCCCTGGCCACTGTTGTAGGTAAGGGAAAGTGACACAGGATTTTGCCATGTCTTCAACTGATCTTTTCATTCTCTTGCTGGCATAGTTCGGTTGACTCTCTCTTATCATGGATCAGTACCCTCAGATTATCAGAGTCAATCAATTGCTGAAGCAGACTTGGTATTATCTCCACCCTCCATAAGATCAGGTACCGTATTGCTGGGTCATGGAATGGAGAGTCCTGAACCTACCAATTACAATGACATTGAGTTTCCCGACCTTCAAGTTGCCAGTGAAAATCATCAAATGGTTTCGAATTTATCAAAATGGCCTCTGATGAACTGAAACCCGATAACTCTCCAAAGAGGGATGCGATGATATTTTACCCAAATGAAAATGAATTCTCTGGAGCATCGTTTTCACATTTGAGTGAATTCCCTCGACAGAAGATGACTATGATATGACACCAGACATGGCAGGTGAGAAATGTGCAGGTTCATCAACAGTTATTGTTGAGGCTCATAGTTCATTTGATTACCAAACGGACACAGGTGCAGAGCATTCATCATTCAATGTTGTGAGTTCTACTACAACCAGCTCAAGTGAAGACCATTGCCCTCGTGATTTCGTTATTCAGAAGGGTGGCTCCAGCCCAGAATCCACCAGGTTTGATGGAATTGAGAATCCTTCCTCTGCATCTTCTTTAAATGATAATATTTCTTCCTTGAATAAGGAATCTTCGTCTTCTAAGGATACAGTCAAAGAAGGTTCAGCTTCTAGCAGTCAATCTAAGGTTTCTGAAGGGGAATAGGAATGGCATTTACAGCTCCTCTTGTAAGTATAAATCTCGAGCCTGAGCAGACTGTGGTTCAACAGGAAATAGTTGACATGTATATGAAGAGCATGCAGCAATTCACAGAGTCACTAGCAAAGATGAAGCTTCCAATGGACATGGAGAACCAGGTGTCTGGTGATTCTACCAATTCGAGTCAGATCAGAAGAATGTGCAATCTGGGAGAAATGCAAGCTCCAGAGTTTTTACGGCAGTCGAGCATTTTTCTGATATTCAAAGATGATGCATCTCAAGAGCGAGAACGAAGACATGGTGAAGATATTTATGGTCCCTAACATGGAAGTCTGAGTATACATACAATACTTAGGTCTTTCTTTTTATCTTTTATAGAAAAAGTTTGTTGATGGCAAGACTCTACTTTCTATGCCCAGTATCGTTGAGGCTTATGTATGTGAATGAGACGAGCAGTGACTTTTTGTCTACATTCTATAACCTCATTTTCTGGTGCTTGGGAACTTGTCTTAATAAAGCTGCCTGTTTTGTTTGTGGTCTGGATTGCAGTTTCCAAGAATTGTAGTATTTATTATTTGTGTTCCATTATTTATGTTAGTTTTGTATGCATCCTTTTTTCTTTAGCTTGGTATCATGGCCAAGGGAGCTGACATCACCCAAACTATGAGGACTGTAGTACAGTGACAAAGTATAAAGGTTGTGGCCGTGTTGGTATTGTCAACATCCTGTGGCTATCCAGTAACACAGAAGATATAAACTTGTATACGGATTTTACTGTATTGCCCTTTTTCCCTCTTTTTAGAGGGCGTGACCTACTGTTGTGGTCCAATAAATGAGTGTATTGCATACAAATGTGTCACTTATTATGGTGGAAGGTGTTTCTAGTAGTTGCACACAGGGCCATCAAATTGGTAAGCACAAAGAAGATTGGCCTTACCTTGTATTTTGTGTATTCTATTATTGCTTACCGAGCTTTTATACTTAATCATTCATAGGTAAAAAAACTTCCTAGTAACAACTGGTCAGTTTGTGTAGTGGGATTCAAAATGTCAGAGGGGATCTAGGCACGTGACACGTACATCCATGGTGGATGTCTGTGAGAAAAAGAATATTCTTCTTTACAAATTTACAACATAGAACAGTGTCATCGAAATTGTCAATTAACTATCATGAAAAGGCACACTAAAATTGCCACATTCTTTTATCCCATGGACAAAAAAATAAACTGTTCAACTTATCATTTGCTTCAGAAGCCTTACAAAGCTTCAAAAGCCTATACAAGTAACAAGGAAAATAAGCTCTGGAATCCTGCTTTAGATGCCTACAAAGCAAATTATATTGATAATGCTAGACCACTTTGTATTCACATACACAAACTTATCTTAAGAAATTTGAAATAAAATTTAATGGGTTTATTATTTTTATATTTACTATAAATATGATATAATAATACTCATATAAATAAAATTGAGGATGAAAGGAAACAACTTTTGGAGTAAGAGAGATGTTGAATATATGAAAGTGGAGAGATAAGAATATCTGGAGCTCATATGCACAGATCTTGTAATGTGAAGCACAGAAACTATTTTGCACAGATTTAAGGACAGAAAGTGTTTTGTGCTGAAATTCCATAGAGGCAATGTATATTGCAATATGTTGACAAATCAAAAGACATGAAGTGCTCAGCATTAGGCCTCAAGCACAACATATGGGTATGTGAAGACACATAAGTAGGCCTGTGGCATAGGATATTGGATTTGAATTCTGCTATAAATATCTCAACTTCTTAGATGTATGAAATAAAAATATGTCAGATGGGAAGAACAGACCTCATTCATTCTACCTATTTTCATTTTACGATTAATGTTTTGCCCAGATTTTTTCCTGCATTCTCAAGCATTGAGGCTAGTTAGGACAATATTGTCACAGGAGAGGGCAACTGTTGAACACAATTAAACATCATTAATAGAAGAGAATTTATTGAAGTCTTGATTTCAACTAGAGAACTCAATAGAATGCCTATTATATCTATCTACATGTTATAGGTTTAGGGGTCCACCGTATAGTCAAAGAAGGGAAGAGGTGGCAAGACTGGCAATTTACTTATGCCAAACTAACTAGTTGAGATAGTATCTTCCATAAGCATGGGATGCTATACCTATCAAAGATTATCAACAAAGTTGTAAAGGTAGGGTTGATGGATATAATAGGCAACCCCTGTTAATATCAGAAAATAATGCACACAACTCGATATATGGACATTTCAGTAGTATCCTCATCCTAACAAACCTATTTCATGATCACCATTTCTTCACATCCCCAACTCAGTCATTTCTTCTCATCACTGAAACGTCAATAACATGGAAGAAGAATAGAAGAGAATTTATCTGAGTCTTGATTTCCTATTTATAGTTGAGTGTCCTGGCAAATTACTCAGGCCAAACTTTCCAGGATGCTATACCTATAAAAGCTATTGACAAAGTTGTAAAGGTTAGGGGAGTGCAAATTACATAGGCAACCCCCATTAATATAAAAATTAATGCATACAGCTTGATTTATGGACATGTTAGTAGTCTCAGCATCCTAACAAACCTATTTCATTAACACAACTTTATCCTCTACATTATCATTCTCATATTCTTCACATCAGATGGGAAGTGGTTTGTAGGACTCAGGAGAAAACTTGATTCCAAATCTCATGCAATTTTCAAATTTGCCATGCATTACTGCCTGCAGGCCATCTATAATTAGGTGTTGATGATAATGCACTCAATCCGTAGCACATTGTACTATAGTTTCAATGTCAGCATGGTTGCCATGGAGGGGGAGGTGCATGCAGCATTAGACATCATTTTTGTGTGGTTGAGAGATTGAGCCACATCAAAGACCATTTTCCTCCCCACTTGACTGGTTTGGATCAAGCATCATCTCTCATTCACAAGTTTGCTTATATCAGTTATTTGAGCCTCATCCATTTCTTTGGCAGCCCTTCCACATTCTCTGGATCCATGATGTTTGGGAAGACTGCAACATAGCAGCAGATGTTCTTCCATTCCCTCTTTTGCTACTTTATCATCAGCCAAGTTTGCCACTCAATTTCTTTCCCATTTGATGTGTTTTAGTTATGGCAATTCCAATTTTTGCAGAGCCACTGTGATTCCTTGATGGTCTCATTCAACTTCCAGGCCTTAACTTTCCCACCATTCACAGTGTTGATTAGAACTTTAGATTCCAAGTCGCCTTGCACCACTAGCTTTTTCAATCCTTTAAACACGACTATTTGAAGGCTTTTAAGAAGGGCCTTTGCTTCATAATTAGCATCCTTCCATACATCTATTGAATAGATGGGCAATTAACACTTCTAAATACTCCCACACCACCGGCTAGGCCTGGATTGCCCTTCGCTGCTTCATTGAAATTTAGTTTCACATATCCATTTGGCGGGACCAGTGGATTTCTTGTCCCATATTCCTCACATCTCAAGCAAACCCATTATCTGGGACAAAAGTTTGTCTTCTCAACTCTTGTTGGATATTGTACACTTCTCTTAAAATCTGCAGTTTGAGCATTTGCATTGTTAAAGGGTTGAGGTTACTTGATTTTTGGTTGCATATTGCACTAAGTACTCTAATCTTGATTAATTAGGAGGATGAATTTTCAGAGGTGCAATAAGATTACAAGTATTAACACTATTCCTTGTGTTCTTTTGTTAATTTAAAAGGCACCTAAGTTTATATTTCATTGTCTTCCAAAAAGTCTCTGGGTCTGAGCTTTAACCTTCAAAATACATGTCACCAATATAAGAGTGATGTCTCTCAATCTTGTAAGTTTGTTACTAAGTTATCAGGTTGCCCATTTAGATTATCTCTCTTATTTGCATTTCGTAAATCCTCAACCACTAACACGTGCTGCAATCTATTCCCAATGTTCATGGAGTTGCTCAAGCAACGGGTAGCATAGCAACATGAGTGTCAAGACTTCATGAAGTGACATCATACACATGTATACTCTCAATCTTGTTAGTTTGTTACTAAGTTATCAGGTTGACCATTTGGATTATTTGTCACTTATTTGCAATGCTAACATGTGCTGCAATCAATTCCCAATGTTCATGGGGTCGCTCAAGCAACGGGTAGCATAACAACACCAGTGTCCCAAGAATCCATGAAGTGACGTCATACACATGCATGCTGTCGTTGTGACAGTGGCCCTTTTTGTAGACAGGTGCAGTCCCATTGCATGGTTATTGATGCAAGGTCATTGACAAAGGGCAGCGGCAATCTTACATCAACCAAAAACAAGTAGGGGTGTGTTAGTGTAGACTAGTTTTTCCGTTTTCACATGGTAAAAGTTGATTTAAGGGACACATATACACCCCAGCACTTCAAGGACATCAAGTACATCAGAGGGGATCCATTTTAGTAGTAATACAGTTCCAACTTGGTTGATTGGATTGACTGTTAGTAGGATTCAGGGTGCAGTTGTGGCCATTGATGACCTAAACACAATAGGTTCTGGTGTAGAGCAAAAGGTCACGGGAATGCCTGCAAAGCGGAATGTGATTGCATATTTGGATTCTCCTCAAACGCTCTGCACTTCAAATTAAAAAGGCACTAGATTTCAAACCCGTATGTAAAAGTTACGGCCTACGGAAGTTTCAGCACTTTTTGCACCATGTCAAAACTGCTGGGGTGGTTTTGCAACCTTAAGCGGCAGTTTTTTAACTTCTGCTGTGTAAAGTGGCGTTTCAACTGCATCAGTTTCAAAATGTGAGAGTAATGGCCCAGAACTCGAAAATTGTCAGTGTTGAGCATTTCCAAGATGTTGTGGAACGTGAAGAGGCACTGGGAATGTAAGAGATTGTCGGGAAGATCTGAATTCCTTACACGGAGGGATTTTCAGTTGGAGTCAGGCAGAAGAAAGCAAGGAGAGAGCAAATTTGAGGGGAGAAGAGTTCAACGAGGAACTTGCAGGGGTAGCTTTCAAGTCCAGGACAGTGAAGAATTGTGTCAAACTCCACTTAGGGACTGTTCTGTACTGTAGTTCATCTTTGTATGTTTGGTATTTCAATAAAGGGAGTGTGTTGGTGTGTGTTCAATCAAGAGTGTGTCTAGGCTGCCATTCATTTGGCTGCCTCTTACCTGACCTTTATCATCCACACAAAATAATGTGAAACAAATTCGAGCATGCACTAAGAAATGTTCGAGTCCTTCCATCTATAATAAGCATGTCACCCTTATTATCATCACTAGAATTCCAGCTTTGGAAACTCTTTTTAGGTAGTTCTCAAACTTTGGGTTTTGGGCTGCACAGAGCACATGTATTCTAAGATCTGTTATCCTTCCAGGAAGTAACTATTCTATGGTGTTTCTTATCCATATAAAAGACAAAGGCAATGATAATATTTAGGTCATGGCCAAGCTAGATGCCAATTTAGACTGAATCGTGGAAAGATAGAAGTAGATTTCATTCCATTTATCCTGTATAATGTTCAAATTTCTACTCCCTAGGTTTCAATATCAGGACCAAGCTGAAGAGCAAAATGAACTTTGCCAACACTAACACCCTGAGTAGGAGGGAACCTCTTTTGCGTTTCGATATCCTTTCCATTTCTCCTTCTATCTAGAATCACAATTCCTTTACTATTAGGCTTACCACAGCATCGAGGTTTAATCTCTTTTCCTACACTTGGGGTTTCTGATTGCCAAAGCCAAAGAATAAGAGAGTTGGGATGGAGAAGTAGGATGTGTGCCAAGCCAAGGAAGATACTTAACTAGCTCAGACTGGTTGCAGAATTTAGATCTCTTAGAGTGATTTCTTTGCTCTTTCCTTTTTTGTGCTCTTTAATTTGGGGCCTGGACAAGTTATATTGAAGGGGAGTACTCTGTTTTTCTTTGTTTATTGAAACAAACCATAGTCATATTCTGTTTGCAGAATGATTGGTTTTCCTATTAAGAAAATTCAATTACATTATTGTTAGAAGCTTTATATTGTTCACTTCAGAACAACTTGCCTTTCCTTACTATTTTGTGTCTTATGTGATCCCTTCTTCAGAAACTGAACCCACCAAATAATTTCTTTCTATACAAACATTTAAGAAATTAAATCTGACAGTAAGTTGTGATAAGAAAGCAGGATTTCTGACATCCCAAGGTCTGAGCTCTGTAATGGGATATGGCGCTCAACCTGCCTTGTAATGTGAAATTCATTAGAAAAGAGATTTGTTTCCCTTTATAATTAATTTTGCTCAACCCAATTTTAAAGTCTTTTAGTTTTTAGTAAAAAAATCTATTTTTGCTTTCTGGTTTTTGACTAGAATGCCTCTTCTTAGGGGCATAAAAGTACTTATTGTCAACTTAGTTACCGGGCGTAACGTAATAAAAGTCCAACTACAAATGACCTGTATTTTGGCATCAAAGATCATTTCATCCTGAACTTGTTACCACCTGACAATTTTTTCGACTGACTCCTAAATCTAATCTTTTGGCAAATCTACCAAGAATATATCCATTAGAATTAAAAATAAGGCCAAAAGCTAGGTTTGACACTGTTTTCAAGATTTTCTGAAAAAACGTGTCAGTGCAGATATATCCATTAGATTTAAAAATAAGGCCAAAAGCTATGTTTTATTCTGTTTTCCAGATTTTCTGAAAAAATGTGTCAGTGCAAATTTTCATTCATCCATTTTATTTGTGGACTCTTCGTTTCCTACATTTACAAGTTTTTGTAAACATATACTACGCTTGCCATAACAAAAATCATAGCATAAGATCAGATTTTAAATTACGACTCATGAGAAGGTAAGAAAATCATACTGTAAGATCAGATTGTAAGTTAAACTTAGGAGAAAAGGTAAGGATCTTTAATAGCTTGGATTGAACCTCCAGATTTCAAACCGACTTTGCCATGTAAAACAGAGACATGCTTTGGTCCCTTTCCTAAACACACGGCTGCTAGCATTATAAATTTATAGGTTAGTATTTCATAAAAACAAATCCGACGTGCCTTAAAATTGTTATTTGTAGCACAGATATTTTCATTTTATCTTTGAACAAAAAGGTTGTTTTGATAGTAATGCGTGCAGGAATTCAGTGAAACACAACACTATTTCATGAAAGCAAATCAGGCGTGCCTTAAACTTGTTTGTTGTAGTGTTAAAGATAATTATTTTAAACCAAAAAAAGATATGTTTGAATAGTGTCCGCTGGAGTTAAGTAAAAATGATACTATTCATACTCTCATTTTAACTTTGTTTAAAAGCTGAACACATAAGTTTTTCATCTTTGCCTTCGGAAACTCTTCTTATGTTTAGTGCCAACAGTTTGGATTTATGTCTACAACAAAACGTTCATTTCAAAGATCTTTTATGCGGCTAGGAAGGCATTTCAAAGTGGTTTGTGTGTCTTTTGTATTAATTGAATTTTGAACCAACACATATTGCATATATCCTTGCTTTCAAAATGTACCATAAAGTTTGGCATTTAAATCTTTATAATCAGATGATCACCATCGTGTTAATATGATTTTACCTATTCTACATGACATGTGGAAATTTATTTCAGGAGTATAGGAAAACTTTGTGCAAATTGATTATGCTTTACATTGTTACTTAGCTGAAGTCTTAAGAAGATACATTGTACGATTACCTTTTTTGGGCCCAATTTTACAGAGATATAAATAGATACTTATATGGTAGTTTGTCTAGAATCTTAGGACATTGATGTCGAAAGACAAATATATTGGATAACCTTGTATGTGCTAAATCTATAACTGTTAGTTTTTTTGAAGCTATAGGAACTTGATTTTGAAATGATAAGAGATTATATGCTCAATTAAATTCCGAGGAGAGACCAAACCTTATTCATCAATGTGAAAATCATATCAAAACTTGATGGATTGGTTAATTTTTTTGGACATTTTCTTTTTTGCAAAGGGTCTAGGTTACATGGATGAAAAAATGACTGGATTGTTCTTGGAAAAATGCTATGCAAGGATTAGCTTTCTTATGTTTTTCACTCGAGCATCATTGTCAAGATACCATACCATACCATACCATAGTCGACCGCATTAATTGCATCACACCTACCAATTCATTGCCTCTTGGGTGGCGAGTTTGTTTATATCATGCCTTTCTCTTGGGTGACACTTATTGTATTGGGTGGACTCTTTTTGATTTCGAGAATCACATACCTTGGTATTGGCAACATTTATGTGGGTAACATTTTGGTAGTGGATTGTAGACTTGCTAGCAATTTCCAAATGGATTTTGTGTGGCGATTTAGTTTTGATAGAGTTTGGGGATATAAAGAGGGCTCCTCTCGATGCGATGGTGCATTGGTGAAAGAGAGGCATGGTACTACATACACAATAAACTTGAGTTATTTGCTTCCAAACACTACTAATGGCTCCGTCCCACCACCTCATGGTTAACTTGGTTCAACTTTAAAACAATGTGGTGAAAAGGTGATGATAAGATGAGATAGAGCATTATTTGCGGGGCAACACCTTTCTACTTATGCAATTAATTTCGATCACCTTATCGGTGTGATTCGCAAGTAATTATTTTAATCAACTTGCCATCAAGTTTAATATTGAGTGGATAGCTCTCCAATTTGAGAAACCAAAGTCTTTGTTTTACCTCAATATTGCTCATCACCATGGATTGAGTCTTTCTCAAATCATCACCTTCGGAACCTTGCACCTCAACTTGATAGGAGTGATTAGATTGCTTGGTGGGAAGTTGCGACTTTTGAACTATTGCTTTCCTTTGTCTACAAAAAAATATGTGATTTGAGTTTTGTTGAAAACCCCTGTGAGACATCATATTTTGAATACCTTTGGTCTTCACAAGCTATCGAGATGTTCCCTTTATATAAAGACTTGGAAAACGAAGATGATGAAGAGACATATTGGGCTCGAGGTGCCCAACTCGAGTGCATACACACCGGTTAAAAAAGGAGAGCAAGCTTCTAGGAATTCTTTTTCCTTATCCATTCTAGGTAGGTTGTGTGATGCCAACCATTAGCTAAACTTATTTATTATTGAGAGCTTTTGTCTTGCATTATCATGGAGTTTTTGCTACATAGTCGTTAAACCCGACTGTTAATAGACTCTCCTAAAATGTGTGCAAGTGGTTCTTTGCTAGCTCTACTAGGGTTAATGTGTGGCATGGTACATTTATTGTCAATTCAAGAAATTTAGGAAGTGACTCGGTATCTTGCCATTGAAAAGGCCTTGGAATCGATGGTTTGCCTTGAGAATTCTACCAAGTTTAATTGGGCATTGTAGGATTGGACTGCATGCGGTCTACTTGAGAGTTGTTTAGACCAACTCACCTTTTAAGTTCATTACTTAAAGTAACATTAAGTTTATTCCCAAGTCTCGAACACATACCTCATAACTAGGTGTTGTCTTATTACACTTTTGAATGTCTTACTAGTAGTATAGATATCTTAAATACATCTATCGAAAAATATTGGAAGATTGATCTCAAAGCATTTATTTTGGTTTTTTTTTCGCAAACCATGATTATTAATAACTTTATTTCATTTATGGTATATTTTCCTTGGAGTACTGATAAATGTTGTCAATTTAGATACACTAATGCGTTAGTCTTGAACATATATTTGCAACAAAAAAGGGTTCCAAAATCCACTAAAGATAATAAGATTTTTTGGTGACATTCTAAAAATGAAGACTTCTAAGTGATAGTCAAATGGATGCCAATTTTAAGGTTGGAATTAAAAGTGAATATACTCATTCAAAGACAACCCCCACCTTTGCAACCACAATGCCATTGTAGAGATGCGCTCTCAACATAAAAGATGTACTTCTTGCGTATCATCATCCACCCAGAGAAAATTGGGTTCATTTGAAATAGGTATATTATGGATAATATTATTGTAGTTTGGGAAGTGATGGAATGTGCTTGCTCCTTACAGTATTTAAAAGCCTAATTCATTAGAGTTGATTTTGAGAAAGTTTATGATAGAATTGAATGGTCTTTTATTTTGGCAATGCAGCAAACCTTAGGGTTTGAGGTAAGTTTTGTGCGAATAGTTAGAATACTTTTTTAGGATAATGGTGCCTACGTCTCGAATTAACGGAGTAGAATTTGAACAATTTGGTTTATTCATATTTCTTTAGCAATGATGTCTTCTAGCCCCTTCCTTCAATGTTTGTGTAGTTGAGTTTATCAATCTCTTCGTAGAATATACTTCTAAAGGATTAGTTGCGTATCAAACTATTAATATAAACTTTGCCGATGATTCATTCCTCACCTTGGTTGAAGAAGAGGCTCTTGTTTCTAATGCCTTGGAATGTCCAGATGTTTTTTTCCCTTGGCCTTTAGTTATTGCATCCAATGGAAGAAAACTCAAATGTTATTGGCAATTTGACATTGCTTTACTAATTTGGTTACAATAGTAAAGCGGGATCGAGACTCAACTTAGTGAACAATTCAAGTACATGGACATCTAATTGAGTCATTATAGGGAGTCAAATGTATAACACCTTAGACCATGCAACTTGGATTCCCACTCGCACAAGGAATCTTTGCATAGAATTAGAGCACTATAACTTCTCTTTATTGTTTTTAAAATAAATTAGTGTTTAAAAATCCAATCACTTCTAATCATATTACAATCTCCAAACTACACAGAGGTTTTTATACTTGCCCTTTGTGGGGGCGTGACTCATTCTTAACTTTTATGTGGATACATGTGTGCTCCTAGCAAGTTACTCACTCTAGATGAGCATGCACACATACATCCCAATTGCAACAAATAATAGAGCACTCGAGAAAACATAATCATAACCAAGAAGCAGTTAAACATATTCTTTTTAAAATGGTAATTAAATTACATAGTAAGCAACAAATAATAGAGCACTCCAAATAACATAAGAACTATAGATTTCATGTTACGAGCTAACAATCTTCTTTTGCTTTCTCTTAGTGTAATTGAACTTCTTAATTGTAAGGTGTCTCTTTGAGCTTTCTTCTAGGTAACATCCTTCATAAGGAGATCCTTCTTTTTATTAGCATGCCCATTGAGGGGATATGCCTTAATTGAGATACGGTAGCTCCTCTTTGTGATTCTTTAGCTACTCTTAAGTAACATTTATAGGTGTTATCTTTTAGCCTTTAGATGATGTGTTGCACATCATCACATGCTTCTCGATTGCACACAAATGATTACTATGTTCTCAAAAGTGTGTAGGACCCAATAAATGTGTGGCTCTTGTGGTTATAGATTCACACTTCTTCATAGAAACGAGAATCGCACCACTCAAATGTATAATGTAGAAGGCCTTAAACAAATGGCTTTTTGTGCAACATCGAACAACTCTCTCGAGAATTGTGGTTTCTTGTGATATGATAGAAAGATAAAAATCACAAGATTTCACAATTGGTCTTCAATGCTCCACTTCATCAAAACACACAAGACATTACAGGAATCAAAGGTCGTGATCATAGAATCAAAGGTCATGTTCTCAAAAG
The DNA here is from genome assembly GCA_018340775.1 of Taxus wallichiana var. yunnanensis. Taxonomy (NCBI): domain Eukaryota; kingdom Viridiplantae; phylum Streptophyta; class Pinopsida; order Cupressales; family Taxaceae; genus Taxus; species Taxus wallichiana. Next base: position 417,737,538 of record CM031239.1, on the reverse strand, counting down.
TGTGTAGGACCCAATAAATGTGTGGCTCTTGTGGTTATAAGATGCACACTTCTTCATAGAAACGAGAATCAAACAAATGGCTTTTTGTGCAACACCAAACAACCTCTCGTAAAAGCTGTGGTTTCTTGTGCTATGATAGAAAGATAAAAACTCACAAGATTTCACAAGTGGTCTTCAATGCTCCACTTCATAAAACACACAAGACATTGTAGGAATCAAAGGTCGTGATCATTTATTACAACTAAGCCCAATTGTTTTTGGGCGAGGTGAGATTGTGAAATCAATCAAGCTGTTCTTGCATCACACATCTTGGAAAAGTGAAATGAATCTTGCTCATGAACATTATGTGAGCTCCTTAAGGGATTTTCCATGCTCTGTAACTTTAGATGCACTCATTCATGTTGCATTTGTTAATGCATTTATATTCCATACATTATTATATGATTTAAGATGTAAATGTAATACTATTTTAAATTTAATACGGAGATAATCCACCCATTGGCACACACTTGTATACATCTATTAATAGGAAGACTATCAAACAAGTTATTGAGTTGTTTGGTTTCCACTATTGATAGATTAAAAGAGACTTGCTTTGCAAACAAATACTCCTCCAAACCCTAACTCTAGCCTTTTAGTTTTTTTCTTTATAAGAATATAGAGCTAGTGTGTGGTATTTATTGTGGTATTTAGAGTTATTCTTGCTACAAGAAATTCAAGCTAGAGCTTGTTACATTTCTTTGATAAATCTATGTTATGTCTTTGCTTTAAACTTTTCATCGATTATATATGTATTTATGTGGGTGTTTGTCTTATGATTGTTTACAATGATTTTAAAGAAAGCAACAAATTTTACTATTGTATTAGAGTAATGGAAGTCCACTTCGTACTACATGTAAGTTTATAAATCGGATCTATAGTTTTTCGGTCTATTTATGTAAGTATACATATCCAATTTGCAATTTTCAATTTTTTTCGATGGTATTTAGATTTAATGCAGTTTTTAGTATGTTTTTGTAATTTTTATGCAAATATAAGCAACCTACTACAATTAACTAATCTTTTGCCCCCTTGTTCTTCGTGGGACTGGGTTGATCGAGAAATTAGTAAAAGTGGGAACCGTGTTCTAATGGCTTAAAACCTCGTGAGTTGTTTTGGGCAAAACAATTATCAAATTTTCGTAAGTAGTGGTGTGGGCTACTACATTTACTCAAACAATTAGGTAACATTGTGCATGGATTTAACTTCCATGTACCTCGGAGATGGGATAGTGTGGTTACGGGAATGGTGGAATCCTTTGTAGGTAGTGGCTTGAAACATTGTTCGTTAGAGAGCCTAAAGAACAAACACAACCTAACTTTGTGAAACCTTTGGGTTTATCTTGAAGTTCAATATAGTATTTTGTTTAAATATGAAATTCTAGTTATATCCTTGGTTTATTTTTTTGGCAGTTTGAACACAAACCTCTAATTCGGATACAATATATAGATTCTCTAGTCTAGTTTCGGTTAAGACCCTCGTGTAACAACAATACAAATTATGTCTTAGTTTTTGTCTAGATTTTGTTCATGTACGGGAAAAACTACTGTTTTTGAGTAGAACCCATGTTTTAGGGATAGTTGAAAAACACTATTTTGACACTTGTAGAGCAATGATTAGGTCGCACATGGCGTGTTTGAAAAAAATGGGCATATCTTTTGGATCGGGTGGAATTTTGTGATCTTGGACCCATAGGGTTGCAAAAAGTGGTTTAATGTGATTTTTAAAAAAATACAATTTTCGATATTTTTGTTGTATAGTATTGTGATCTTCTTTATTTTAGTTTTTTCAAAAAATTTCTTATACAAATTTGTTCATTTTTGATTTTTTTTTTCTTATAGTAAATTGTATCATTGTGATTTGTATTGAGATGATCATTTTAAGTGTTATTTTTGGAAACAGTTAAGAAAAAAATTGGGCTATTTTTTTGCCAACAAATTTTAGTACACAATGTGGATGCTAAAAGAGTAATTTTCAATGGTTTTAATTACATCATTTGGACATGATATGCTAGCGTACGTAACTTAGATAAATCTATGTAAAATGTTTGAGAGGTATTGTTTTCGAGGCACCTATTCCACTTATGTCACAAATCCAATATAGGCGCCTCGAGAATGATAACTCTTGACATATTTTACATAGATTTATCTAAGATATGTATGCTAGTAGTATCCATGAGCATTGAATTGTACTTAAACGTATAATATAAAATATGCATACAAATGTGCAATATACATAGGATAAAATAAAAAACAAAGAATTATTTTATATGAATCAAAATGTACAATGTACATCACATAAAATGACAAAATCATAGAATGAAATTTGTATTACATAGATGACATTATTTATCTTCTAAGGACTTTAGTCTTTCTTCCTCAGCCTTTCGTTTGGAAAGTAGTTTTATTTTCTTCATCTTTTCATAGGGTCATATGTAAATGGCGATAATATTCTTAGTCCTTCCAATGACTTTACTCGAGAGATAGTCACAAACGTTAACCTGTTTTATATCAATTGTAGCTTTTGAAAGAGTCAAACCTTGTGATTTGTGTATTGTTAATGCCTAAGCCAATTGTAAGGGTAATTAGTGTGTGCGTTCCCATTCTATTGTTGTAATTGGAATGGTATGCAAAGTTTGATCTTCAAATGGTTTTCTGAAGTATCCGTCAAATTTAACCATTACATATGCTGGTGGTTTTGGTAGGCCACTACCAATTTTATATATTATGCTTGAATGTATCCTATAACTCCATTTACAAGACTCCTATTCAAAGATTAGAGGCTAACATGACCCTTACATCATTAACAATTAATAACTCAACATCAAGTTCATCATTTGGACCTCCTATCGGTGTAATGGTGGTAACTACGTAGTTGCAATGCTATGTGTAATGGGTATTTTCAATTAATGCAATTTTCTTTTGTTGTGGTTATCCAAATTAATCTTTGTGTAGAACATATGAATACTATTGTTGAATTCTTTGTTGTTAGCTTTGTCTAATCCAACATTTGTTCTACTCATCAATAACTTCCAATCATCAATTGTCATATTTGCATCTTTGAGATTTGTGAGAAGTTGAAACTTTTTCCCTCTTGGTTGTCTCCTCGTCTAAATACCTTATCCAATGTAACAACTATTTTGATTTCTTCCCATAATAGCTTTGTGCGTCTATTACTATCATATGGTGGCTTATCAATAATGGGAGGTGCTGCCCCAAATCTGCTTATCGAAATCATATAAATGTCTCTAAAACTAATGTCCGCTTTTTTAGGGAATGTTTGATGAAGTCGGGAGTCTATGTTTTCTAGCAAACTTTATTCAATGAAACTCATTTCATCAATCAATATATATTTTATGTGGTGGATCTCTTCTTGGAAAGTTGTAAGCCTTGTTCCTTTTAATTATGCAAAATCTGTAATAGGGATTCAAAGTTGTAAATGGATCATTGAGGTACCAGTATTAAATGTTACAACTCTGTTAGCGCAAGTAATATAAGAGGAGAATGTTATGAGAATGATGCATCTAAAAGTGCTTGATGAATGACATTGATCGCATACAATTTTCTAGTTCATATTGTTCCCTGAATTATCATGAATAATGAGAAGACATTTTGATGTTGATGATAATGTGTCATTACTATATCAAGTGTTTATTTTTGTTTAGCACCTAAGGTTTCATAATTAATATTTGGGGCTAATTCATCATCTATAATCAACTCATTATCTTTCACGGTGCTTATGAATTTTATCACTTTATTTGTGTATTCTTCACCTCAATATTCATTATTCCATGGTGATTTTTTATCAATATCTCTTCTTCCCAACATATCTATTTTAGTTACTTGCAAAATTTGACCACGTTGAAGCCTAGATATGATTTCCCATTCACGTTCCATTGTATTTCATTGAATAGGTTGATTACTTTCATCTTCATAATCACTACGATTATCAATATCTTTTAGAGCGATCGTTCACTTGACATGTTAAGGATTATAATTGAATGACTCCCAATTTGATTTTATTACATCATAATCAAGTCCAATATCTCTTTGTATATCACAAAAGTCGCTTGTAAAGTAATAAGCGTGACACAAGGGACTCCCCTTGCTTTATGGACTCACACACCGAATCGCATAATAAGTTGCGATTTTCTATTGTTTTTTTAGGGCTTGGACGACATCTATATGCGGACTCTGCTCTGGTGGAGCTTACTGACTCAACGATGGAGCATTTTCGGACTCTAGGTGTTTCCGTAAGACTTATTTTAGGCTTTGTGCTCACAAACACATTCAACAACCTCGACCTTGGCACATTCAGCGTTTTCTTCCTTGTCTTTGACTCTTTTCCTTTTGCCAAACTCCTTCATTTTTCTCTCCTCTACGTTTTGAATGAACTCATCCTTGTCGGATAGTCGCGTCTTCCCCTGCCTCTCTTTTTTCGCTAGCTCCTTCTTCTTGCCGCATTCATCCAGAGCTATATCGAGTGCCATCTACCGTCTGCAATGCAATGTCCACTTAGTCGTTTGACTTTTTTGTATTAGGTCTTTGTCAACTTTTTGGAACAATTAATTCCGATTTGTTCATTAATTCTGCGAACTACTAGTTCTCTGCGACACACTTCTCGTTCGCACTCTCTGCCATGCTCTGTCTTCTTATGTCGTGCTCATACACTTGAGTTTCTTTGTCAATGTCTCCCACATATTGTCTTGACTCTTGGGGCATTATGAGTCTTTTCTAATCCTTTCGCGTGTCTTCACTATTGTTTGTCACTACACAATCCTCCTTTTGTGCCTTTGTGCCTTACGCACACTCACCGTTATGTGCATATAACTTATTTGTAATTCCACGTCCCTAGTTTGTCAAGTTGAGTCAAAAATACATTCTTTACCAAAATATTTGTGTATCATTTGCACATTAATCTTCCACACTTGCTTTACTTCGCTAGCCTTCCTCGCACTACCGCAAGCCCTCTTTCTTTGTGCACTCTGCTGCTTTGTGCTCCTTTTGATAACTATTGTGTGAGTACTTCCACACTTCACCGTAATTGTCACTTGATTATGCAAAGTGCTTCCTCTTTTGGCTATGCACTTTTCCGACACTATGCACACTCATCCTTCACCAAAATTGTGCGGGATTGTCTTGAACATTGGATGCTCTTGCATATAACTTTGACCAACAAAAATCAAGCAATTTATGTGATTTACATGAAGGGATGGAAGAAAACATTGGGAATACTCTCACACTAGTTGCCAAATTCCTCAACTCCCATTTGCTTTATTCCCTTTTCTCCTTGGATTATATGTCTAAGATTTAACAACATCAATAAGTGATACACTTTCCATGGAAAATGGCCTATTCTTGTACCCATCAATGAAATATTTTACATGTTCTTCATGGTCATCTTCATCAATTGTAGTTATTGGTTTGAACATCGCACGCGAAACATTCAAATAGATAATAAATATAAGATAATACTATGTAAAAGGCATAAGCGAAATAGGATCATATCTTAATTAATTTATTAAAAATCTAATTTTTTTTAATCAACTAATTTACATATAATCTTTTAACTTACACGTAGTATTTAATTATATATTTTATTATTAAACTTGACCTATCGATCTTATATGCATATTAAGATTAAAAAATCGATTAAATATATGTTAAAGTAAAAACACAATACCGAAACTATAATGCATCTTTTACATTTGGACTTCTATTGATTTTCAACTTTTCATTGTTAAATATATTATATAAATAGATTATGGATAATATATATATATATATATATATATATATATATATATATAAATAAAACTAATCGTTATCGTGAATTGATTGAAATATTTTCATAATATTAACTATTTTCTAGCAACATAAACACTTAATATTAGAATTTAAATCAATATCAATTAACTTCTAAATATAAGTCCACATTGAAACACCAAACCACATAACCTATATAAAATGTGTAATGTACATAAAGATAAAATAAAAAATAAAGAATTATTTCATATAAACATTTATTTCAAGCTAAAAATATTTGAAAAACATTTACTTTAATATAAAAATATTTGTATCTTTAAAGAAATTTCAAAGCATATTTAAACTTTAGAATAAAATGTGAAAAACATTTACTTCAAGCTAAAAAGTATTTGAAAAACATTTAATTCAAGATAAAAATATTTATTTTTAAAAATTCTAAAACATATTTAATCTCTAGAAGACATGAAAACTATTTACTTCATTAAGCTAAAAATATTTGAAAAACATTTATTTCATGGTAAAAATGTTTTTTATATCTAATGAAATTCTAAAACATACTTAAACTTCAAAATAAAATGTAAAAATATTAACTTCAAGATAAAAATATTTATATCTTTAAATATTTTATTTTGCGTAAAATTAATAATGTGATTAAATTGTAGAGGACATGTGCAACACATTATGATTTATTTTACTAAGAGAGAATAATTCAAAACATACTAAATTGCTATTTGTCCTTGTTGGTCTTTTGTAAAATATTCTCTGTTTTTCTATGCTATTCTTTACTCTTTATATTTTGTTTGTTTTATAATCATTCTTTTTATTTATGAACTATAAGTGTATGATATTTTGGATTTTAAATGTTGAGTTTGTTATGTAAAGTTATAAATTTTACAAAGCAACTTTTATTTGAAATAATGCCGGCCTTAGTTTTTCTTTCACGAACACGACATGAGAGTCCTCCATTCCATATTACCATTATAAAACACCTCTTGGCATAATAACTAATGTGCTTCTTAGCAAAGGCTTTTACCATATTGCAATGAGTGAAGAATCTACACCTCTTGACCTTGTCAAATGTGAAAAATGGTAAAATAGGGGTGGTGAAGCTTGTGGTATTATAGGTCAATCGTTGTCTTTTGAACTCAAATTTCACTTTCGTGGTGACATGAAACTTTATATAGTTTAGGTTAAATAAAAAAATCTCTTTGGTAAATACAATAAGATGAGGATATGTGGAAGAAAGTGAGCTTTCTACTCTTAGTTGAGATAAATTTCTTTGGATTAAAGATTTCATCACTAAAATTAAACGCTTGAGACTTCTCCTTGTTGAGTATGGGGAAACAAAGTCTGATGACAAGATCATTATGGCTATTTTGTCTAAACTGGTGTCGTCCACACTTAGTTTTTGTCTTTATCTACTACACAACATGATTATTTGGGTGCAACATATGTGGCACTAACTTTTAATAAGTTTTGCAAGCAACTTGAGAGAACTAAAAAATGATTTTTATTGGTGATATTTGGCATGAGGTACTAAGCATCAAACATTGGTTGTCGATAAGTCTAATGCGAATCCACAATCTAACATTGGGAAAGGTAAGGGCCTTGTTAAAGACAAAGGTATAACACAACCTAAGCTGAAGGCAACCAATTAACAAAGCAAAACTCCATCCAAAGTCAAGACAAAGGGAAATAAAAAGCTAAAGTTGAAAAATGTTGTAACTATGCGGTAAACTAGGTCATGTCGAACATCAATGTTTTAAGAAAATGACATACTTGGAAGCAATGATAATTTTTTTAACCTTTTCCCTCAAACACGCACGCTTCTCTTTCTCTAATAACTAGTGGATCAATAGTTAATTAATGGATTATGGATTTAGGGGCCTCAAACTACATAGGAAATCAAGGCTCTATGTTTCCAACTCTATTATATGATTAAAAATGCACTTGTAATATTGTCGGTACTTTAGTATGTGGATAATTCACCCATTCGTGCAAACTTATCCACATTTATTAATAAGGAAGATTACCAACCAAGTTATTAACTTATTTGACTTCCACTATTAATAGATCAAAACAAACTACTCTCCGAACCCTAACACTAGCCTTTTAGTTTCTTTTTATAAGAACACAAAGCTAGTGTGTATGGTGTTCATCGTAGAAGTGACTTATTGTTACTACGGTGAATTGAAGCTAGAACTTCTTAATAAAATTGTGGTAGTCCTACTACCCATGATAAATCTATGTTATGTATTTGCTTTAAGCTTTCATTGATTATATATGCATACATGTGGGTGTTTTCCTATGATTGTTTCTGATGATTTAAAAAAATACAACGAACTTAATTAACATTTTGGCCTTTCTATTCTTTCACTTCACCAAATATTAATGATATTTCTTTCCCGCATCCTCTTGATGAATTTAGAGTTAATCACCCTTTTCCTTGCCTTTTTAGGAAAGCTGTTGTCTCTAATCCACTTTTGCATATTTGGAATCCACATTCTTACCACTTGTTTACCTCATGGTAGGGTACACATCAACTATGTTGATGATAAAAAAAATGTTGATACCCTCTAGTAACTCTATCTCATGTGTTTCTTTACAAACTTCCTTGGAACATTGCACATTATGATCTTCTTCATATGTTCCCCTTGTGAATCGTTCCTTCCTTTAGGGAGCTAAAACCAAATAACATACTTCAACTTCATTGTCCCTTCTCTTGCAATTTGCATTCTACTTGTATGTCACAATACTATTCTCTAATTACTCTTGCACACTGGTATATATCTTGCATATACTCAACGAGTTCTTATGCTTATCGACTTTTTTTTTTACCTATGTCACTGATATTGCAACTCTATAACCCTGTGTGGGCTACTCCCCTACACAACATGGAATGGTGTTCACGGTGCTCTTGTTGAGTAAATTTTTGTACTCATTCATCTTGTGCCATGATTGAATCCCACAATATTGGCTTTTCTTCAACCAACCATCAAAACAAATCTCCCAAGATTCTATTGACTACCTCTATCGCCCATCCTTTTGAGGATGGTTACCTAAACTAAGATACTGTTTGGGTATTCATATTCCACCACAACCACCTCCAAAATGTCCAACAAACTCTGTTTCTATATCATATATTATGCTCTTGGGTGACCCATGTAATTTGACAACTCACTAGAAAACATTTTTCTACATGTTAGCGTCACTCATCTTCTTGCATGCAATAAAATATGCCATTTTGGAAAATCTATCTATAACAAAAAGAGAGAATCACTACCTTTCTACTTTCTAGGGAACACTTAAATGAAATCCATAATGATGTGTTCCCATAGTCTCTTTGGAATAGGTAGTGGTTGATACAACTCGCATTTGACTCCTACCTAATTTCCAACTAGAAAATTCTACATCCTTTCACAAATTTCTTCATATCCAAACCCACGTTAGGCCTAAAGAAACCTTGATAAGTAGATCTAGTGTGTTTTCAAGACCTAAATGACCAAATACTACTCAATTATGCTTCTTTTTGATCAAGTTCTCTTGTATAACTCCTAAGGTTATAAACGATTGTTTTCCCTTGAATAATAATCCATCTTGTACAAAATAGTCTTAATCATGACGTTTTGTCCACATTTACAGGACTACGACATCTTTATCCATGCATCTTTGAAATCCTCATCCTTATACAATTATTTCATGGAATCAAATCCCACTACTTCAACATGCATCTCATTCAATACGAGACACCTCTTACTCATTGCATCTGACTTCATTGGACATACCACTTCTATGCTTGAACACAAAGGAATAGTTCGTAGGAATTTAACCCACTTCATGTCTAGTTGATCTTACCTTGACTAATGATGAATTGCAATGTTTATTTGGTTTGTGTACAAGACAAACTCCTCGGACAACAAATAATGCCTTTAGTTCTTGAGAGGTTCATGATATGTCATACAATTTTGATTCTAAACAGAACATGTTGTCTTGGCTTCATTTAATTTCTCACTAAAGATACAAACTTACCTTCTCGACTCAATAATTTCACCAATCCACTAACATCACAATCATATCGAGAAACGCCACGAATCTCTCTTGGTTTGAAGAATGCACAAGTGAATGATGCAAGACATGAATTTTTCCAAGACAAAACAATGCAAGCATACAAGATTGCAAATTATGAAAATACAAGAGAGCTAATTGTAATAACACAGAAATAGCTCCAACTCAATACGATCAAATAGAATAATGCAAGAGATGTATATGTAGGTGGTGAATGTGTAACCTCGTCCTAGAATCATGGCAATCTCCACCTAGAGTAGTGGTAACCAACACCAGAATGGTGTTGTCGAGAGGTAACCAACATCTAGAATAGTGTAGTCAAGTGTACACCTAAAGAAACATATCCCATAAGTGTAGGGAAACTCCAAGTGATGTGGAATATCCCAAATAAGATAATACAAATAAAGCGAGGAAAATAAATCCTACACTAACAAATCAACTTGAAATACATTAGTAAAATTAGGGTACACAAAAATTGGTAGTTCAGTTACATTTCTCTTCATATCTTTGGAAGCTATTCTTTGCTTTTCTTTTCACGATGAACCCTTTTTTATCTCCCTCAATGCCTATAAATAGAAGCACACATACTATTGAATTTCCCTTTGAAATTCCTATAAAAATTCACTAAACCATGGAAACCTCGAGATTCAAACATGCTTCTAGGTGATGGCCACTCCATAATATTTCTTGCCATTTTAGGATCCATTCACAATCATTCTTGGTATTTCAAAAATCCAAGTACACAAACTTTGTCTTTATGAAGCTTCGCTTCTTCAAATAAGACCACTTCTCTCTCGATTGTTAAAATACTTGTCGATATGAATCAAGCTCCCCTCCTTTGTTTTACCGAATATCAAAATGTCGTTTAAGTTCACAATGAAAAGCTTACTAAAGAATGGATTCAAAACTTACTTCATGAATCTCATGAATGTACTCGGTGCGTTTGTCTACTCAAATATGATGATAAACCATTCATACAATCATCCTTTGTTTTAAATGTAATTTTCCAACAATTTCCTATGATCTTGATATGCTATAATCCATTCTTGAGATCAATCTTTGTGAAATACTCGGGTGTGCTCAAACAATCCATTAGGTCATCTCTTCTTGGCAATATACATCAATACTTGATAGTAATATAATTGATTATTCTATAATCGATGCACATCCTCCACTCTCCACCTTTCTTAGGTGCTAACACTACAAGAATTGAACATGGGCTCAAACTATCTTTGATCAACCATTTTTCCAACAATTTTTGGACTTGCCTTGTTATTTGCTCATTCTTGGTAGGTGTCATCCTATAGGCCGCATTGGTTGAAAAATTGGATCCCATGATTAGATCCATATGGTGACTAATATTTATAGTGGGTAATCAATAGGTATATCATTTGAGATGATATCCTTAGACTCACTTAAGAACTCCACCTCTTCAAGCAAATATTTTCCTTCTTCCACTATGATCCCAACTTGTAATTCTTTGGGAATAAAATCATTGCATGCGTTTTCATCTTCATTTCCTTTAAGAATCGCTCTCTTGAAATCAACAAAGCTTTGAAATATTGTTCTCTCCTTTTTCCTTTAATAGAATCAATATGCATTTCTTACCATTATTCATAAGTGTGTAGGTGTTTTCTCTACCACCATACAACACATTCTTATCAAATTGTCAAGGCCTTCCTAATATCATATGACAAACATCCATCAACATGATATCACGGAAAACTTCATCCTTATATACACCAATTTGAAAAATTACTAAACATCTCTCATTTACCAAAATTTGACATCCATTTAACAACCACGATACCTTATATGGGTTTTGAGTGTGTGATCCTCTCCATTCCCAACTTATCTTCCATCTCATTTGGCACATGATTGTTTATGTTACCACTATAAAAATTAAATTTTTTACGATTAAAACTGGACTTGCATGTGTTTGCGAACATATTCTTCCTCTTTATTGGATCTTTCATCTCTTTTGCTGGTTTCAATTCTCACTTCATTACGAGTGATCCAAACTTTGTTTCCTTCGCATGCTCTAATGATTCAACACTTTCCTCATTGGCTTCACAATATGATTTCTATCTTCATTTCTTTGTTTGCTGTCTTGTTGTGTTTGCATGCATTCAAATGCTATATGCGTTGTCTCCTAGTACCCATGAATCCTCTACCTCTTATTCGTCTAAAGTATATGCATACTATGGATTTGAAAGTACTTGATTCTCCTTTGCACGTATGTTGTGGGTTTTCCATCTTCCTCTCATAATCTTTCCTTTTCCTAAGCTATTGTTTTTAATTCTAGATAACTTCTCTTAAACGTTTCAAAGCATACTAATAGGATTGTTTCATGGAATGCTCTCTTACTATCCCCAACTCATCTTGTATGGAAACTCACAATACATTTATCTACCTTGAGATATTTTCTTCATTCTCTTATACATGACGAATCATATAAACACTCAAATTTGGAAATCTATCCTTTGGCACTATTGATCTTGACATTACACACTTGCATGTACAAATGCACTCTCCTCACTTTTTCTTAGCACACCCTAATGACACTTCAATTACTTGTTTAATGCACACTAATGAAACTTCATGTACTTTCTTAGATTTGCACACCTCTCGGTCATCGGTTTCTAAAGTTTAATTACATAAACCACAACTAAAAACATTCATCCTCCAACCCATAAAGTTACAACATTTTTTTCCCTCTTGGTCGAATCGTAAATTTGATCAGTTTTTACAAATCTATAAGTTGACCCTACTATATGGTTTTGGACTAACATGCTTTGGGCTATTTATTCCAATTCTATTAAATTCTTATGAGTAAATACATACCATTGGTCAACCTTTCATAACATAACAACCTTCAAAAGCATATATAAGCAAGTAAATCATACCTCATTTAGAAACCACGCACTTTAAGAAATCCTCATGTAAAATCAAGCAAAAAGGCACTCCAAGCTCCCTAAACTAGGAAATAAATCATGCACATCCATTAGGGAAGAACCATCTATAAGTTTGAAGTCTCCTTCTAGGTCTAAGACTCTTAATCTTCATTCTACAAGTAAAGCATTTTGAAGCACAATTGTCATTTTTGATTGAACTACAATGGATATAACATCCTTAGAGAATGACGTGTGGTTTGAGCTCTCTTTAGAGTAGTGGTGATGTTGGTGGTGCACATGGATGTCCAATACCCACCTAACTCTAATTTACATGAACCCCTTCTTGTACTACAAGGGTTCTAGGGTTTGAGAAGAGTTTATAGATCCATTTCTGAAGGTGAGAAAATAAGACCAAAAAATACCAACATTGATATCCAGGCATGTGAAGCACTCAAAAAATTTTAGACCCATATTCCAAGCAGGTACAAGACCGTACAGAAGGGTCAGGACCGTAGAGACACTTTTGACCTAGTTGTATGGTTTTGACCAAGTCTAGTTTCAGGTGCCAATTTTTGTAACAAAACATTATAGTCTCGGATTAGCCTGTTCTTGCACTCATATCACCCAAACATTTTTCTCTTATGTTTTGATAGTTGTTAGATCAATAGTCACTTTGAAAAACATTATTATGATTTTTTCAATTAATGTTGGAAGTTTATTAAATCACAATATCCACCTATTACATTATTTCATCCATTGTATATATGTTTGTTAAACATTCTTGAAACTTAAAAAGGAATGAAATAGGATTCACAAAAAGTGAAATTATCACCATGCAACATACTCTACAACCGATATATTTGCCAATGTTATTTTTACCATCAACATTGACCCTATCCAAGGTGAAGGTTCCAATATAAAAATACTAATCACTCTCATGATCTTCCAAAATATGAGATACAACACCTTATAGGATTCTTACATGATAATGACACTCTATTGATCTTCTCCTCTATACTCCAAGAGATCACCTTAAGAATGCCTCACTTTATCATATTGAGACATATGTTATTCCTACATCCATGATACCTACCTACTCGAGGGAACTAGCTGCTAATGTATAATGTTTGTATGCCTCTTCCTAAAACCACTATTGCTAGTACACATCCTACATCTACCCCTCATGGTTCACACACCTCTTCATCTAGCATGTAAGCCCATGAAACCCTTGTTCATACCTTACAAGCTCAAATCTTACGATTATAATAAGGTACATCTACTTCTACTCATGATATGGATTCTACTCAACTGCTTCACAATCCCCTTTCAACTGATGTGGTTTTTTATTCTTTTCCCATTGTGTTTTTTTCTCCTAAACTCCCTACTTACGATGGAAAAGGAGATACCTCACGAGTATATTTTATCCTTCTACGTGGCTTATTTTTATTATACCTCTCATGATATATTGCTAGCAAAAATATTTCGTAGGAGTCTTAAAAACTTTTCCTCGCAATCATTATATTATATCCACACACATTTTGTGCAAATTAATTTTGGCACAATTCTCTATTAACATGGGGAAAAAATATCCTACACACAAATATCTAAATTATGACAATGATATAACAAAATTCTTAATGATTATGTCTTGCGATACAAAACCATGCTTACAAAATGAGAAATATATTACACGATAGCGAATTATAAGATCTATTCACACAAAGCTTGATTCCTCTTTGCAAGAATTAGTTAGATTTGAAAATTTCTAATCTTTTGACCGTCTATGCCATATGCTCAAGGAGTGCAAAGCTTAGTTATTATATGAATAAACTCAAGTACATTGATAATACTCCCACCACACTCACTACCAATTTTCCTAGTAAAACCACATTCAAAGGTAATAATAATGATGTTAAGGTTGATTCTAAGGACCTTATCACTGTTATTTCTCAACCAACTAAGTTGTGACTCCAACCCACCCTGTCGGTAGTATACCCACTTACATTGCGCCCCACACATTGTATTGAAATAATTTCTTGAGTGTAGTCTTGTGTCCCTTCCTCCACTATTTGAGGTTGATACAAGTACGCCTCAAACTAATAATTTTGATGCTTATGCCTAATGTGATTATCATTAATGTATTGATCAATTCACTAACTTATGTCTTAAGTTGCATCATATCATTAAAGATGTCATTGAATCCCATGAAATCTAATGGGATAAGCCTATATAATCTTCCAAGCCAACCAATGATAATGCTTAACTCAAAATTTTCAATGATCCACTTCCTAAACATAATATAATAAATGTATATATGAAGTGCATAATACTTATCATACAAATCCACAACCTGTCTTCTTATGATCACCCCTTGGATTTAACGAATATTGATAACACTCATACATCACATTCTACACTGCTCATTACTTTCCATGACTCTAATATAGATGACACACTTGTCTTTGATACTTTATATATTCTTATCTCTATTAATCAAGTACCTATACATGGTGTTTTGGTTTACCCACATAAAAAAGATCATGTTTACACCGCCGTGTTACTTCAATCTCTTATAATTTTTACACCGTATATTACATTTGTGTTTTCATAGAATCTACCATGAAAAATTCAAAAATTTTGTCAGACATTTGATACCTCATTTGAAATCCCTCTCCTTGGTCAATGTAAACCTATCCTCCGACAAAATCAATGAATATGTTACACTTATAATGGCTAGGAGGAATGTGTTAATGTGATTTTCAAGTTTTTATGATTAGGAAGTGATTTATGGATTCATTCAAAACCATTCGAAGAAATTGCTTCGGAGGCCTAAAAAGGCATATTTTTAGGCTTTTTACACCTAATGATCACCCTCAGGGAACATACATGGAAATGTTAAAGCACTGTGAAATGTGTGGAAGATCCAGGAAATCATTTGAGGTATTTTAGGAAAGTTATGTAAGAAAAATTAGGTTTAGGAACAAGCAATGTAACACCGGGCTATTTGCAGCATGGTGTAAGGAAACTAAAGTAGTGAAAAAGCTATTTAACTTGTTTCCGATGTATCAAGAACCTCGAGATGATTTGTAAGAAGTAAAATGCTCCTCGGAAAGATAAGAATGCATAATTCACATTGAAAAATGTTTCAAGATATGTTAAGTATCGAATTTCTAGATATTGGCATGATAGTGCGTAAGTAAAGGTCTCCGATTATAGTGAAGATTCAATAGGATTTTTTCGGAGTTATAGGAAGATTTGGGACCTTATGAAAATTCAAGATATACATATATGAGTCCCTCTTCACACCAAATGTGTTGGTTTTCCTTGAGGTCATCATAAACTTTAGTGGCAATATTTTTCATTGGCGCACAAACTTGAGAAGAATTGAAAAAGGGCGTAAATTTAAAATTTCAGGAATAATTGGCTCCTAAAAAATTGTGGGAATGTTCTCATTAGACCTTTTGGAGTTAAAATATTATAAGGTTTTCAATGGAAAGTCCACTCCTAGCTTTGGTGGCAAGAAAATGTGTCCGGGCATTAATTTCAGGCAATGTTCCATGAAGGCAAGCATCTATTTTTGGAATTTTCGCACTTGGATACCCATGATGTTAATTTTAAAATTTAACCAAAGTCAAAAGGGATATGGGGACATAAAAATGCACCACCATGGTGGAGGGAAAGTTTGTGTCACTTAAAAGACAACTTGGTGGTTAGAAAATGTCATACACTCACCTAACCCACCTACCCCCTTCTCATGATGACATCACCCTTGGCATATTTTTGAGGGGGTGATGTCCCTTTGTCCCCATATCTAAGGGGACATGGGGGACACCAAAATGTTCCACCACATGAGGAGAGAAAGTTTTGTCACTTAAGTGCACATCTTGAAGTGTTAGGCTTATGTTTTCAACTCACCAACTGATGTGTTTTGACCCCCTTTTCATGTTCCTTCACCCCTTGGAACATTTTCACACCCCTGATGTCCCTTTTCCCTTAATAAATGTGGTAAGGGACATGGGGACACTCAAAACCCATTTATAAATTTTTTACTCCACCCATGAGTCTCAGTTAACCCGGGTTAAGCAAGGTGAGTCAAGTGATGAGTTAACTAGGTTTATGAGTGAGGGAAGGTGTAAAGTTCATACTTAGTCATTTTCACTCATTATTCATGTTTGTAACTCCATAATTTTGTGCTCCCTTTTGTTATGCTTCTTTGAAACTTCCCAAAATCCCTCATGCTCAAAAACACACTTTTGCTCATATCTCACAAACCCTTGCTTGGATTTCCATGAGATTTGGAATGTAAATCCCTTACAAAAACGCCTTTCAAGGGAATGTTTTCACACCTCCATTAATTTCCCCTACTATTTTTTATAGCCCCTTGAAATTTGCACAAAAAATACTCATTTCTCATATTTACACAAATTTGGCGATCAAAATCCTCTAAAAATTAGAGCAAAGGCCTAAAATGAAAAACAAAAACTTATGTAAGTATTTTCGTTTGAATACGGAACTAGGAAGACCAATTTATATTTTTAGTACAAATTCATGGGAAAACTTACTAAAAATAGTAATTCTGAGAAAAATGTCCATTGATATACCTCATTTCATTCCCCATTTGAGACACTCAAAATTGCCAAATTGGCAAGATTGGTGAAAATTGGCTAAAATGGGACAATAATGATGAATATTATAAAAATAGTAAATGAATGAGACAAACTAAAAATGATCATATTTCATTCCTTCACACATTTTCTAATGGTCTTGGCACTTACATGAACTTCTCCCTCATTTTTCAAGCAAATTCTTGAATTCCTCGATGCGGTGATCATAAAGTGTCTAAATGGGAAAATGGTAATTTTGTCCCAAAAGATATTTCACTTCATCCCACATGGGGTGCATGATCAAAAGATGGATGGCATTGATTTTGGTCCCTTTCTTATCCCTTTAGAATAGGAAATATTTGGTTTCGTGCTTCATTCACCATCTGTGCTTCCATAGTGGCAGAATCAAGATCATATTTGAATGAGAAAATGCATCAAATTCTCCTCATGTGAATGGTTGATAATGAAGATGTGGCAGTTTCTTAAGGATCTTCTCAATGAGGGAAGTTATTTCTCAATGTTCTCGGTGGCCTACTTCTCAAGTGTTCATCACTCCTCTTCTCGGTGTATCCAACTAGTGTGCTGAGGTTCATTCCAAGAGTCCTAAAAAGAGGGAAAAGTGTTGAAAGGTATTCATCGGAGCTCCTCATCAATGCATCATAGTGGAGGGTCATCATGGGTCAATTTTTCATCTTCAACATCATCGGATCTGATCTTCATCGAAGGCAGAGGCATCTTCATCCATGATTTGGAGAATTTTTCTTCTCTCCTCTCTTCATTATTTCTTATTTGCTCTCTCCCCTTCCAATTCTTAATTGTACACAATGATTGTATTTTGTCTTATTCACTTAAGTGGATTTATAACGTTGCATTGTGAAAGTACCTTTTGATTTATAAAAAGGGGACTTATTTACTCACTTCCTAGGATAATGAAAAGTCACAAGTTGAATAAGAACATGAAGAGTCATGTGGGGGTAGATGAAGAGTTGCATTGTAAATATATAAATTGGGAGATCCTCCTCACTTCAAAGGGGTTATTCTTGTTTACTAGCTCCCATACTCTCTCTAGGAACAAGTGATCAAATTTCCTCTATTTCCTTTGCTTATGTTTCCTCTCCATCTCAACTATACTCCATGAGCATGTACTTGTTGAATATTATGCATTGAGACTTTTTGCTTTTTGTATTTTGTTCCTTGTTCTATGTGAATGGTGTCTTCTCATTGAATTCATGGATATATTCTGGTTTTTAAACAATAAACTTTGTTGTACTATTTATTGTGTAAAACCCTCCTTACTATTCTCTTCACACATTCCCTTTAATTTTTTTCTCGCTTGTAGTTTCTACAAGCACTTTGCCATAAGTGTAGGGAAGTACTCTTGTGTGATCCCCAGTCGAAAGACCACCCCCAAGCAATTAGAATAGTGTAAATATTCCTTGTTTTCAATAAATGGAGTTACCCCATTCAAGTAGAGGGACTTAGTCCCACACATTGTTAGTGAACATTTACTAATTTACCCAACCGAGAAATATTTCACTAATAGTTTTAGCGTCCACCGTGAGGCGATTTAGCACATCTACACCCAATATTGATTCCAGAAAATCCAAAAATAAAATATCCAAAAACCAATAAAAATCAGAAATTTGAAATTCCAAAATCCCATAAAAAGAGTGAACATAAATCTACCTTGAGTTGAATCCGATCTTCCAAAAAAAAAATCGAAATGAAAGAAGATATACCAAATTGGATAGATTGAGAGGAATTATTGACCCTTCCTTTGAAACTTTACAAAATCAACAAGAACAAATCATAGATAATCCATATTACTCTCAAAATTCATCCCCATCTAATTCATCAAGTGGTACTCCTGGAAATCCTATCCAAAATCCTACTAATACTCCTCCTACAAACCCTCTTAATTCTTCCATCTTTCAACCATCGTTAAACATTGAATTCCACATGAAGAAGAACAAGAAAACCAAAGGAAGAATTTGGAGAATAATTTGAAGAAGAATAAGAAGGAGAACTTAACATGACAACACAAGGACCTCTCCCTTTGGGAACAAACACATGCCCTCTATCCTTAAATCAAATCAATGAACTTCCTAGAGGTTCAAGAAATAATTTTCCCAAATTTAGAGGTGATGGTAAACAACATCCAGATGAACATATTCTCTACATTTATAACTACATGTGGTGTGTTGGGATTTTCTCATGAAGATGTCTCTGTTTGTTTGTTCATTGAATCACTTCAAGATGTTGATGTAGAATGGTTTTATAATCTACCAAGAGGTTCCATTACAGAAATGGGCTCAAATGAAAGCTAAATTCAAAGCTAGATTCAAGCAGATGGAAAATGATCATCCCTTGCTTTCGCTCAATTGACTCAAATGAAGAAAGAACCTCAAGAATCCATGAGAGACTTCATGGAAAATTCAACAAGTTGATTAACAAGATTCCTACCATTGCTTGTCCTATTGTAGATAATTTGAAAATGTTATTTGTGAATTCCCAAATGCTTGAAGTGAGTTTCTTTCTACGAAGAGTTCAACCAAGAGATTTGGACAATGTTCAAGGAATTTCCATTGAGTAGAAGATGACCTCATCTTTTCAAGAAAGATGAAGAATCCTTGATGAAAGATAAGAGCTTAAAATTCCAAAGATGAGAGAGTTGATTTATTTTTCCAAAACTGATGAATAAATTGACAATGTTGAAGAGGGAGGTTTCCCAACAAACATCCCATCAAAATTAGAATAGGAACCAAATGTCAGGAGTACCCAGAATTATTTTATTGGAAGCTCCCCCTGTCAATGCAATATGTGGTACTCAAGAATATGAAGAAGAATTTACAGACCTAGAATAAGAAATTGAGGACAAAAATGTCCTAGAGCTATTGAAGAAGCGGAGGATGATGCACAAATCAAAATTCTTGAATATGCGGGATTTAAAGAAGAAGAAGAAGATGATGCATCTAGCTTCTCATGTATGGTGTTCACCCGATCCCAATATTAGAAAGGAAGATTTTCCACCGATGCTCGAAAAATAAGAAGGTTGAATATTCTCTGTGGTGACTCTACAAAATAAAATAATTAGTTGAGGATCTCCCCTTTCACCTTCCATGGAGTTTGAATGGTAAGAAAAGTTGGACCTCGTGGCAAACAAGAGGCCATCTCGTTCTAATTCTAATCTATATTCCTTGGACAACTACTCCAGCCTCTATTCCTGCTAAGTCTATTCAAACTCAAAAAAGTAATGTCTTCATCTCCATCCACATCTTCTCGTTTTGATATCATAGAACATGTGAATAATTCTAAAGTGTAGATTTACGAATCCGAATATTTGTAGACTCACCGGAGAAATTTGACAAGATTGTCCATCATATGAAGGTGTTCAAGGCCTAATATTGTGACTTCTAGTTCGAAATGACCACTACCAATTTCTCCTAGCCCTCCATCACAGACATGGTTTCCATGAGTACATCAAAGATTGATAAGATTGATCCATTCTATCTCTCTCTTCTCATTGGAGGATATTGGTTGAACTAACGTATAATAGATTCTAGAGCTTCTGATAATGTAATGCTCATGAAATTTTCCAATGCTCTTGAAATCACCTTGACATGGGCCAACGAATCCTGTTACTCGATGGAATCAAAGGAAGTCCTACTTGTGGGGAATATCAAGGATGCACAAGTGGCCATCGTTGAGTTTCTAGACAAGAAGGTATTATTGAATATTTTGGTAGAAGATATTCCGACATCATTCATAATTTTGTTAAGTAGAAGTTTCTACCAAAACTTGGGAGGTAAAATCCAAATTAATTGGTCTTCTATAACCATTTTGGTTAGGGGAGAAATGTAAAAGTTACTTTTGACAAAAAATATGAGATACACGGTACAAAATTCGGGAGATCTAGGAGCTAACATCTTATACCATGACAATGGGAAGGGAAATTATTTCATAACATCCAAAGAGGATGAAATTCCTATCTTGATAGGACCAAGCATTCCTTTCGGTTGGATATTGATCATGGAGAAGAGTGGAGAAATCTTGAATTGCAAAAGGATAGTTCAGAATTTCCAAATGTTGTAGGCCATGAAGAAGATGAAGTGGTTCTTGAGGAGTTCCAAATTGAAAAATTAGCCAATGTGTTTGTTCATGATGAAGAGGTGTTCACATTTCCATTCGAAGAAGAATATTATCTTGAATATTTCATTCATAAGGAAGAGAGGCCAACTTGTAATGAGCCTTTAAATTTTTGAAAGAGGAATATTTAGAAGAAATGTTGAGAGTTGCAAATGAAAAAAAGACCCTCAAATCAATTTTGAAATCCTAATTCAAGCCATGGAATTTCAATCTAGGTATGAATCTAGTGCCGACTCCTCAATTGATTCAAAAATTTGTCATGATGAAAGAAATCAAGATGAAAAATATGATATCCCTCTTGAGGAAATGGTTAATGGATGTAATGATGAAGTGAAGTTTTCTCTTTTCCATTTGAAGAGGAAAATTCTCTCTATGATGAAAAGGTTGAAACAAAGTTCTTTGAGTCCTTCGAGAGACAAGGCCTCTCATGATGAAGAAGTAGTGGAATGCAATGAGCTTTGGGATGATGAATCAATTCCTCCAAATTATTTCCTTGAATTTCAAAATGAAGGTTCTTCAAATGAATGTGAAGGTGAGATTTTAGCAGTTTTGAAAGAAGAATATGTGCAAGAAACATTGAAATTCGCAAAAGAAACAAAAGACCCAAAGCTTAGTATTTGATATATTGACTCATGCCATGGAGGTGCAAGATAGGTATGAAGCTAAGATTGATTCTTCATTCGATACCCAAATGTTTCATGATGAAATAAGACAAAAGAATGGATTCAATGCTTCTCATGAAAAATTTTCTAATAAGCATGGATGTGAGAAAGAGAAGAACTTAGAGCATTTAAGCAATCCAATAAAAAATAAGCCTTGGGGCAGTGGTGAAATGCAAGATGGGAAATCAACAATGTGGATGAACATTGAAGAGAATTTACAATCGATATTGATAATAAGAATAGTGGAATTTTTGGGTAAAGCAATGAACATCAGATTAATTATGTAGGCTCACTCCTCTAAAGTATACAAACATTCATGAAAGCACCTAGCTTTCATAAGAAGTTAAGGAAAGGATACTACTTCCTCAAACTAGTCAATGGCATCACAGAACATAATCACTCAATGATACTAATTCGGGAGTAACATCAAAAGAGAAAAGTGCTATAGTGAAAGTAGGTTGTCCCCACATGTACCATAGGTGATTTTAGGATTGTGTGTTTCCCTTCCTGTTGTGTGTTTGTTTCTTGTTTTGTGTGTTTCCCTTTCTCTTGTGTGTTTGTCTCGTGTGTTCCTTTCTTGTGGTATCGTGTTGAAGTGGTGACTCTATGCCCCTATTGAGGAAGCCTCATTGTACATCTCTATCGTGACTCCATAGCCCAATGGATAAGGCACTGGTCTACGTAGTGTATTGAGATTCTGGAGTTCCTAATTGTCCTGTCTTCACTTTGTTTGATCCGGAGCAAGTCCCCAGAAAGAGCCAATTGTTGTCATGTAGAATTTCTACCATAAAAATTCAAAGTTTTTTGTCATGAAAACCTATACCTCATTTAAAAATCCCTCTTGGTCAATGTAAACCTGTCCTCCTGCCAACTCGGTGTTATTATGTTACCATCATAATGGTGGCTATGAGGAATGTGCTAATGTTATTTTCAAGTGTTTTTATGTGCAAGGAAGTGATTCATGGATTCATTCAAAACCATTGAGAAGAAATTATTCTCGGAGACCTAAAAAGTCATATTTTCAGGCTTTTCACACTGGTGAACACCCTCCGGAACATGGGAAAGGTTAAAGCACCCAAGAAGTTTTGAAAGAGAGAGAAATTATCCAAGGTAGTTTAGGAAATTTATGCAAGAAAAATCAGGTTTAGGAACAAGTTATGTAACACCAGGCTACTTGTAGCATGGTGTAAGGAAACAAAAGTAGTGAAAAAGCTAGTTAATTTTTTTACGGATGTATAAGAGCCTCAAGATGATTTAGAGAGAAATCGGATACTCGTCGGAAATCTAAGAATTCTAATTCATATTGAAAAAGGTTTCAAGAGATTTTGAGGAGCGGATTTGTAGATATTGGCCTAACGGTGTAGGTAAAGGTATATGATCACGGTGAAGATTCAACTAAAGTTTTGGGAGTTACAGGAAGAGTTGAGACCTCATGAAAATTAAAAAGTGACATATGTGAGGCCCTCTTCACACCTAATGTGTTTTCTTTCTTGTGTTCATCATAAAATTTAGTGGAGTATTTTTCTTTTGGTGCACAAGCTTGATTAGAATTGAAAAATGGGATAAATTTCAAATTTTAGGTAGAATTGGCTCTAGAAAATGGTGGTAATGTTCTCATTATCCCTTTTTGAGTCAAAATAATATAAGGTTTTCCATGGAAAGTTCACTCCTAGCTCGGTGGTGAGAAAATGTGTCCAAGTGTCTATTTCGGGTAGTGTTCGATGAAGGCAAACATCTATTTTTTGATTTTTGCACTTGGATACCCCTGATGTCCCTTTTTCCTTTGACCAAAGTCAAAAGGGACATAAAAATTCACCACCATGGTGGAGGGGAATTTCGCATCACTTAAAAGACAACTTGATGATTAGAAAATGTCATACATTCACCTAACCTACCTATCCCCTTCTCATGATGACCTGACCCTTGGCACATTTTTTAGGGGGTGATGTCCCTTTTTCCCCACATCTAAGGGGACACCAAAATTTTCCACCACATGAGGAGAGAGAAATTTTTTCATTGGAGTGCACGTCTTGAAGTGTTAGGCTTATGTTTTCAACTCACCAACTAATGTGTTTTGACCCCCTTTTCATGTTCCTTCACCCCTTGGAACATTTTAACACCCTTTATGTCCCTTTTTCCCTTAATAAATTTGGTAAGGGACATGGGGACACTCAAAACCCATTTAAAATTTTGTACTCCACCCATAACTCTCCAGTTAACCCTGGTTTAAGCGAGGGTGAGTCAAGTGATGAGTGAACTAGGTTTATGAGTGAGGGAAGGTGTACAGTTCATACTTAGTCATTTCTCACTCATTATTCATGTTTTTAACCCACTCATTTCATGCCCCCTTGTTGTTATGCTATTGAAATTTCCCAAAATCCCTCATGCTCAAAAACACACTTTTGTTCATATCTCACAAACCCTTACTCTGATTTCCATGAGATTTGGACTATAGATTCCTTGCAAAAACCTTTAAAGGGAATGTTTTCATGCCTCCATTAATCAACCTTGATTTTTCTACATCCCCTTGAAATTTACATCCAAAAATACTCATTTATCATATTTACACAAATTTGGTGATCGAAATCCTTTGAAAATTATAACAAAGGTCTAAAATGAAAAACAAAAACTTTTGCATACACTAGGAAGACCAATTTATATTTTTAGAAAGGATTCATGGGAACACTTATTAAAAATATTAAGTCCGAGTTGAATACACCTCACTTCATTCCCCATGTTCGAGACACTCAAAATTTCCAAAATTGACAAAAATGGGACAATAATGATGAATATTTTAAAAATAGTGAATGGATGAGATAAGCTAAAAATGATCACATTTTAGTCCTTCACACATATTCTCTAAAGGTACCGACATTCACATGAACTTCTCCCTTAGCTTTCAGTCAAATTCCCGGATTCCCCAATGTGGTGAGCATAAAGTGCCTGAATGGGAAAAATGCCAATTTTATCCAGAAAGCTATTTCACTTCATCCCACATGGGGTGCTTGATCAAAAGATGGATGGAATTGATTTTGGTCCCTTTATTCTTTCTTTGAATTTGGAAAGATTTGGTTTCATGCTTCATTCACCATCTATGCTCTCGCAATGACTAAATCAAGATCATGATTGTATGATAAAAATGCATCAAATTATCCTCATGTGAATGGTTGATCATGAAGATGTGGCATTTTCTAAAGGATCGAAGTATATTCTCACTGAGGGAAGTTATTTCTCAATGTTGTCTCGTGGCCTACTTATCAAGTGTTCGTCACTCCTCTTCTCAATGTATCCAGCAAAGGTGTGCAGAGGTTCATCATTCCAAGAGTCTTCAAAAGAGGGAAAAGTGTTAAAAGGTATTCATCAGAGATCTTCATCAATGCATCATAGTGGAGGGTCATCATGGGTCAATTTGTCATCTTCAACATCATCGATCTGATCTTCATCGAAGGCGGAGGCATCTTCATCCATGCTTTGGAGCATTTTCTCTTCTCTCCTCTCTTCATTCTTTCTTCTCTTCTCTCTCCCTTTCTAATTCTTAATTGTACATAATGATTGTATTTTGTCTTATTCACTTAAGTGACTTTATAACTTTGCATTGTTAAAATAACTTTTGATTTATAAAAAGGAAACTTATTTACTCACTTCCTAGGATAATGAAAAGTCTCAAGTTGAATAAGAACATGAAGAGACACGTGGGAGGTAGATGAAGAGTTGCATTATAAAGATATAAATTGGGAGAGACTCCTCACTTTAAGGGGGTTATTCTTGTTTACTATCTCCCATACTCTCTTTAGGAACAAGTGATCAAATTTCCTCTATTTCCTTTGCTTATGTTTCCTCTCCATCTCAACTATGCTCCACGAGCATGCACTTGTTAAATATTATGCATTGATACTTTGTACTTTTTGCTTTTTGTTCTCTGTTCTATGTGAATGGTGTCTTCTGATTGAATTCATGGATATATTTTGGTTTTGAAACAATGAACTTTCTTTGTACTATTTATTGTGCAAAACCCCTTACTATTATCTTCACACCTCTCCTTCAAGATTTTTCTTCCCTTGTAGTTTCTACAAGCACTTTGCCACAGGTGTAGGGAAGTACCCTGTGTGATCCCTTATCGAAAGACCACCCTCGAGAAATTAGAATAGTGTAAATATTCCTTGTTTTCAATAAATGGAGCTGGCCCATTCAAGCAGAGGGACTTATTCCCGCACATTGTTGGTGAGAGTTCACTAATTTTCCCATCCAAAAATTTATTTCGCCAACAATTTGATACTAATCCTTCTTTATCGACATATTACTATACCATCACTTTGTTAGTTTTATCACTTCTATGCCTTCATTCTTGGTTGTTTCTACTCTTAGTTCTAGTACCTTGTATTTGGATCTCCCTTGGTTATTGCACTTAGGGATATTCCTTATGTCATCCAACAAAGTGTGTTAATTTTATCCATAACCATAAAGTTTTCACTATTTGATTTGAGGGTAATATTCTTATTTTCCTAGGCCTTGTTTTGTAGTTTATACTCCTATAATTTGTGCGCTTATGAATATGTCTTTTGGTTCACACAATTTCCTTCATAGCTCTAGCCCTCCTAGTTTTCTCCTAGGTTTTGGTCCTACCCACTACTTCTAACAAATTTATCTCTCTTATGTCTCTTAATAGGCCTTAGGTTTTACACAATACCTCACCCATATCTATCTCTCCCATGTCTCCTAATAAGCCTTTAGTTGTACAAACTACCTCACATGGCTTTAGCTTCCCCATGTCTTCTAATAGGCCTTTGGTTTCATACACTACCTCGCAAAATTTTTGATCTCTTAGATATTGTGATAGGATATCGACTTCACCCATTGTTTCTCACAAGTCCTCCTCGTAAGGTTCTATCTAATTGATTTAGTGCACATAATCTCTCCTACATTTCCCAAAGTATTTTATGTGCCCATAGTATTTATAGCAATATTCTCTCTTCTAGCCCTCCCATAGGTATTCAAATTTCCATGTTTCTCATACATATTCTTCATCCCCTGGAACCTCTTTTGTAACCATTACCATTATTTTACCTCTTACATTTGAGTCACCTCCTTCCAAACAATCAAATCATAAACATCTATCCCATTTTCCAATTTCTCCACTTCATCTATAGGATTTCATCATATATATCAACTCTATCCTTCTTTTGTGTACATCGACAAGAAATTTAAAAATACAACAATAGTTCCCATATTTGTAAAAAAATATAAAATTAGGACCTATACACTTTGCTTGAGTTGTTAGCACTTTAGATTATATATGTTGTTTTTCAATTTGGTATGATAGATGGCATGCTTCTTTACTCTTTACATACATACATTCACAATGTATTTTGAGCATGATGCATGACATACATAAAACATTACATGATGATAGATTTTGGTTGGCCCCTTTACCCAAAACTCCTATACATTTAGGGGCATCTATTTTTTCTACATCTAAGTGATATTGTTTTATTATAGTTCCTTTATACCTCTGCATTATGCTTGATTACATATATTGTGTACATGTTATCTTGTGAGCTAAAAGGACTAACACATGTGTCTTATGTAATGTAGAAATATCTTGTTTCACATATGTTTAGATATCTTAGCTTTATATCATATTATTAGTTCTTAACATTATTATTTCATGTATACTTTCTTATGTGTTTGTATTACTACTTGTTTGTTTACATTGCTTATGGCCTATGTGCCTTATTTGTCTTGTGACACTATGGGTGTCCCAAGTTTATGGCATTGTGCTTACCTTGTTTGATCTTTTTTTCTATTTTTTCAAGCCTATGGTCCTTGATTGTCTTGTGACATTGTGAGTGTCACATGTTTGTGGCTTTATGCCTTTTGTGTGACATTATTTTCATACTTGTTGTATCCCATTTCATTATTGTTATACTTGTCTTCATTTACATGTATTCATACTATTTTTTCTATCATATATATGGTTTCTATCTATTACTATGATTACTTTTCTTGGGTGCCATGGTTGCCACCATACGCAAACACCTTTCTTTTTCAATAAATGTTCTTCAAGGTTGCCACATCTTCAACATTCTACACTCTCCTACGATATCTCAACATCTAGTGTATGGGCACCCATCTTTTATTTTGTGCCAAGTTTTCCAACATAGTTTTTTCACATGCCTCAAAAGAGGGAGATTCATCTCGGTATATTCTACACTTACAACAGACACAAGTAGAATTCTAGGGTAACATATAGGTATAAATAAGGTACATGTACTCAAAAATCTAGTCAAACATAAAAATTTAGACAAAAATGCATACGTTTATAACAAGACAGATTGGTCAAGATTTGTATGTACAATCCCGACCCTACACACATTTTCCCCAAGGGGTATTTATATTAAATTTCTTAGTAGTTTCAGATTGTCGGCTAGAATTTCATGTTTTTGGCACAATTTTAGAATTAGTTCACTTATTTGAGAACATTACGGGAGAATGAAATACTTCACTTCTTTGACATTGAATTTAGTTTCAAGAATTTTTGGGGCATAAATTTCCTTCCTCCATCAACATTTTAGTACATTACATTTTCTATTCATTTATGTGACACATGGGAAGGATATGAAGGAACTCATTCTCTTTTCTAATGTGTGTCCTTATTTACAAAATTACGCCTCGATCTATTTGCAATAATGTGGTCCATGGAGTTATGGAAGGTATCAAAGTGTCTAAATTATTTATAGGAAAAATTTCCTTTCCTCTTGCACTCAAAGGGGAAGATATTAGAGTTTTGAATAACTTTGATACCCAATCTTATTCCTTAGCGTGTGTGTTGCAAAATTTATTTTTCTTTTCTTCTCTCCTCAACATTACGTGTTGGTTGTCATGCACTTAACACTTTGATTTCTCTAGGCGGTGATGAAAGTTAACTCAATAAACTAGAATAACTCAGTCTTTTCCTACAAACTTGTTAAGGCTTCCCTACTTAGGATTGTCGCGTGAAACAACTGCAAGGATTATGGTATATAAAGTTCCACAAGGAGCTAATAAAAAAATCCATTATGGATACCCTTTATGATCTTCCTCCATTGTATAAAATTTTAGGGTTCAACTCACTTGAATTCACCTCTCAAATCATTATGTATACTTTTCACAATTAGATGTCTCATGCCCCATCAAGATGAATCAAGAATTTTCAAGAACTCTAGAAAATGTAATAAGTTTCTAACTAAAAACTTTAAAATATGTTAAGAGCAACCCTTAGATGATATCCTCAAAATTTTAAACTTTGAAATAGAGTTTAAATCCTATAACTCATAATGTTGCTTAAAACCGAGGTATGGTTTCTATGACAGGGCAAGGAGACTAAAATGATTGTAAAATAAAAACTATTCAACTTGAAACTCAAAAATTTTACTGTAAGTATGTTTCACTCCTAAAATTCCTAAGAAATTAGTGAATCAAGAAAGTGAAAACATCTTCAAAACTTTGTTAAATTTTTACATGTTTAGAGAAAGCAGGGTTCTTGTATATTCAAAAATAGATTATAGGGAAAAAATCTTGTTTCATATTAAATCCTTCATAAAATTCTTTAAATAGGGTCCATACCACCAAAAAATGTCAAAACATAAACACACTTCTTAATCAAGGAAAACCATACATTTCATTATAATCCATACTTTGAAATAGTCTTAAGACATTCTTTTTAGTGCTTCCCACGAAGATAGTAGAATAACAAATAAAATACACCTTAAATCATTCATAACCTCCTCGAAAAAAGGCTAAAACAATCTACATCAAACACACATGCACATAAAATTTATACATTCTCAGAGAAAATGAGCATTTCAACATGATTTTGTGAAGAAAATAGTTACAAGAACATGTTTTGCCTCTAAAAATAGAGCTATGCTCTTGATTTCATTGCTTCCTTCATCAAAATCCTCTTGTATACCATTTTACTCCATGAAAGTACTTGTAACTAACTCCTTTTCCATGACCTCTTTTCCCTTTTCACATATTTCTTAAAACCTAATTGTTTTTGGTGCAAGTCATGATATACAATAAAATAGGAAAAAGTATATTCTCCACATTCTAGATCATTTGCTTAATTTACACCCTTAGGAGTCACTAATGGAAGGAAATGACACCTATTTCACCAATCTTAACCATCTAGATCTCTATCATCCACCTAATAAGCCAAAAATTGCCCAAAAAAGTTTGAAATTTCAAATCCCACTTTTGTGCGGGGAAAATGAAAACCTTAACAAAATTTGAAAACTTAAGTACTTTATGACTCAACAAAGCTTTTAGTGGCCTAATAACACATACCTAAGATGGTCACGAGTAAATATATTGCCTATCGTAACTCATTCGCTCTCCTGCA
Organism: Taxus wallichiana var. yunnanensis; assembly: GCA_018340775.1. Lineage (NCBI taxonomy): Eukaryota > Viridiplantae > Streptophyta > Pinopsida > Cupressales > Taxaceae > Taxus > Taxus wallichiana. Next base: position 417,706,983 of record CM031239.1, on the reverse strand, counting down.
TCAAACTACCTATCTTGAAAGAAAGCATGAGCTCTTTCTCATGTGTTTGTATAATTTCTCCTTAAATTGATCAATGGTTCTTTGTATGTCCTTTTTCTCTCCTTATTCTTCATTCCATATGAATTTTATTGTTCCTTGTCCTCCTGGATCCCATGGTGCATCGTAGTCGCTTCTTGCATTTTCTTTGGGGATGCATGTTTTCTTCTTGTTTTCAATCTTCTCTTTCTTCATCTTCAAGTTTTCTCCTATTGTACCTACAAAAACAACAAACACAACTCCTTCAATATCCACTATGTTATCCTTCATTGTATAGTACTCTTCCTTGGTGTTCTCATGAATATCCTTTCTTGAAAAGACTACAAGCCGTCCTTGATCAACCTTCCTTTGTTTGACTTCTTGTTCTTTCTTTCGTGTGCTCATAAACATATCAACTTGTCCTAGGTTAGTGCCTAGAATTTCTTGTGAAAATATTCTACACTTTAGATCACTCTTTGCCAAAGAAGGTATTTTTTTCACAACTATACCTCCCCTAACTTCTCCTTGATCCATTACCTCAAAAAATATTGTAAAAGTACATCCATTTTCTCTATTTGAAACTAATAACCATAGCTTCGTTCTTTATCACGCTCCAAGGTTGAGGTGATAACACGAACCCAAATTTGACTACCTCATTCTCTTATTGTTTCTCCCAATCACTAGGTGAGTATTTCTCCACAATTTCAAGGAATTCATCCAAATAAGAATGAGTATCAGTAAGAAAACAAGTTAGTTTAGGGACTGAAATGTTTACCTTGTTATCATCAATGCATACTTCTCCTTTTCATCTTCTTGTATCTCCCACAAGAACTCTTTTTCACATATTAGCATAACACTTGGGATGACTTCCTTCTCTTTGTCATCTTTCAAAGACACTAGTGTATGAATCTTCCCATACTTCTCTAAGGTGTAAGTATTATCTCTTCCATTGTGTATAATGTTCTTGTCATATTGCCAAGGCCTACCTAAGAGCACATGACACACATCCATAGGCATGATATCACAAAGTACTTTATCCTTATATCCTCCTATTTGAAACTCAACCATAATTTGCTCTGTCACAAGAACATGATGACATTTTTGAAGCCATGACACCTTGTAGGGTGTTGGATGTTTAATCCTCTTAAGGCCTAGTTTCTCAACCATCTCTAAGGAAACCAAATTATCTGTACTACCTCCATCTATAACAACTTTACAACACTTACCTTGAGATTTGCAGATGGTCCTGAACAATGTTTTCCTTTGGGTTGGTTCCTTTTCCTTTGCTGGTTTAAGTAGTTATCTTTTAAATAATAATGAATCTCCTATCTTAGGTGCCTCTATGTGTGATGATGATCCCACACTCTCCTCTTCATCAACTTGCACAATATGTTTCTTTCTTCTCTTACCCTACTACCACTTGCTTGAGAGTTCTCTAGACATTCATATGATCTATGACCAAAAAAATTGTTGCACTTGAAACACCTACCTTGAAACTCTCCTCTTCCTCTTTCATAGTTACCTCTTCCTCTTGAGTAACCACTTCTTATAGCATCTTGCACTTGTGAACTGTCTTCCTCTTCTGCTTGTCCTTGTTTTTGTTGTTGTTATTTGCTTTCTTGTTGTCCTTTAATTCTAAAATCTATACCCTTGTACTCTCTAATATGCTGCATTTTCCTTCTATTTAACTTGTCTTCTGATTTCAATGCATATTGGTAACATTATTCTAAAGTTATAGGAATCACCAAACTAAGTTCATCTTGAATATTATATAAAGTCCCATTCAAGTAACTTGTTATCTTCTCCACATCTTCTTCCACATGCCCTGATCTAATTGTTAATTTGTAGAACTCTTCTATGTAGTCCTTAACAATCATATATTTTTATTTTATATTTTGAAGTTTCATGTATAAATTTGTCTGGTAATCACTAGGTAGGAATTCAACCTTAATATTTTTACCATTCTATCCCATGCCTTAATCCTTCTCTTACCTTGTTTGATTCTCTCATCCTGTATGAATTCCCACCATATTGTTACATGTCCTTTCAATCTAGTACAAACAAACTTCACTTTTTGTTCTTATAGTACATTCTCATACTCAAAGTACTTGTCCAAAGAAGTTATCCAATCAATGAGTTCCTCTCCATCAAGACTACTTGCATATGTAGGAATTTATAACTTTGGTTTTGATCCTTGTCCTATGATCACTTTAAGAAACCTATCAATTTCACTCTCTTCAGGCTCTTCTATCTCTCCCTTTGTTTGTAGCTACTTGTGGATCTTCTTCCCTATCACTCACATCACCTATTATGATTCCTCTTCTCTAATTAGCTTCCACTGTTGTTAACCTTGCATCAAAACTCACCCTCATGTTTCTCAACTCTTCCAGGATGGCATCTCCAATTTGCATGCCTCCTCTACCACCTCCTCTCACCACTCTTCTAGGCGGAATTTTTATTTTCTCTCTTACCTCAACTCTTATTCTTGTTTATTTGTATCCACCTTCTCGATACCACAAACAATGCAAGATAACTCAAGAAACTAGAACAACATAGGTATTTTCCTAAAACTTGCTAAGACCGCCCTACTAGGCTTGTATCCCTCAAACACTGCAAAGCTTATGGTATAAAAATTTCCATAAGGAGTTAGGAAAAACCAAATTCCATTATGGCTACCCTTTATGCTCCTTTTACTTTGTACAAAATTTTAGGGTTGAACTCACGACATTCACCTCCCAAATCGCTACGTGATTAAATAAAATTAACTAAAATGTGGTATAATAGTAGTTAATATAATATAGAATGAAATGTAAATACAATAGGTAAATTCAATAAATAAATGTGGAAAATGACCCAAGAAACTAATCTAGTGAAAGTAGAAACCCTAATATGCAAGAGAAGTATGGAAATGACTTAGTTGATTTGATGAACTTATGGGACTATGTCATAGAGGTGGTTGGAGAAACAAGAAGCATGAATGACTATGTAGAGGTCCCGTAAAGGACATGATTTGAGTGATTGTCTCGAATGGAGCACACGGAGAAGGACTGGGGTTCCTGTGGGTGCTTTGGTCTACAAAATGGGTGTCTGAGTACGTGTAAAAGGTTTAGAACTGAGTTTCATAGGTTTGGTAGATGGTTGAAACCCTCGTTGTATGTCGCATCAGATTTATTGCATTGCGCCAGGTGTCATTGATAATCCAAGATGAAAGAAAGACCTACAAGAGACCATAAGAAGTATCAAACCCTAAAAAAAGAATAATGCAAATGAATGGGTCATATTGACCTCAATTGCCACAACAATGGGCTTACTAACTGAGTGTTGCACTACATTTCAAACCCAAATATAGTTCTGGTGTGTGTTTGTGTGTGCATCATGTGCCCTAGGTGCTCTTGTGCCACTCACACTTTGTGAAGTAACGAACAATAAATAGATGTAAGAATGTAATAGAATGGTGCATGAAATAAAATAGAATCCCCTCCTATGCTTGTGTGATGCAGATGAACCATCCTTGTCCCTTGTGATGGATCTAATGGATGTAAATGATCTCCAAATGAATGTAACTATAAGTGGATGATAGTAGTGACTAGTGCTTGCTCCCTCATTATGGTATCATAACTTTATATTTATAGGGTTATCTTGATCTAATTTCATAATTAACCCTAAAATGGATGACCACCAAAAAGATAAAGATCTCAAACGGCTAGAAAGAGCCCAAAAAGTGGCGGGAAAGTGTGAAAAGGATCGGGAGCCCCTAGTGGGACCAAGGCACCCATGGGCACCCTAGTACTAGTCTGGGTGCCCTAGTCAAGGCTAAAATAACATGAAATGATGAAAGTTGACTGGGCATATGGGTGCAAGAGGTCGGGAATGATGAAAGAAAATAAAGTAAGATGGCCAAAAGACAGGGGTTAATTAGTACTTTCTTCACTCAAAAACATTCTAAATAGTAGTATGAGACCGAGACTAAATAGTGTCTAAAGTGCATGATTTTGTGTCTACACTACATATATTTTTCACTATTAGGTCTCTCATACCCCATTAAGCTTGAATCAAGGATGGTCAAGAATTGGGGAAAACATATTAAGTTTCTAACCAAAAAAACTTAAAAATCGTTATCATGGGACCCTTAGATGATATCCTCAAAATTTCAAACTTTGAAATTGATTTAAAAGCCTATAACTCACTATTTTCTTAAACCCTAGGTAGGGTTTCAATGATAGGCCAAGAATACTAAAAATATTACAAAATAAAAACTATTTAGCTTCAAACTCCAAAATTTGACATGTAGGTCTGTTTCACTCCTAAACTTTCTAAGCAATACGTGAATCAAGAAAATGCAAAAATCTTCAATACTTTGTTAAATTTTTACGTGTTTGGTGAGAAATAAGGTTCTTGTATCTTCAAAAATAGAGTAGAGGGAACAAGGCTTGTTTCATCTTCAATCCTTCATAAACTTCTTGAAATAGGGTCCATACCACCTTTGTGAGATGTCAAAACATAAAAATACTTCTTAATCAAGGGAAACTATAAATTTCTTTACAATCCATAACTTGAAACATTCCCAAGACATCCTTTTTAGTGTTTTTCGTGACGTTAGTAGAATAACGAGAAAAAATACACCTTAAATAATTCATAACCTCATACAAACAATTATAAAAAAATCTACATCAAACATCCATACACAAAAATGTATATATATTCTCAAATAAAATGAGCATTTCAACATGATGTTGTGAAGAAAATGGTTACAAGAACATGTTTCGCCTCTAAAAAAAGAGCTATCCTCTTGATTTCTTTTTCGTTCTTCATCAAACTCCTCATGTATAGCATTGTTTCTTTCCCATGAGATCTCATACTTTTTCACATATTTCTTAAAACCTATTTGTTTTTGGTGCAAATCGTAGTATACAATAACATAGGAAAAAGTATATTTTCCACATTTTAGATCATTTCCTCAAATTTCACCCTTAGTAGTCACTAATGAAATGATAAAGAACCTATTTAGCTAATCTTAACCATATGTATCTCTATCATTCACCTAACAAGCCAAACATTTCCCAAAACAAGTTTAAAATTTCAAATCCCACATTTGTGTAGGAAAATGAAAACCTTAGCAAAATTTGAAAACTTGAGTACTTTATGACTCAAAAAATCTTCTAGTGGCCTAATACCACATAGCTTTAAGATTTTAAAAATCAAAATCTTCCAATCCTAATTCATTCAAGTTGATGCTTTCAGATCGAGCACAATTGGGACCTGATCACCCCCAATTCTTTGACAAATTCGAGAAATGCAAAATCTTCAAACACAAGAGTTTCTCCCTCCATAAACAAACATGTGTATTCCTTCCTTTTTAAAATTTATTTCATTTCATTATTATGAAAATGTAAATCTTTCATGTTACACTTATAATTGAATTTAAGTTTAATTCTTTATCATGGACATTGACTACACTCTATGTTACTGAGTTTTCATCTTGAAACATGCCAACACCAAGCACAATATGATTCTACAAAATAAACATTTGAGAAAAAAAAATTGTGTATCCACACAATCATGTATCTTTTCCTTTAAGCATGTAATTTCATTTCATAGTTAAAGGGGGAAAATGTAGACACTTAAATTTGGCAAATCACTCTTTGACACTGCTAGTTTTGAGAATGCACTCTTGCTAAGATAAACATAACCTTTCCATTCCCACTTAGAACATTCTAATGTATCTTATTTAGCTTATTTATCCTTACACACTGATCTGTCATCAAATTTTAAGAGTAAAATACACAAAATCCATAGACAAACATCAAACAACAACTTTCAGAATTTAGATTTCATGTTTTCCTTCCCTAATCAAGGTAAATGCAGTTTATTCAAGATAACATATATGGTCTGCACAAATTATATGGTCTTAGACCAACATTTCCTCCAACTTTTCTTTCAATTTCATATCTTTTTAGGTCTTCTAATCTCTCTAGGTTGGCCTTTCTTAGACAACTCATCTACAGAACCTTATATAATCGGAGTAAGCACTACCTCATTACTAACTTAGAAAATCCTATGACACTTTGCATTGATACACTCACTTCCTACACTTGCAAAAGGTACCCAAGGCTCCCTAAATCTCATAATAGCACATCTATAGTCATTAAGGAAATAATTTATATAGGTTTCAAGCTTCTCACGAGGTTAAGACAACAATATCTCTCATGTGCAAGCACTCAAACATCCCTTTCCTAAGTATTTTATTAAGAGCCAACTCAATTAGATCATTGTCAAAGGTGGTTGTAAAATATAGTTGCATTGATTCATATATCACATGTTAGGTGGAGAATGCCATGCAATTTTTGACATCTTGAGTAGTGCTATTATAGGTGGTAGGCCAACTAATGTTTTTAGGACTTCATATCCACGGTTAGGTTTTGAGATCATGATAAGAGTATATAGAGAACTTTGCAACATGATTGTAAATTAGGGTTTGACATCGAAAAACATTTCTAGGTAGTTGATAGTATTGAAAAGTTTTAGATCCCATAACCAAGTAGGTATAAGACCATACAATAGGGTCAAGACCATATGGATGGTCCTGATAGAGTTGTATGGTCTTGCCCAATGTCAATTTCCAATCACAACCTCTAGAATGAATCATCATCAGGTTTAGATATTCTTGCTCTAACATCACATCCTTCTATAAGTCTTCATAATCATATGCAATCAAATAAATACACTCATTCCTTTGTGTTTTCAAGTTTGTATCTTGTTTAGCATATTAGTTACAAGTATAAAAGTGTTATTATAATTTTGATAATTAATGTTGGAAGTTAATTAATCAGAATAATCACCTATTGCTAACCCTTACATCCTTTAATGTACTAATTCACTAAAATTAATTAGGTTTCATGTTAAATCTAATTAGGGTGTAAATACTATCCTAGTGTACAATGTCATTTGTGAAATCTTGTTTGAACCATGAAATTTGGAATAATTGAATGATTGAAGGTATAGATATAAGTAAATTTTGAATGGTTGTATATGGGTCTATTTTTGATCCTTCAAAATTTTCATTAAAATTATAAAATTTTAAGAGTCTTAGGAGGTTGCATTAATGGATACATAAGTAGTGCCCAATTTCCTTAGGAAATTAGTTCATAGTCAATTTTGGGAGCTCAATTCGGAGTCTAAGAGGGAACTCGAGAGAAGCATGTGGATGAAAACTTAAGGCTCAAAGAAAAATTTCTTGCAAGTGATGTGAAATGACATGGTGTAGTGAATATGAACTTATCAATTAATTATTGTGTTATAGTACATGGAGGATTTTTGTACTTGAGTAGCATGATATAAGAGGAGACGATTATATAACATATGGTATATGAGTCTATATAATTGGTGATCAATCTAATGTTTCTATTTCCCTAAATAAGTATCACAAAGATAATTTTTAAAAAATATATGTTCATTTGATATTTATTTTGATGCATGGTTTCTTTATGTTGACTTTTTATTTCACACATATTCTAAGGGTTTCAAGGTTTAAGGTGGATCTTGATTGAGCACATTGAACCCATCCACATCATTTGGTATCATAAATAGGATTGATTTCCTCAAGGAAAAAATATATTAGTGGCTTTCCATAAGTAGAAAGAGTGGTTAAAAATCATTGCACACATCTTCCGGTGGGTAATTGTTGGGTAAAAGGTGTGAGGAAAATAATACAACAATTTTTATGTATTTTTATAGTATTAATTATGTGTAGAAGAATATTGTAGGAATTTTACAACAAGAAGGTTTTTGGGTAGAATATTGTAGAGATTTCAGTCTTGAGTTTTAGAGAACAAAAAATGGCACATTGAAGGAATGTTAATGTCGGATACCAAAACTAGGGCTCATGATTTGAGGTATTATCTAAAATGATGTGAACTATGTAAGCTCACTTGGAGGCCATGGAAGCCACATAACATCGAGGTGTTGTTGTGGAGGATCATAATGATGATGAAGGTAGACCCATGTAATAGGGATCAAAGGCCATGAATGTGAATACAAATTTTAATGCCAACACAAAATATGAAGAAGTGGAAGATGGTCTAGAAGAGATATTGTTTCATAATTCATAAATTAGGGAATAAACAAAGATTGGATATCCCTTTTTAATCTAGTTGTTTGAAACCAATGATATCATGAATTGAATAACATATACGAAAAAATATTTCGAGTATAAGATTATGAAATATCACGGGGAAGTTCAAGTTTTGTATATGATGTTGAAGGTCATGCATTTCTTTGGTGGGTACATATCCAAACTAACTAGCGAGTGCAATGTGGTAAGTAGAGGATCAAGAATTAGGAAAGTTAGGTGGTAAATCTCAAAGATTTTTATTTCCTATAGATTACTATATCATTTTGTTTATAAGGTTGTAAGGTTTGTGGCGAGAGAGATCCTATTATGAAAGAATGCACTTTGAGGCATTTTATCGACTCGTGATTAAAGAAAGAGATGTTGAATGGATTATGGGTTGCAATTCAAGATGAGTGTAGTATTTTACAAGTTCATTTCATGGAATAATCCATTAATTATTCTCTAAATTTAGAGGAAAATTTGGTGCGAAATAACATAGTGTTAGTTTAGTAAGGGAAGGTTGTGCAAGGCTACTTTTAGGGTAGAGGCATAAACAATTCTATAATAGTTTAAAGTGAGACATGTTACATGCCACGACTTGAAGGGATATATTTTGGATTTGGAAGTGTATCCATGGGTATATGATACTTTTTTTTTTATGTAATAGGTTGTGGATTGAGCGGAATATGCTATAGGTGTGGAGAAACAGGGCATAGAACATATGAGTTCTTGCACACCCAAGATGGTGGTGGTAAGAAAGGGAACATATTGTGTAAGGAGAGAAATATGGATTCTTAACTTATGAAGAAGAACCAAATATGGGAGAAGCTGCTAATTTTCAATCATGTATTTTTGGCGAAAACGGAATAGGTTGGTCTGAGAAAAGGCATTTGTTTAAGATGAAATATAAGTCAAGGAAATGTCTACAAGGTGATAGTGGATAATAGAAGAACCTATTATTTTGTGGTAGAAGATATTTTGGATAAGTTACAAATAAATATAATTGAGCATCTGAATACATTTGTGTTAGTTTAATGGTTTCTGAAGGGACTCCATCTATTGGTGAAAGAGAAATGGTTGGTTAATTTTTAGATTTGAAGGTTTGAAATCAAAGTGATTTGCAACATTGCTCCCATAAAATTATGTTATGTAAAACTCTGTAGGCCTTGATAGTATAACCATAGGGTACAACATGATGGACACACAAACACCTACATGGTGGAAAATATTGGAATAAAGTAAACTTTGAACCCACTACGAGAAAATGGTGAAACAATGCCAAAAGTAGTTTTTCTCTTAGAAAAACAATTCTTGAGTAAAGTGAAGTAGGATAGTGCATGTTTTGTGCTCATAATGAGGTCTACAAAAAGGTAACATGTGAACTAAGTCAATGGGGAAGAGAAATTAATGGTGCATGAAGTAAAAGGAATGTTGGAAGAGTTTGTAGAATTTTTGTCATGTGAGTTAATTGAAGGGTTACCACATGTGAGAGACATTAGTCACCACATGGATTTAATTCTAGGATTAAGTTTTCCAAATAAGGAAGTTTACAAGATGAACCATAAGAAAATTTAAATATATAGATTAAATTCCAATAATTATTGGATAAAAGATCCATCAAGGAGAGCCTAAGTTCATGTGCGGTGTTGATAATGTTAGCACCAAAGAAGAGATGTGAGTGATGTATGCGTATTGAAATAAGATATACAAACAATATCACCATTAAGTATAGGTTTCCATTTTCATGCATGGATGACATCATGGATTGTTTAAGTGGAGTGAAGTATTTCAACAAGGTTGATTTAAAGAGCGAGATACCATTAGATTCAAAGTGATTCACATAAGAAAAGGGGAATAATGAAATTAAACATTTAAGATTCAAGAATGATTAAATGAGTGGCTTGGGATGCAATACAAATTGAATTACTCACCGAATAATTTCATGAGGTTGATGAATCGAGTCCTGGAATCATTTTTAGGTAATTTTGTGATCATCAAGCCGGATGATATTCTAATTTTAGTAGGACACATTAATATCACATATTAGGAATGCGTTGCATATATTTTGAATGGATAATTTTTTGATTAATTTAAATGAAGCGACATTCTATGTAAATGAAATTAGTATATTTGGGCTTTTTTATTTCGGTGAAGGTTCACAAAACAATAGCTTGGACAATACCACAAAGTACTTCTATGGAACATATTTTTCAAAGGTTAACTATATTTTCTTGAAATTTCATCAATAACTTTAGGGGTAGGAGTGTGGTCATTACATAGGCTATGAGAGGGGATAGAAATAATTTTTTGTGGAGCACATGTGCATAAAATAATTTTGTGGATCTAAATAATAAAGTGACAGAGCATCCATTGTTGTCATTTCCAAATTTCATAAAATTATGTTAGTTTGATTATGATGCTAGTGGTATAGACATTGGAACAATTTTGATTGAAGAAGATAGAACCTCTAGTGTATTTCATTGAGAATTTGTGGTGTGAGGAGGAAGTATAGTTTTTATGATCAAAATTTTTATGCACTTGTGCAAGTGTTGAAGAAGTGAAGACATTACCTATTACCTAAGGAATTCATGTCATACATATACCATTAGGAATCGTAATGTATTGATAGCTAGGGAAAATTGGAAATATTAAGTGGGTAGAGTACCTATAAGGATATAAATTTTTGTTGAAGTGCATGAGTGGAAAATATAATGAGGTGACATATGTTCTCAATAGGTGTAATTATCTATTGATAGAGATGAGAGTAGAAGTTGGGGGTTTTGAATCCATGAATGGGTTGTATGCATAGGATGAAGATTTTAAAAAAGTATGTGAGGTTTGTACATTACCCTGCAACTATTGAAAATACACCTTGGTTGGAATAATTTGTGCATGAGGGATTTTTTCTCGGGGAAGAAAATTATGCATATTGTTTGGATAAATGTGGAAGATTTTAGTAAGAGAGAAACGTTACGCAAAGGATTAGTAGAGTATTTTGGCTTGGATAAAACCTTAATATAGCTAAGGGAGAATCAATTTTGGATAAATATGAGCACAAATGTATGCAAGTTTTTTTAAAAATGTAACAACCTAAAATTTGACACCCAAATTAGTAGGATTTTTTTCTTCTAACAACAAATAGACATTCCTCTGCATATTTAAATTAGATAACTAGCTAAAGCTAGTTAATGCAGCAAGTCATATTAAATTATCAGCAAGTAGACATTCCTCTGCATAATTAAATCAAGTAACTAGCTAAAGCTAGTTTATGCAACATGTCTTAATAAATTAATCCATCCTATAACATAGTGATAAACCTTGTGCAATTGTAAGGGTTAATTATCCCTGATCTCCATGATCACCCTTAACATTCGTTTGAATGTTCATACTTAGCCTCACTTGGTTTTACTGCACTGCGGTAGTGAGAACATGTGATTGATCCTCTAGTGTCTACCTAGAGTTTCATTTAGTAAAACTCCATCATGTATCCTACACTTCAGGATTTGAGGAATCACAGTGATTAGAAAATGTACCCAATAAACACAATACTTTAGCCAAAGTTTCTTAGCTATAATATGTACGCTTAGCATAGATGAGTGCAGATAACATATAAAATTTTCTTCCCATCACCTCACCAACGTCTCATCACAATTATCTAAAACCGTTAAACTTATGTAAGAGAACCTATTATGACTTATTGAATTCGAATGAGTTCAATTATGTAAGTTCAAGGAACCCCAATGCCTATGGTTGGTTACCTACGAGAGGCCAATTCAATGCTTAATATGTTACCATATTAAGCAACATATGGGCTACTTGCAGGTAGCCTACAAAGTGCATTAGTTAATCGAGATACTACAAGGGTTCATGAACTTCATTGCTTATCCAATTACTTAGTGCATTTATAGTTCACATGTCTATTTACTTTGGATAGCAGGATAAGACCACAAAGTGATTTCCTCTTTTCGTCCTATCCATACGTACTTAACCATTATAATATAAAATATGAGGTAAACCCTTAGTCAAGTTTCTAGTAGGTCATATTAACCTTAAAATGCCAAGATTTATAATATCTTGATTCATTAACCACTTAATCAATTCACACCCATACTTTTTGTACTCATATATTCATTTAAAGTTAGTGTTAACTTAACTTTAGGAATCATTTCTTTTAATAACAAAGGTTGATAAGTTCATTTAAATAACCTTTAAATCTTATAAGGTAATAAATTGATTTACAAGACGAGTTTACATCACTTCTTTTTAGATGACTTCATACCCATTCTTGAACTAGTCTCATAAATCTTTGACTAGATTACTATCAAATATTTACTTAATGAACATATATTGGACCAATGTATTACCCACAATCAAATTTCAATCTTTTTAATGTTGAGACTATCAACATACATTTTTACCCTTCCAATTCTAGTATTATAACCCACATGTTTTTCTTTATCTTCACCCATAACTAACTCTATATTGTATTAGAAGGTCGATAATTTTGGGTATAACTTTACTATCATAACCCATATTTATTCTAATCATAAGATAGTTAATATAAGACACCTTAACTTTATCAAATATATCGTAGTTACCAAATACCATATATGACAATGCATGTAGACATGAAGAAATCAACCAACAAAATTATTTATTACGAGTCTTGCCCATAAATGGACTAGTACAAAGGACATCCTGTCCAAGCCAAGTTTATATGTCCATAATTAAAAATACAACATGATCAAAGATCCGTAAAAAAATCATCAAGTCTAATTCCGTTCTTCACAAGCCGGTGATAAAATGTCCATGCATCATCACAAAACATGCGACACTGTTTTGTTTAGGGGTGTCAGTTTAAAGAAATGGAAAAAGCTAATTCATTTTCTTAACTACATTTTTGACAAATAAAGTAGATTAATCATCACAACTTTATCATAACTATAAATGCAAGGGTAATGCTTCCACAAAAGATAGGGAGCTAGAACCCTCCAACAGTCCCATAGTTGGCAATGAAAGAGGCGTGGGGTATATATGTGAAGTGTTCCCGAAGGAACACTTTGCATACAAACCTCCCCACTTCTTCAATCACAAACCATGCAAATGGTGGAGGTTTTGGGCTCCCAAAATTATTCGGAACCACTCGCCTTTACACATCACATAAATCAACAAGTTATGTTTGTGGAGCCTATTTTCATGTTAGAGTATGGTACACCTTCCATGTGTTACACTCGGGTATTTTACGGCGGATCGCTCGCGGTGAGCGGGTCAGGTTCGGGGTGAAGCCCCTGAAGTAAATTTTCATGGGTGGTTTATTAACCCATGGGTAATGGGTAACCGTTATGGGCTGTTTTTGGGCCTATGGTTTTTTTTTTTTTGCCCATTGTTTTGATACCCACGGTTTTTGCCCTTGGTTTTGATACCCACGGTTTTGTATCAAACTGCTTAAGTAATTGTCTATTTATATGGTCTTATGCATATGATAGATAGACAAGCAAATGTATTACAGATGTGTTTTGAATTCGGGTGTGAATTCTGTAGAGTTTGTTGAGCATAGCTCCAAACAGATCTAGGTATTGTATTGAGAGAGTGGAGGCTTGTAATAAAATCTGAGCAAGTGATTCTTGGTGGACGTAGCCCAAATTGGGTGAACCACATTAAATATTGTCTCTCTCTGTGTTGTGTTATTTATTACGCACTTTTATTTCAGATCTCGTAATATTTTCTGCATATTAAATTCTACTATTGTGATTCTATAAGGGATTATTCCGCATATTTTATCTCTTATTTCCTAACAATTGGTATCAGAGCCTGGTTTGGTTTGCTGAAGTGTTGAATTGCAGGGAAAGTTTTATCTTGAGTGGGAGCTATGGTAGATGATGGAAGATCTAGGGTTGATAAATTCAACGGGTAGAATTTTAGTCTTTGAAAGATGCAGATGGAAGATTACCTTTATCAAAAGGATCTTTATACTCCGCTGTCTGAGAAGGTGAACAAACCCTCGAGTATGACAGATGCGGAATGAGATTTGTTGGATTGGAAGGCACTTGGAACGATTGGCCGTGTCTTGCATCCTCGGTATTATTTAATGTTTCAAAGGAAAAGACTACAAAAGATCTAATGGATGCATTAGGGAAGTTGTATGAAAAACCCTCTGCCTCGAACAAGATATTTTTAATAAAAAAGTTGTTTAATATGAAGATGTCTGAGAATAGTTCAGTAGTCAGATCATTTAAATGATTTTAATACGGTTGTGAATATGCTAGCTTTGGTTACAATAGAATTTGATGAAGAAGTTAGGGCTTTATTAATTTTGTGCTCTTTACCTGAGAGTTGGAATAGCCTAGTAATGGCGGTAAGTAACTCGGTTCCAACTAACTCGAAGTTGAAGTTTGAGGATGTTGTAGGGGTGATTCTAAGCGAGGAAATGCGAAGAAAAAGCTCGGGAATCTTCTACTTCAGGGAATGCTTTGACAGTGGAAACTAGAGGGAGACAAAAGAATAGAGGAAATAGTGGAAAATCAAAAGATAGGGCAAGGTCAAAATCCAAGAACAAGATTGTATCTTTGGAATTGTGGAAAGCACAGGCATGCGAAGAAGGCTGTTGGGAGCTTCAGGATAAGAAGAAACAACAGAAGAAAACAAGGAGACAAATGTGGCAACAGTAATGTATGTCGGGATGCTTTAATTCTTTCTTTTGCACAATATTACCGAATCTTGGGTTTTAGATTCAGGGGCTTCTTTCCATGCTTTTCCACATAGGCATTATTTTGTTGATTATGTTCAAGAGGATTTTGGGCATGTTTTTCTTGGTGATGATGAGCCTTGCAGCATAGTTGGAAAAGGTTTTGTTCAGGTTAAGATGCAGAATGGGAATACTTGGCTATTGAAGGATGTCAGACATGTGCCTACATTAAGACGAAATTTGATATCGGCAGGGCAGTTGGGAAGTGATGGTTGTACTGTGATATTTACAGCAGACTCTTGGAAGGTTACCAAGGGTGCTCTTGTGGTGGCAAGAGGTAAGAAGGTTGGAACCTTGTATTTAACCACTGATAGTACTAATGATTGTAATCTTGTGGCTTTAGATGTAGATACAACATTATGGCACTATAGGCTTGGTCATATGAGCCATAAGGGCATGAACATCATAAAGAAGAATTTGCCTGGATATACAGAAACATGTTTGGATTTATGTGAGAACTGCATATATGGGAAACAGAAGTGAGTAAAGTTTCTCAAGGTTGGACCTACAAAGAAAGATAGTAAGTTAGAGCTGGTACATTCTGATGTGTGGGGATCGACTCATGTATCATCTCTTGGGGGTTCAAGTTATTATGTTACTTTTATTGATGATGCAATAAGGAAAGTTTGGGTTTATTGTATTAGAAACAAATCTGATGTATTTGACACTTTTGTTAAATGGAAAGCCTTGGTAGAGAATGAAACAGGTCTTAAGCTAAAATGTCTTAGGTCAGATAATGGAGGGGAGTATTGCAGCAATGAATTTAATGATTATTGTTCTAAGAATGGAATCCACAGGCAAAAGACGGTTCTAGGAACTCCACAGCAGAATGGGGTATCAGAAAGGATGAACAGAACAATAATGGAACGTGCTAGGAGCATGAGGTTACATGCAGGACTGCCTCTTTCTTTTTGGGTAGAAGCGGTGAGCATAGCTGTGTACTTGATAAACAAAGGACCCTCAAGTGCCTTGGATGGAGGCATACCTGAGGAGGCATGGTATGGTAAGAAAGTTGATTATTCATTTCTTAGAGTCTTTGGATGTGAAGTGTTTGTTCATATAGACAAGGATGATAGGACCAAGCTAGAGGCTAAATCAGAAAAATGTACTTTCATTGGTTATGGTGGTGATGACTTTGGGTTTAAATGTTGGAGTATTAAGGACAAGAAAATCATTCGGTCTAGGGATGTGGTCTTTAATGAGAAAGTCATGTATAAGCAACAGTTGCAGGAAAACAGGGAAGAATCCAAGAAAGAATATGTAGTGGTAGAGGATCTTCCGGATGGGAAAGTGACCCATGAATCAGTTCAGGAACCTACTCAACAGGAACCCCAAACTCCTACAGTGAGGAGGTCTTCTAGGGTAAGAAAAGAACCTGAACGGTTTTCTCCTTCTCTTTATTATTTATTACTCACTGATAGTGGAGAGCCAGAGAGCTTTGATGAAGCAATGCAGGTAGATGCCAGTAAGAAGTGGGAGCAAGCCATGGATGAGGAGCATAAGTCTCTCATGGAGAACCAAACTTGGGATTTGGTGAAGCTACCGAAAGGCAAAAGAGCATTGCAGAACAAGTGGGTGTACAGAGTTAAAGATGAAGGAGGAGGAAATAAAAGATATAAAGCCCGGTTGGTGGTCAAGGGGTTTGCACAAAAACAAGGTATAGATTTTGATGAGATTTTTTCTCCTGTAGTAAAAATGACTTCTATCAAAACTGTTCTTGGAATAGTAGCAGCAGAAGACTTGCACTTAGAACAGTTAGATGTAAAGACTACATTTCTCCATGGTGATTTGGAGGAGGAGTTATATATGCAGTAGCCAGAAGGATATGAAGTCAAAGGTAAAGAGGAGATGGTGTGTAAACTAAAGAAGAGCCTGTATGGCCTGAAACAAGCTCCACGCCAATGGTATAAGAAGTTTGATAGCTTTATGATGGAGCAAGGTTATATTAGATGTCATTCTGACCATTGCGTGTATACAAAGAAATTTGAGGATGGAAGTTATATTATCCTATGTTTGTATGTTGATGACATGTTGGTTACGGTAAAAACATGCAAGAAATAAAAGTACTCAAAAAACAACTAAGTGAATCCTTTGATATGAAGGATTTGGGGGCAGCTGCAGACAAATCCTTGGTATGAGGCTAACTCGGGATAGGAGGGCACGGAAGTTGACTTTATCTCGGAAGAGTACATTAAGAAGGTATTGGACGAAGTTTAACATGCGGGATGCTAAACCGGTTGGGACTCCTTTGGTGAGCCATTTCAAGTTATCAAAGGAGCAAGTGTCCCAAGACAGAGCAGAAAGAAACCAGATGTCTAAGGTACCTTACTCATGCGCGATTAGCGTTTGATGTATGCTATGGTGTGCACTAGGCTCGATATTTCCCATGCGGTGGGGAGCCTGTGAGTAGATTTATGAGTGATCCAGGTAAGAGCATTGGCAAGCAGTAAAGTGGATCCTTCGGTATTTGAGAGGGACCATGGGGACGTTTTGTGCTACTGATGGATCGACGCCACTTTACGTGGTTATGTAGATTCGCACATGGTGGAGATGTAGACAATGGAGAGGAGCACAACATGTTATATTTACACTGTAGGTGGGACAACAGTGAGTTGGATTTCACGACTACAGAAGCTGGTGGCTTTGTCAACCATAGAGGCTGAGTATGTTGCTGCCACAGAGGCAAGCAAAGAGATGATTTGGCTACAACAATTGCTTGAGGAGTTGGGGCATAAGTAGGAGGAATGTAAGCTATATAGTGATAGTCAGAGTGCTATACACCTAGCTAAGAACTCTGCTTTCCACTCCAGGACGAAGCATATACAGTTGAGATATCACTTCATCAGGACAACTTTGGAGGAAGATAAGTTGAAGTTGGAGAAGATTCATACCAGTCAGAATCCTGCAGACATGATGACCAAGGTGGTCACAAGGGATAAACTAAAGCTATGTTCAGCTTTGGTTGGCCTTCGCGGATGACAGTGAAGGGTTGAGAAGCTTGCTCAGTGGAAACTAGTCTCCAAGTGGGAGATTGTTATGTTTGTGGAGCCTATTTTCATGTTAGAGTATGGTACACCTTCCATGTGTTACACTCGGGTATTTTGCGGCATGGTCCCGCTCACCGGTGGCGGGTAGAGGTTCGGGGCAAAGCCCCAAGCAAATTTTCATGGGTGGTTTATTAACCCATGGGTAATGGGTAACCGTTATGGGCTATTTTTGGGCCCATGGTTTTTTCGGTTTTTTGCCCATTGTTTTGATACCCATGATTTTTGCCCTTGGTTTTGATACCCACGGTTTTGTATCAAACTCAAGCAGATTGTCTATTTATATGGTCTTATGCATATGATAGTTAGACAAGCAAATGTATTACATATGTGTTTTGAATTCATGTGTAAATTTCAGTAGAGTTTGTTGAGAATAGCTCCCAAATGATCCGGGTATTGTATTGAGAGAGTGGAGGCTTGTAATAAAATTTGAGCAAGTGATTCTTGGTGGACGTAGCCCAAATTGGGTGAACCACGTTAAATATTGTCTCTCGTGTTGTGTTATTTATTCTGCACTTTTATTTCAGATCTGTAATATTTTCTGCATATTAGCTTCTACTATTGTGATTCTATAAGGGATTATTCGCATATTTTATCTCTTATTTCCTAACATCAACCAATCAACAAATTTAATCTAACTATCATTCGGGGAAAATTAAATATGTTTGTAGCAAACATTATTGTAGAATAATTCTCATGCCATAAAAATTCATCCAAATAATTTTAATCCATAAAAATGAGTAAGTATAAAATTCTAATTTTTTTGGTAGTCTCCCCTTGTATTTTCCACTTTTAAAATTTTCCAGAAAGTAGATTTAAATAATCTAAATCAAATAATGAAATGATTGCATAAAATGAAAAGGTATGGATCAAATGATCCAACCTTACGAGTCACTAGGATCTCGGGTAAAAATAAACTATCAAGAAATAAACTTACCCATTTGAACCATCAGTTCACATTTACCTTTATTTAATTAACATTTTCCAAATGTCCCTACAGAAAGTTAAAGCATCTATACAATATATAAGAATCTGTAGATTATATCTCTTCTTTTCATGCCAATATATAATATCTATTTTTATTTCATCACACAAAATGAAATCAACATTTCAACTATTTATCATTCCAAGTAACGTGTCCCAAAATTCATGTCACCACCTATAAAGTTTAATCAACGTTTGACCTTTACACCCACAATCAACAAAATAAAACATATTTAGTTCTCCTTTTCATTAAACCTCTCTGGTTCAAACTCAAAACAAGTTACAAAAACATATCTGGTACTACTTCTATCCACACAGTTACTTCTAGCTTAAAAACATTTGAAACTTAAATGAAATAAGCTCCCAATACAAAATAAGTACACTATTTTACATACTAAGGAGTGGCTATTAACATGTACAAAGATCTATTTCTTTTATAGATCTTTGAGTGGAATAATCACAGTAACTACTCACGTCTTTCCTAATATATTTTCCTCCATTATTAAATAAACTAACAGTCACTTCTTATAGCTTCAGCAAACCAGAACATTGTTAAAATATGTCGTAAGGCTGAGTGTATACTTAGCCAAATGCCCACTCAACAAATTTACCCAACACGCCAAAAAAAACCCACAACAAAGATAAATAATTCCCAAAAGATCATACACGAAGAAAATAGTCATGTGATTTCATTTTAAGATCACAAGTTTGAAATCCCAAAACTTTTGCTGGTTATTTTCCAAAGACCCAAAAAACCATACCATTTTATTGAACGAGCTCAAGTATGCAAACCCACAAAACTTCACAGGCAATTTTCCATATCCCCTTCACAATAAAGCTAAACCACATGCATGTAAAAAAATAGTCATTCAAATTTATTGAAGAAGCTCAAACTCTAATACCCACAAATTCTTAGACCATTTCCCATAAACCATATAGCCATACATTTCCATTGAAAGAAAACAAGTTTGAAATTTCCTCCAAACAAATTTATTCAATTTTTATATTCAAACCCATGTTTAGTAAAAGCATTCTACATAGTTTACACACAATAAAACAACCATACTAATTTATAGCAGGAACACAATTCGAAAACCCAATAAATATCAGTATATTTTCCAAAACCAGAACATTCTCTGTAGTTTACACACAAGGAATAACCATACGATTTCATTGAAGAACCTAAGTTTGAAACCCACAAAGATCCCACAAATATTTTCCATAATATTTTCACATTAAAACAAACCCACAAAAAAGTGAAACAATCTCTTTATGAATCAAAAATCAGTGAAGCAAGAAGAATAACCCTTTCTAGTAAACCATTTGTGCCTATGTTTTTTTGCTTTAGTTGCTCTCTTAGAAAATCCTATCGATTTTCCCTGAGTGCAAAAGTTCCCACTCTCCAAAACAACCAACACCTCCTCATTACATTCCTCTTTAAAAATGGAGGGTTTCTCATTAAAAAAATGATTCCACACATGCAGAGAGAAATTCGGTAGTGTCCCCATGACTGGAGCTCCAACTACAAGTCGAATGAAATGCAACAAACTAAACTCTAGCTTTTCCCCCATTCAACTGTGAATTCCAAAAACCATGCCATGCCTTTACTTCCTCCACATATCACCTACCAAGTGGACAGCGAATGGAGGCTCATGGTCTCATGGGAGGGGATCTCCTTCTCAAAAATTGAATATCCAATTTAATAATTAAAATCTGCCCCTCTATGTGAGTTGTCCACTAAAGTGGATTTAGCAATAATAGTAAAGCTTTATCCAAGCCAAATATGGTGTTCAACACCATTTTAAAATAGAACTCAATAAACAATCTAACATAATGTTTATCCACTTAATGGGTGTGGCCATATGGCCCCCATCACTATATGATTTTAAAAATAATATAATTAACTTTAATGTTACCATCTCATCTTACCAAGGATTTTAAGCCTTATTGCCTTTACCAACCAATGCCACCTAAAATGATTCCCATAACGATAAAACGAGTACCTCGGAATAACATAAAACATCCTGTGCCTAGTTAAAAAGCAACACACAAGTTTCCTTAGGAGAGATATCGCTCTTATTCCATATGGCGCAACACAACAACTTCATCGTTGTGTGGCGACCATATCGATTAAGGACTATGCCATCCTAATTGACTTAACACTCATCAAAATATGAACAAGACAATACATAGTACCACATTATAATTAAACTGTAACAATAATAAGGTGGTATTTAGTTATCTAAGTATTTAATCTTTAATTAAGTACTTAGATGACTAATTACCATCATCCAAATTTCTTCGCTTAATTATTAGAACAAACGTTTATTCTCCCATTATTCATACTTATTTGAATAATTAAATGTCAAAGTAAAATATTAATTAGCGGGATGCTACAAAAATTCATGTCTTTTAGTTTTCGAAAGTAATATCTTAGGATGCAAGGTTGCATAAACCTTTAACCATTCTAAAGATGCCTTCTAGAGACATAAGTAAGGATTTTGATTTGGGATCTCCCAAGAAACAAAGAGTTATTGATTCCATTTTTGTAGTGGTGAACATAGTTTAAAATATGACACATTTCATTTCTTGTAGAAAACCCTTCATGAAATGAATATTGCAAATATTTTCTTCAAGGAATTGTGAGGTTGCATGGATTACCACATAGTATAGTGTCTCGATATAGATAAAAAAATAGTCATTTTTGGAGAACATTGTGGAAGAATTTGGATACAAAATTATAATTTAGTTTAGCATACAATCCAAAAATTGATGGAAAAACCAAATTTATAAACATAAGCCTTGAATATTTTCTTAGATTTTTGGTTGGAGATAAGCCAATAAATTGGGATTCATCTTTAGTGTAGGAATAATTTTCTTATAGAAATTCAATAAATAAGAGTGCAAGGAAAACACCTTTCCATATTTCATATGGGAACATCCCAATAGGAGTTACATATTTGAGATACTTACCAAAAAATGAAGAGAGGAGATCTGAAGTAGGAGAATTTTCAAAACACATGAGAGAAGTGCACTTTGAAAAAGTGCGTAATTGAATTTACAAAAGATGAATGTACAACTAGTTTCACAAGATATAATACAAACAATGTGTAGATGATAAATAGAAAGAAATTAAATATAATATTAAATACATGATCTTAGTATCCTTATGAAAGGAAAGTTTTCCTAAGGAGGTATACAATAATCTTAAGTGGAAGAAGAGAGGACCATACAAAATCATTAGGAAGGTTGCGAAAAATGCTTATGAGGTTGATTTTTGTGAGGGAATTGATATCTCTAAAATATTTAACTGGAAGATTTTTACCCATAACATGTAGTGAAGCGGTGGCAAGGAAGAAAAATATGAGGATGGAAGAGAATATAGATGCTAGAGAAAGAGCATGATGAAGTAAAAGGAGTGATTGAATCCATAATTAGGAAGACACGTAGAAAGGAGTATAAGGAATATTTTATCAAGCGGAAATGAAATCAAAGATGTAATTTGGATAATTTCTAAAGAAATGGCTAAGTGATGAGGATATTTCACAATATGTTGTACCAATTCATTGAGTAGGAGCTCAAGCTTTCAAAATTACCTTGGTGTATGATATAAGAGCATCCGAGTCCACGAGATAATCTTGTATCAACCAAAAATAGTTGACTAGTCATTATTTACATTTTTAGAGTGCGCGATTCCATTGCAAAATGCATTTTGGGTATGCATCCCTTTGTGTGGTGTCTTGTATATTGTGTAGTTATTATAATTTGTAATGTCATTTGCATAGTCATGTTTGAGATGTTAACTTTTGAATAATTGAAAGTTTAAAGGCATAATATTTGAGGAAAGGCCAATTGATTATGTTTAGGTATGTTATTGTGTCCTTTTGTAATGCCCCACCCCGTCACATCGTGTTGGTGATCCATGTAAGGACCACCAATTTTGTAAAGTTTGATTTTAAGTGTTTCATGCGAGTTAGCCACTCAATCCTTGATGGGACTTGTCATGAACCCTCTTCTCGAGAGGGTTACCCTTTCATTTCAATCGACCCGTGATCAAAATACTTCTATATAATAGTTTTCCATTTCGATTAAATGCACTTTTCTTTCCATTAATGATGATTATGTATTTTCCAAGTAGGGAAGCACCTTGCGAGCATTTTATTTGAGTAATTGTACGTAAGTTAACCAACCACCTTCTTTCCATCATGGAGAGCATTTTTCGTGTTTTCAAATTTAATCTAGGTGTCGATCATGTCGTAATTGTGGAAAATGTCATAATAATAATGATATAATCAAATTTAACGTATAAACTAAATAAATATAATAATAATAATAAATAATCAAAATATGAAATAGGATAAAACAAAATATCAATATGGAGATAATAAAATAAAACATGTAATTGAAACTTATAAGTTGGATTTACATACATACATACACACACACACACACACACACACACACACACACACACACACATGTAAATGTGTGTGGTAGTGGAAAGAATTGAAGTTATGGTTAGGTAAAGGTAAAATCCGTGAGTCGTGCATAAGTGAATGATAGAGTTTCGATCAAATTACACACTTATAATAATAAAATAAAATAACAAACAAGTAAACAAAAGAATACATAATAATTATATTTTAAAAAAACTAATAATAATGGGAAGAGTGCTTTGGTGGAGGAGGAAATTAAGGAGTTGGTGGAGTAAGAGTGAGTAAAGGTATTTTTGTGAGAGGAGATCTAGGATGGCGGCAGGGTATGGACAACATTGAAACAAAATGGCAATTATCGGTGGATAATCCTGACATATCAACCTTGCAATCATTCCTGTGCATCGTTGCAACCTCTACGAGATAAAGATTGTGATTCGAAGTGGGTAGAAATGGCATTGAATGACCATATGGAATGTGATGAGAAGGTGCATTATCATTCGATCTAATTCTACTACCATTCTCTGTTGCTTCCTTCTCGTCTTGGATGTGCCAAATAAAGAGCTCTCTTTTCTGAAAGATGAACACGATTCACATGAGGTTGCATCAGTCCTCTTCCTGCATGGAAAAAACAATTGGCATCACGGTTCGGTTTGCTTTCATGGGAATGTGGGTAATGGATTTGGACAAGTATCCCCAAAAGTATCTCAAAAGTGAGTTCGGTAAGAGCTTTGCAAGGAGCTCGCTTGTTTTTAAATGAGCACAATATCCTTTCAGCATCTTATCAGACCAATGACCGGTATTTTCACTTATAACTACTACGGGTGGAGGTTGTTCTCTTGATGACTATACCCATTCGTAGTCCATGACGTGGCTACTATAACGATTTTTAAAGATCTTGGGTTTGAAATGAGGGATAATACATTTCGTAACTGTGTTGCCTCTGCAAATGCCTCCCTAACCTTGTGCTATGTCTTGAACAAAAGAGTGGCATTTTAGTTTTTTTATTTCTGTGGGTATGTTGACGAGCAAGTTGTGAGAGGAGCTCAATTATTAGAAAATTCAAGTCATTTCATTCGGCCCCTTTTATACCTGTGGCAACATCCTCCCATTTGTACCAAAATGGGATCTTAAGAGTGGGCTAGGGAATCTAATCAAGTAATAGATAATCATAGGTTTGTATGACAAAAATGCACTGTTAGATCTGCAGAGAGTACTGTTAGCGCTAAGAGAAACAATTTATTAAAGTAGACTTACATCATAACAAGGGACACCGTGTAAGGATTTCACTGGTAAAGAAGGAGCCACTCATTTTACACATCTCCAAAAGTTTATATATATTTTTATTCCAAGTATATGGAAATCTAGATTGATCTTTTGACTTCAAAAATATATATCAGATTTATAGTCTGCAATAGTTGGTTTTAAAAAACAAGAGAAGAAAAATGTGTAGTGCATCTTCTGGATGTTGGCGTTGGATGACATTGAATTTGTTTAATTGGGAAAGAATGTGGTTGCATGAAAATCATTCGACTGAATCCCCAAAATTTAAAAGTGGTCGTGTGGGCAATAGTGATTGTTGGGCTACTCAAACCGGATTTCAAAACATGGTCAAAGGACGACCTATTATCCTTGACTCAGAAATATAGTGAACTCGTAGCATGGTTGGTTAGTTGTACCAACATTTTATTTGACTTAGCCTTGTTTGGGCGCTTGGAATCATCCTTGGACTTAGTGGCGGATTTGTGTATGATATATAAGATGAGGTTAGTGAATGGACCTTGACCAGTCAAAAAAATGCAACTATATGATGGAGGAGCATCCTTGAGGAAACCCTTTATTTATAAAAGTTAAATATTAATAGAGGCAAGTGTGATGTGTAAGAGCTCTAGAGGTTTTGAAGGGTCATATAAGTCAGTATAAGCAAGTAATACGGTTTAAAAGTTTAAGTCTCTTCCTTTTGTGTATTTCCCTCCAAATGAGATTTGAAATTGTAAAGAATTGAGAATGAGGAAATGTGATTTCCATAGAGTAATAAGGTAATTGTAATGGAAGTGAGGGAGCATGTAGTTGTCCAAGTACATGGTTATAAGTTCTAAGTTATAGGAAAACACTAAATGCTTGAAACTTGTAAAAATGCCTCATAGTGTGTGTATAGGCAAGAAATCCATGTGAAAGTTAGTTAGGGTTGGAAAAGAACCAGGAGATGGGATAAAATGTAATGAGGAGTTAGTTTTCAGGACACTCTCCTCGAGGATGAGAGGACGAAGGATGAATATGTATGAATTTTGTAAGGAAAATATGTGGTTTGAGGAAGAAATTCTATTTTTGGTGCATAAGCTCTATTTTTGGTGCATGATCTCGGTTTCTTCATTAGTTTTCCATGGATTGGTGTCTTGATTCTATGAACTATTAGTTCCTTTCTTATAAACACATGAGTAATTTCTTGCATCTTTAGTTGAGAATCCATTGAAGGTTGGGTTGGAAAGTCCATGCTCATAGTTTGGTTTATGATTACTCAAAGTTGGTGATTATGTCCATGCATATTGTGTCTTGTAGTGATTTTTATGTTTATATAAAGGAAAGAAATCTTTGGTTATCTTTGCCTCTCTCGTGGAACATTATGTGAATATTTCCAAAGATGTGTTAATGCAAGAAACTAAGCATGGTTGGAGGATTACGATCTTGGAAAAAGAGTGGACCTCTAAAACCGAGTTATTGAATAGTGGTAAGATATTGTGAAATAATAATTTGGTGATTAAGTTATGGATCATTATTAATATAGGTGAGTGGAATAGGTCAACACAGACCTACCATGAGCATCTAGGAGTGTGAAAAGACCACATCTTATTCCCGTGAAGAACACCGACTTCTCGGTGTTTCTCGAAAACCCTCTTAGGGATTGCATATATCTTTCAAATTCATCCTCTATTTACAAAACTAAATCTTGACTCCTATTTGATAATACCCGAGAATGCAAGATAACTCTATAAGGAGTGCCATTTCTAGGTTTGAGGATAAAACCCAGATATTGCATATGTAAGTATAAAACGTTGAAGAATGTGATAGAGTGAGCATTTAAAGGTGATTGTATACACTTCTTGGAAAAGTGTGGAGATTATTAATAAAGACCTTGTAAACTGTGAGGATCAATCTTCTAAGTGTTTCAAGTTTATTTTGATGAAGAGGTGTTGTCTTTACTTAATACCAGATTCTTGAAAATGTGACTATGTATGATAGAGTATTGCTATGTAAGTTTTGAATGAGACTTTCTAATGAGTCTTTGGTTGACTCTATCTCCTATAGATCATGATATTACATTGATGATACCATATTTTCTTTAAAGAAATCAATACTCTATGTGGTTTGCAGGAAGAAACATTGAAACAATGTCATAAGCATACACCTACAGGTTGTGCATGAGAACTAAGGGTTTTTATGCATCATTTGTGAAACCCCAGAGCTTAATTGGTAAGGTATTTACTAATATAGGTTATTGAAGACTCCATATATGTAATTTAGTGTCTTGGAAAGGAATACAACAAAAGTTATATCTCTTCTTATCCAAATTTGTTATAAAGATGGGTCAGAGTGAACTATTTAAGCCTTGAAAATACTCTGGGTGCTTTGGGAAGTGTGGATGTGTTGGTATCCAAAGCTCCTTTAGAGCTTAGAGGTAGATAGATCATAGTGTGTGTTTTGTAGTTGGGGATGAAATCTAACTGGTCCTTTGTTACTTAGATTTTGGAGAGATGGATAACACCTTTAAGAGGATTTGACATGTCCTCACTACTTTAGGCCGCATGCCTCTTCAACCAGGTGAGAGGACCCTTAGTGTAACCTTTGTTTGATGAAGGAGATGGAGATATCCTTCTTTTGGACAAATTTATGAAGAAAACCTTGGGAAAATACGGTCAATACTCCATAATTTAACTCTTAAGAGTTGTCACTTCTAAACGATGGAGATACTTTCAACACAAGGCTAAGGTTACTGAAGACATTAAGAAATCCTGATTGTTCTACATATTTTAGTAAGTAGATTTTGTTCCTTTGTTGATATACAAGGAAAACAGGGGTAGTTTAGGATGGATTCATGGTTTTTGAATGATTTTGGTGGGAGATGAAGTAGGATAAAGTTGATTATACTAGATCTTTGAAGGGACTTCACAACAATGAACAACTCAACAACAGAAAACTTCAGAATAGTTAAGACGTTCCTTCAACTAGAAGGTGTGCTTCAATGGAGGCCCAAGATCAACATGTTTTCACATAATCTTTGAGACTCTAACACGAAGGCTCAAATTGAAAGACTCAATTAAACACCAAAGTCTCTGATCAATCATGCCTAAGGTACACCCAAGACTTACAAGACAATCTTTATCAACAAATGACAGTGAATTGATTTTAAATTTGTTTATCTCATCCAAGATGAAGGCTCTTCTTGAAATGAAATTGAAAATACCATTAAACTATCAAGGATGAGATCCTGTGTGATTTCACAAAGATTTCAATGTAAGATTGCAATAGGAATGAAAGAAACTATTTGCAGAGACATTCAAACAAAGAAGACACAAATTGCTAGAGATTGGACACAAATTAATTTCAAAATTTCTTAGATTCATCAGTAGGGGAAAGCTTCCAGAGAAATCTCAGTGCTCATCAATGGCTATACATATGTAACCAACTTGACATGATAGAAAATCTAACACAAAGAAAATAACAAGTTATCTCAGCTTGGTCTCTCAGGAAGATGACTTTCTCAAATTTTCTCTTAAGAATTCAAACCCGACCATTTTACAAGAGTATTCTCATTGCATTTATACATTTTACTCACTCAATTTTCCCCAAAAAGAAAGAATATTTGAGGGACCTTTGCTTGTTAACAATTTTTTCAGAAAGTGACATTTAACAAATTCAGATCCAAAAGCTGCCAGGTGGACCAATTGTGAATTGATCACATTTCTTGGGCCCTCGACTAATGACTAGGATGCCATGCCCACAATTTTTGGAAATCCTTCTAATCATTCTGATTTTGTCATGTGAGAAATCCCCTTTTAATCATTTTCTAGAGACTTGCACAACTGGATATGACAGGTAATCCTTTTCACTCTCGAGGCAACACCTTTTTCATCTTTTTTTACACTGCACTTTCATCATTTCATCCTTTTCCCTCTCTTTCCTCTGCAATTCTGCCCCGCATCCATCTCCTTTGGTAATTCCCATTTTTGCAAGTGCCTGAGCAATTCCTAACTTCAAAATATTAACCTTAACAATCCTTGGACTCACAAATTAAGTTCAAATCCATCAAATGACACTTTATCAGACAGAGACGACAAGGAATTTCATCAAAGAACGATGAAAAATAGTGCGTATTCACGTATCTCCAAGAGTCTTGGAGAAAAATGGTGAAAAAATAGATGCAATACACAACAACCATTGATTCTTCCCCTTTTCCACTTTATATCATAGTCATCCATGTGTTTCCTTGTGCAACTGCAAAGGAGAAGCACATAGAGGCAAGTCCCAAACAAGCGTGGGCCTTCCACGTGCCCTAGGCCCAAGAAAATGCCTTTTGGCCTTTGAAAAGTCTCAAGTGTAAAAAGGAGCCAGCAGAAGCCTCCATGTGTCTCAATGGTGCATTTTGAGATGGTCCCCAAAAAGTAGAGACCCCAAACAAGTGCGGGCTCAACACGTGTCTCAGTTTAGATAGAGTTTGTTAAAAATTTGAAGGTTTAGTGGAAGGTGCCATGTGTCTAGGGTCCGAGACATTTTTCTTTGGCCGTTGAAAAGTCCAAGCAAAAAGGGAAGAGTGAGTGGAAGCCTCAAGTGTCCTCTGGCACTTCTTCAAAATAAAACTTAGGGGCTAGTCCCCAAACATGCACGGTCCCTCCACGTGTCCCAGGCCTTTAGAAAGCCTTTTGAAAAGTTTAAGTTTGAAAAAGTTTAAGTCTTACAAAGCGAGATCCAAGAGCTGAGAAGTGAAGCTCCACATGTCTCCCTATCACAATTGTTAAGGTGGGACCCTGAGGTAGATCCTCAAATGAGTGCCAGCCCTCCACGTGTCCATGGTCCACCAAAACTATACCGGCTGCATGAAAATTTTTCTAAGTTTGGGAAAAGCAGTGGAAACCTCCATGTGTCCCCGCGCAACTCCAAGGCCAAACCAAAAGGTGAATTTTCAAATGAGTCGTTTTCCTCCACGTGGACAAGTTTTGGGTTGAAGTGAGCCTTAGAGTTTTTAAAGTGCCCCCACTGAGCCACATCCAACCAAAAAGGGCCACATTTCCACTGATGCTGAGATGTAAATTTGACCGGGAAAAATACACCGTCAAACCATAAAATGCAAGAAAATCACCATTTGAGCCCGAAATGAATCTTTCTTCAAGGACAGAGAATTTGGAAATGTTATAAGGCTCAAATATGATCCTCGAGCTACATCCAATCATGTTTCCATATGTATTTGGGATAAAAATGATAGGGACAACAAAACATGACTATGGAAAATGGAAGGAAAGGAAAAACCCAAGTTTTACGCCCAAGTTACAGACTCTTTCAGATGGACAGAGGAATGAAAAACAAATTTTGGACCTTTTAAGTGATCCTCGACCAAGGAAGGGATTGATCATGGCAACCAAATGGAGGAAAAGTTTTTCAAGCATCAATACGAGGAGATAGAAAACATGAAAGAGCCCACAAACTAGAGAATTTCAATGACAAGGGTGAGACTAATTTGAGCACCAACATCGGCTCGACTTGGGGATGGGCACTCCTGTGAGTGCCACAAGAACAAATAGTAGACCAAGTGCCAAAAAATAGACCATTGGGCAATGGAGTCAAAGAATAAGCTTGCAGAGCAAAAAAACCATAACCATCCTCAAAAAATGAACCGAGAAACCAACAAAACCAGGTCACCAAGGACAGAATGAAACAAAAACAAAAAAGAAAATGAAAACAAAGAACTATACACTATATAAATGGAGTATACCTTGATTATGAGAAATCAATCAAGGAAATGTTTCAAATGCTTGCCATTAACAGGAAATTCAAGTAGTTCCCCATCTAAGTCTTTTAGGAAGAAGGTATTTTCACCAATTTGAATATCAATGGAATAAGGGCCCATCCACAATGCATCAAATTTACCATGCTTTCCCTTATCTTCATGCCTTCTATCCCATAAAAGCACAAGATCCCCAATGCTGAAAGCTCTGGGAGTCACCTTTTGTCAAATAACTTCTTCAACTTTTCTTTGAACTTCACATGCCGCTGATGGGATGCCCTTCTTTCTTCATCCAACTCAATAATCTGATTGATTTGAGCATCATATGGACTAACTTCTTGATCTTCAATTTGTTGAACAAACTGAAATGAAGACAATTGCAAATGAAGGGGCAACAAAGCTTGAGTTCCATATACCAACTCAAATGGGCTTTTACTAGTAGTATCTTTTGATAGTGATTTATGTCAGCCCAAACAAAAACTTCAGTTGCTCACCCCACTTCCTTTTTGTTCAGCTCCAAGGTTCTTCTAATGATCTTCAACAAGTTTTTATTGTTGGACTCAGCTTGTCCATTTCCTTGGGGATTGTAGTTAGAAGCATATGTCAAATTGATTCCATACTCTTTGCACATTGCCACCAAAGGTTTGGCTCTGAAACTCATGGCATTATCAACAACAATTTTAGTTGGCACTCCAAATCTGCATATGATTTGATTCAACATGAAGTCCATGATAACTTGGTGTGTTGCCTTCTTGGTGGGGATTGCTTCCACCCACTTAGTGAAATAATCAGTGGCTACAAGAATCCATTTATGACCAGCACTGGAAGGATAAAAAATTTCCCCAATGAAATCCATTCCCCATTGTCTAAATGGGGCTTCAACTAACACACATGATGCAAAGGAAGGGAGCCTGAAGCTTTCATTCTTCTAGAAAATGCATTGGAAACTTTCACATTTCCTAACAATAATAGTTGTATCCTTGAAGAGAGTTGGCCACCAATAACCAACCCTCAAGATTTTATGTGTTGTAACTCTTCAACAAAATGTCCCCCACAAACTCCTCCATGGAGATCAACAATTATTTTTGGGGCCTCATCTTCAGTAATGCATCTCAAGAGCACTCCCTGGGGTTCTTCCAAGCTAACCCAAAATCAGTAATGACATACTTTTGAGAGGCTAACTTAAGAGCTCTTTTTCTGATTTTTACTCAAATATTCAGGGCAGCATAGATGTCTGAGATAAAAGATTATATCTTTGTACCATTCAAAACTTACCAAATTTTCAAGGACATCCACCCTTTCTCCTTCTACTTCATTCACCTCAATAGTTTGCAAGTTTCTCTCAGCCATAAGCTTAGCTAGGCCCAAACCTCTTACCAATTTCATGGTTTGGATATCCATGTCATACTCTCTACAACTTGTTCACCCATCTGCATCTTTTTCTTGAGACCTCCATCTCTGATAAGATGTCTTTCACCATGGTGTGGGGAACATAAGAAACAACTTTAGAGCTCAAGATGTAGGGTCTGAAAACCTTTGTTGCTTTCACCAAGGAAAATGCTTGCTTCTCCATGATGGTGTACTTCAACTCAGCTCCCTGCAATGCCTTACTGAAAAAGGCAATTGGTCTCTCAACCCCTTCATCATCCTTCTGTAACAAAACAGATGCAATGGTGTTTTCTGAAGCAAAAGAAAACACTTGAAAAGGCTTCTTGTAATTTGGGGCTGCCAAAATAGGGGCATGCTTTAGTGCTTCTTTGATCCCATTGAAAGCTTGAATGGAAACTTCTTCCCATTTGATAACTTGGTCCTTCTTCAACATACTAGTAATGGGGATGGTCAGCTCAGCAAAGTTAGACACAAATCTTTTGATAAAGTTTATTTGTCCAAAGAAGGATTGAATTCCCTTCTTAGTTCTTGGAATTGGAACCTTGTTGATGGCTTCCACTCTCTGGATCAATCATGACCCCTTCTTTTGATACAATGTGACCAAGAAACTTTTCCTTTTGCACTCCAAAGTGGCACTTCTTGGGATTCAATGATATGCCATACTCTCTACACCTTATCAACATTCTCTCCAAGTGTTGCAAGTGATCATTTCTTTTTCTGGAAAACACAGTTACATCATCTTGATAAACAACAATGAAGTCATTGATATAACCAACAAATGCTACATCCATTGCTCTTTGGAAAGTTTCTCCAGCATTCATTAAGCCAAAAGGCATCCTGACATAGACATAAGTTCCCAAGGAGTGGTAAAGGTAGTCTTTATTCTTTCTGACTCCTTCACAACAACTTGATTATAGCCAGAGAAACCATCCAGAGTGGATAACAATTAGAACCTAGTTACCAATTGTAGCATATTCTCCATGTTTGGTAGAGGGTAATTATCTTTCAATGATGCTTTATTCAGGTTCTGAAGTCTACGCATAAGCCTTATATCACCATTCTTTTTTCTGACAGGCACTAGGTTTGCAACCCAAGATGAGTACCTTGTGGGTTGAATGATCCCTCCATCCCTCAACTTCTCAGATTCTTCTTGCATCTTCAAAGAAAGGAGTGGATTGATGGGCCTCTATTTTTTCCTAAAAGGCTTGGCATTAGATTCAAGAGGAATCTCATGTTGGAACAAATCTTCCCTGTATGCCTTCAACTCAGAGTAAGACCAAGCTAGGTAGTCTTGATATTTCTTCAAGCAATTGAATATAGGACTGCTTCTCTTCCTTGCTGAGATTGCTTCCTAACCAGATTTTACGTGGTTTTTCCTTTGTGCCCAGGTCATGCTCTTCCACATCTCTTGAAACTGACATACTCCTTTTAATAATGCAATCAACATTATCAAAGTTTGACTCAAGAGCCACCAAACCTCTGGGAATCATGTTTGTCTTCAGTTGGATGATGTCTTTGCCAAATAAAGTTTCCTTTCCTTCAACAACACACACCATTGGTTCCCAATCTATATTTTGGTCAAGCAAACTCACCTTGGTTCTGTAGAAACCATTTCACCTGGGCATCATCATCAAACACTTGCCAATTTTTAACGTTATCAGGGATAGATGGCCTTGTTAGTATTTCAACATCATACTCACAAAATGGAGACACTGTATAATTCCCAAATATGGATCCTAGCACTGCTAACTTTTTTGCAACAACATTAAACTTTCTATCATGGTGCACAATATTAAAAGAGTCAAACATTTCAATCAAATCCCAGACTACATGCTTGTATTGTTTCATTCTCTGATTTTTAGTAGCATACAATTTTCTAATTTTCTTGACAATCAATTTGAATCCCCTTTGACAATGATATCCTTTATACCATATTTCCATGCAATTCTCAAGCCTAATAACAATGCTTCATATTCAACAATGTTGTTAGTGCATTCAAAGTTAAGTTTGAAAGAAAAGACAAACTCTTCTTGGCTTGGAGAAATCAGAACAATGCCAACACCATTTCCAAACTTGGAACAAGCTCCATCAAATAACAAGGTCCAAGGTAAACCCACTTGTTCAAGACATTTACATTGATCAATCTTATGCTCTTTGCCATCAGCAAACCCCACAAAGTTATCTGCATCTACATCAACATACAACACTTCATAAGAAGCATTATTTGGATCTTCAATGAGGTGCAACATTTTCTTCTCTCTCTCCATACTTTACAAGGCTTCCTTCAATTGGAATGGTGGAAAAAGACATATCCATCTGAACACTTCCACCAACACTTGCAGCCCACTTTCTTGATAACAACATGCCCCATTTGGTAGGGCAATCAACAATGACAACATCAAGTTTCAAGTTCTTACCGGATAAGCTGCAAGTTGTACCACCAAACCTTTTACACATCCTACAATTAGGACCTCTCTAGAATCCATTGCAGTACACTTTTCCATAAGTTGTTGTCACTTTAATGTTCAATTCATTCATGACTTCTAGAGGCATAACATTGCATGATGCTCCAAAATCAAACATACAATTGTGCAAAGTAATTTGTCTTTAATAATCAATGTTGTAAAAATGGATCAACATTTAATTGAGACTCAACTAAAGATGTCCCAAGTAAACTTCAGGTGGTTCACCTATCTCCTCTAATGCTGGTGGTTTTTCTAGGTCTGCAATGGTTGAAGGAGGAGTGTTTACATTATTTATATTTCTTCCTTGGGCACTCCTATCTTCCTCCAATCCCAAATACTCAAAAGCCCTCTTCTTGTGCTCAAGAATCCTAAGAAGTTCAAAATTGGGACAAAAATCTTGATCTGACTCAAGACTTGGGCAATGTCATAGGGAATGTATTTGGGAAAAGCAACATTTGGAGAAAGATTGACAAACTCATTAGATGGCACAAGATTTTTAACATTTTGGGCATGGGTGGGAACACCAGTTCTACTTGAGACAATAAGGCCTTTTCCAGATGCATCTTTCTTTGGAGCCTCTTTTGGGACATTGGTGAGAACTGGGGTCTTTGGTTTGGCTTGAGGCCCTGCCCCTTTGACAACTTTACTTCTTGTGTTATACTCTTTTCTTGGGCCACAACAACATTCATTAATAGTTGTCTATCCTCTTCTGATGGGATTCCTCCATCGTACTTCTTAATCATTAGAGCTCTTAGGTACTCAAAATCATTATTAGGAAGTTCAAATGCTTGTACCATATCTATTTCTAAAGCATGAGAGGGAGGAAGAAGAGGTACCCGGTGAATGCAGTCCCAAAACTTGCAGTAGTTCTTGCACTTATTACCTCAGTTGAAGTTGCTCCTTGTTGTGAGCTTGTAGAGCAGTCCACCATGCATGCATCATCATCATGTTGTTATCATCATCATCAACTTCTTCAACTTGCTGATCTATTTCACATGGTGGGTGGGGTAAGAAGCATTTTCACACCAATCCATTTGATTTGTCTCTTCAACAACAACAACTCTAGCATTTAGAGGATTAGAGCACTACTCTATTTTCCCTAGCTTGGGGTTGTCTAGCTCCCATGGGTCCTTTACCTTTATCATCAGACCTCTGATCATTTCTAGGATGATTTAAAGTCTGTCTTGTCCTTGTTGCCTATGTTGACCTTGAGAACCTTGTCCAATTCCTTTTCTACCTTGGCTAGCTTGTAAGAGATTTCTTTGACATCCCCGACCAAAGTCCTTACAACTTCCTCAAGATCCACAACCTTACTTGATTGAGGCTTCTCAGGGTTGATCAGTTTAACACCCTCCCTCTTAGGAGGTTTTCCAACTACTTTAATGTTGTTCTCAATTTGCAGAGCCATGGTAAAGGCCTGCCTCAAAGTCCTAGGGTTCTTATCCCTCAAATAGTAAGAAACTTTCTTATCAAATGCATCTGAATACTTTATCAGACATGATTCATCACATGGCCTCAAATTAATAGGAAGTCTTCTCAATGTTTTGTTAAATCTAGTATTGAAATCATGCACTGATTCATTAGGATTATTTTTTATATTTTCAAACTCTGATAAAAGAAACCTAGGGTCTATTTTATCACCATACTGCATTCTAAAAGCATTCTTCATCTCTATCCAAGAATCAATGGAATTATCTAGGAAAAGATTTATACCAGTCCCTTGCATCTTCTTCTAGAGTATGGATAAATAATTTAATGTATACATCCTCAAATTCTATTTCAAAGTCCTCCATCATATTGACAAAGAGTTTCAAGTGTTGATCACCAGTGATTGCATTATTTCCTTGAAACTTAGGCAATCTATTTCTTACATCTTGTGGCACAACATTTGGATAGCCAACCATACCTCTAAAATTGATGGGACCAAAAGTATTAACAACAAATGGAGGTCTGGGTGGAGGCTGAGCCATATTATTTTGAGGAGGTGATCTTACAGGAGAAACAAAATGATGAGGAGTGAGGGGTCTGTGTGGTATAAGGATGTAATTTTCAGAATGACTTCCCTCTAAAGGCTCTATTTCTTGGAAAATCTATTAGATTTTGGAAAATACAGGGGTAGATTGAGAGAAAATGTTTCAAATACAAAATGAAGGACCCTCTCCAGATGGAGAATTCAATTCAACAAAGAGACTACCTGATTTAGAAGCACTTGAGGAAGTATTGCAATCTTCAATCACAGGTTGATCAGTTTCACCAATGGAGATCTCTTTTCTTGATGCTTGATCTCCAACAACCTTCCAAATTCTTCTTCCTTCTGAATTAGACTTTCCCAACTCTTGAAACAACCTTCTACTAGGGTCCTTGGTGAAGAAAGATCTTCTTCCTTCCAGCTTTGTAGATATTAATGACAAATCTTACTTGATATATGTTAAGACACTGGTATTTATAAAGAATTTAAACAAACATGGAGTCACCACTAAGGATTTTCACCTTAGTTTTGTGAAAATGCACTATGAAAGACCTATCAAATGTCTATCAATACCAGATTCATGCAAAAGCTTACAAGATCTACTCTTCTTTTACCCAAATTTATCAATGATGATACAAAATTTAGTGCAATAATTGTATAAGCTGGAAATATTACACTCAGAACTCACAACTTTGAACAATTCTTACAGATCTGAATAGATAATGATGTTTCAACAATGTATTTGCACTTTAAAATCTATAAAAAGCATTACCAGGGTCTGTATGTGTACACCTTTGTTCAAATACTTCAAAGAGTCCCCGGAAATGGTGCCACAGAGTGTTGGTATCCAAATTTGTTCTCCTTTCAAGCGAAAAACAACATAGATTGGACATGGAGCTTAGAGATAGATAGATCATAGTGTGTGTCATTTTTGTAGGGGATGAGATCTAATTGGCCCTTTGTTACTCAGATTTGTGGAGAGATGGATAACACCTTTAAGAGGATTTGACTGTCCTCACTACTTTAGGTTGTGCCTCTTGACCAGGGTGAGAGGACCCTTAGTGTAACCTCTGTTTGATGAAGGAGATGGAGATATCCTTCTTTTGCACAAATTTTATGAAGAAAACCTTGGGAAAATATGGTCAATACTCCATAATTTAACTCTTAAGAGTTGTCACTTAAAACGATGGAGATACTTTCAACACAAGGCTAAGGTTACTGAAGACATTAAGAAATCTGATTGTTTTGCATATTTTAGTAAGTAGATTTTGTTCCTTTGTTGATATAGGGAAAATAGGGTAGTTCAGGATGGATTCATGGTTTTGAATAATTTTGGTGGGAGATGAAGAAGGATAAAGTTGATTATACCAGATCTTGAAGGGACTTCACAACAATGAACAACTCAACAACAAAAACTTTAGAATAGTTAAGATGTTCCTTCAACTAGAAGGTGTGCTTCAATGGAGGCCCAGATCAACATGTTTTCACATAATATTTGAGACTCTAACATGAAGGCTCGAATTGAAAGACTCAATTAAACACCAAAGTCTTTGATCAATCATGCCTAAGGTACACCGAAGACTTACAGACAATCTTTATCAACAAATGACAGTGAATTGATTTTAAATTTGTTTATCTCATCCAAGATGAAGGCTCTTCTTGAAATGAAATTGCAAATACCATTAAACTGTCACAGGGATGAGATCCTGTGTGATTTCACAAATATTTCAATGTAATATTGCAATAGGAATGAAAGAAACTATTTGCATAGACATTCTGAAACAAAGAAGACACAAATTGCTAGAGATTGGACACAAATTAATTTCAAAATTTCTTAGATTCATCAAGTAGGGGAAAGCTTCTAGAGAAATCTTAGTGCTCATCAATGGCTATACATATGTAACCAACTTGACATGATAGAAAATCTAACACTAGAAGAAAATAATAGGTTATCTCGGCTTGGTCTCTCAAGAAGATGACTTTCTCAAATTTTCTCTTAAGAATTCAACCTCGACCATTTGCAAGAGTATTCTCATTGCATTTATACATTTTACTCACTCAATTTTCCCCCAAAAAGAAGAATATTTGAGGGACCTTTGCTTGTTACCAATTTTTCAGAAAGTGACATTTAACAAATTCAGATCCAAAAAGCTGCTAGGTGGACCAATTGTGAACTGATCACATTTCTTGGGCCCTCGACTAATGACTAGGATGCCATGCCACAATTTTTTTGGCAATCCTTCTAATCATTTTGATTCTGTCATGTGAGAAATCCCCTTTTAATCATTTTTTGGAGACTCTACACAAGTTGGATATGATAGGTAATCCTTTTTGCTCTCGAGGCAACACCTTTTTCATCTTTTTTTACACCTGCACTTTCATCATTTCATCCTTTTTCCCTCTCTTTCCTCTCTACATTCTCCCCGCATCCATCTCCTCTGGTAATTCCCATTTTTGCAAGTGCCTGAGCAATTCAACTTCAAAATATCAACCTTAACAATCCTTGGACTCACAAATTAAGTTTCGAATCCATCAAATGGCACTTTATAGATAGAGATGACAAGGAATTTCATCAAAGAATGATGAAAAACAATGTGTATTCACGTCTCCAAGAGTCTTGGAGAAAAAATGGTGGAAAAAAAAAATGACAATACACACAACCATTGATTTTCCCCTTTTCCACTTTATATCATAGCCATCCATGTGTTTCCTTAGTGCAACTACAAAGGAGAAGCACAGAGGCAAGTCCCAAACAAGCGAGCCTTCCACGTGCCCTGGGCCCAAGAAAAATGCCTTTTGGCCTTTGAAAAGTCTCTAGTGTAAAAAAAGGAGCCAGGAAGCCTCCATGTGTCTCAATGGCACATTTTGAGATGGTCCCCAAAAGTAGAGACCCCAAACAAGCGTGGGCTCAACACGTGTCTCATTCCAGGTAGAGTTTTTAAAAAATTTGAAGGTTCAGTGAAGGCGCCATGTGTCTAGGGTCCGAGACATTTTTCTTTGGCCGTTGAAAAGTCCAAGCAAAAGGGTAGAGTGAGTGGAAGCCTCCAAGTGTCCTCCTGGTGCTTCTTCAAAATAAAACTTAGGGGTCGGTCCCCAAACATGTGGTCCCTCCATGTGTCCTAGGGCCTTAAAATTGCTTTGAAAAGTTTAAGTACAAAGCGGAGCGGTGGAAGCCTCCACATGTCTCCCTGTCGCAATT
This sequence comes from Taxus wallichiana var. yunnanensis, assembly GCA_018340775.1. NCBI lineage: Eukaryota > Viridiplantae > Streptophyta > Pinopsida > Cupressales > Taxaceae > Taxus > Taxus wallichiana. Next base: position 417,667,633 of record CM031239.1, on the reverse strand, counting down.
GTTAAGGTGGGACCCTGAGGTGGATCCTCAAATGAGCACCACCCTCCACGTGTCCATGGTCCACCAAAACTATACCGGCTACATGAAAAAATTTTTCTAAGTCAAAAAGCAGTGGAAACCTCCACGTGTCTCCCAGCGCAACTCCAAGGCCAAACCAAAAGGTGAATTTTCAAATGAGTCGTTCCTCCATGTGGACAAGTTTTGGGTTGAAGTGAGCCTTAGAGTTTTTAAAGTGCCCCTGCCAAGCCACATCCAACCAAAAAGGGCCACATTTCCATTGATCTTAAAGAGATGTAAATTTGATCCGGGAAAAATACACTGTCAAATTTTGGAAATGTTATAAGGCTCAAAAAATGTACATCATGAAAATCACCATTTGAAAATGAAATGAATCTTTCTTGGAAAATGGAACTGAGAGAATTTGGAAATGTTATAAGGCTCAAATAGTGATCCTCGACAAAGGAAGGGACTACATCCAATGGAGGTTTCCATAGGTATTATGGACAAAAAGATAGAGAAAACAACGAAAAAAACTAGATAACTTTGTGGAAAATGGAATGATTTTAAGAAAAGTTTTTGAAAAATCATTAAACTCCTGAGAGGACTATGTGTTTTGGGATGAGGTGGCCTTGATAGGGTATGGAATTAATGAAAACATTCAAGGTAACATTATTTCTTTGAGACAATATTAGAGAATTTATAGTAAATTTTTAGCCCTTTTGGACTATTTTGATCCTCTTCCGCTAAGAGTTAGGGTGGAAATTTGTTACTAGATACCTATTGAGATTCTACAAAGGAATGAGTTAGGATTTGGTGCTACATCATTTGGTATTAGAGTGGGTATAAGAAAGAGAATAATAATTTGACAAGGTTTTTGCGAGAGAAAACATTATTTGATTAGACATTGTAGCTCACAAAGAAAGGCTTAAAGCCAAGAAGAAAAGAAGTGTGAAGCAAGGATCAGAAATGGAGAAGGAAATATCAAGTCAAAGGAGTGATTTTGCAAGTCTTGGAAGCCTTAGAAGATATGTGGTTACAAGTAAGGAATCGGATAAGACGTCAAATAATAAGTGAGCTAGATGGATGTACTTTGAAATGTTTTATGCCCAAAGATCATCAATATGAAAGAATGGAAGAATTAAGGAGATGAGAGAGGAAGAACATAAATACTTTAGGAAATATAGATAGTAGAGTATAACCTTATACGTATTGAACCAGGAGAGATGAAGAATAGAATCATTCACTTTCATAACCAATATAATTCCACAGACACAAAGTTCTAGAAATCATATAAACAAGAACACAAAGTTTCTTATCATAAAAGATGGATGATTCCCAAATTTTAGACAAGGAAAGAAGGAATAGTAGAGGAAGAAGAAAGGAAAAACTTTTGTATTGATTACTTTGAATCTATTACATTCTGAGTATCAGGATCAACCCTAACAATGGCGTGGAGAAGCCATTAAATAGCTTCCAAGAATGGTTACATTCGGTTACAAAAATGATGACTGATTCAAGAAAATGACGTCTGAACTCTCTCAATGCCTCGGCCATTTCCATACTGGTGGAAAAACTAGATGCATTGAATCACATAGCCATTCATCCTGCCTTTGCAAACTTTGAATTTGAGCCATCCACGTGGGAGAGATTTAAAATGAAGTGGGCTTGAGGATGCCTTTTGTATTTTGTGCCTTTTAGAGAAATGGCACTTTGGAACATTTTGGCCCACCCACCCACTTTTGATATATGGGCTTGACACGTGGCTTTACTTGAGTGGTGATGGAGTCGCAGTGGCTCTTTTATAATTTTACCTCTTTTCAATGCGGGCTCAAAAACTCAAATTGCTCTGCCATGACCCCCTCCCACTTTGACTTTTGATGTGGGCTCAACATTTGACTTTATCCCTTGGCATGGGGGGCCATGGGTCACTTTATAACTTTAAGCTCTTTATGGAAACAAAGCCAAAATTCCCAAATCACTCGATGACCCCCACTTTCCCGCTTTGATTTTCAAAGCATGAAAAAAACAAAAAGGGCCCACCTTTCCACTTTACTCCACCTTCACTTGAAACATGACCACGTGTCCCTTTGTGGGCCATTTAAGATTTTTGTTTTTGACTAAGTCCCTTTTTTTTGGTGGGGCCATATGTCTGACCCTGGACACGTGGAGGCTCAACACACATTTGGGACTACCTCCAGATTTTCCTTTTTGAAGCAGACATGACTTGCCAAGGTGACACATGTGGAGGCTTCCACAAACCCTTTATACTTAGCCGATTCAATGGATTGGCTCTTGCCCCTTCTTTGACTATGACCATGTGGTGAGCACATGCACACTTGGGACCCACTCTTGATTCTTCCTTTGAAGTTATGCTTGAAGAGACACGTGGAGACTTCGTTGGTTCTTTTATACTTAGATTGATTTGGGCCTACTGCCCACTTGACTTGTTGGACCCTAGACACGTGGAGAGTTGGCACTCATTTGAGTTTCCACTTTGGATTCACCCCCTTGAAAAGTGTCACCAGAGCTTGGACACGTGGCTCCTTCAGTGGTCTTGGACTCTTTTCAATGGCCTCTCTGTCTCTCCTTTGACTCTGACCACGTGGTGAGCTTGGCTCATTTGGAGATTAGCCCTTTGGTCTCACTTTGAAGTTGTGCCATTGAGGCACGTGGAGGCTTCCACTGACCCTCTTATACTTAGTCGATTAAAGCGATCTAGCTCTGTCCCTTTTTGGACTGGGACGTGGAGGATGGCACAAGTTTGGGGAACCACCTTTGGCTTTGACCCTTGAAGTTGTGTCGATGAGACACGTGGGCATCATCTCATTGAACCTTCCATACTTAGCTGATTTGGGCTTTTTCTGTCTTCATTTTGGACAGGACACATGTGGAAAGCCTGCTTATTTGAGGACTATCCCTTGGGCCCTTCCCTTGGCCCCTTGGAGGCCCTTGAGTTGCATCATTTGGACATTTGGAGGCTTCATAACAAAGTTGCCACTTGAAACATGGCCATGCCGCATCAATCAGAGATGTCCACGTACTACCCATGGATGTTGGGGAAAAAATTGATAGGAGGAAGATATGCCCATCATTCACGACTATGTGGAAAAATAAAAAAAAAGGAAAACCCCACCTTTATGCCCAAATTTCAAATTGTTCTCCATGGAATGAAAAACTGCAAACAATACAGGCTCGACGTGATCCATAGCCAAAGAGAAGGATTGACAAATGACATCGAATGAAGGAAAATATTTTCAAGAAAAAGCATGGATTACTCCAAGGTACCGACTCAAAATTTTCAAAACTTGACTTCAAAAAGAGGGGAATTTTGAGGGTGAAAACAATTGGCTCTTTCTGGGGATGACTTGACAGAGGAATGAGGCAAGATCAAGAACCATAGAAAAACTCTGGGAAAGTAGACCAAGTGCCTTATCCATTGGGAAAATAGAGTCAAAGGAAAAACCAATACAGAAGAAAAACACATGAAAGGAAAAAAAACAAAAAGGAAAACAAAACAAAACACAAAGGAATGACCAAAAACCAAAACATTGTACACAATATATAGAAGGACTACCTAGTCACCTAGGACTTGAACAACTTTAAATACTACCCACTATAAGGAAGTGGGAGAGGAGATCCATCCATATAATCCAAATAGAAAGAATTTTTCTCTAGCAAAGTGCTGATTTGAAAGGACCAAGCCAAAGAGAATCAAACTTACCATGGCTTCCTCGAGGTTCATGTCTTTTGTCCCATAACAAAACAATGTCTCCCACTTGAAAATATCTGGGTCTAGCTTTCTTGTCAAACAAAGCTTTCACCCTCAGTTGATGAGCTGATATTCTATCAAAAACCTGCAACTTGTCTTCATCCAACTTCTGGAGATACATGATCCTCTTGTCCAAGGAACTGGTAAAACTTGAATCTTCAATAGCCTTCATTAAGTGCAAGGATGGTAATTCCATTATTATTAGAAATTGAGCTTCAACACCATACACCACTTGAAATGGAGACATCCCAATTGCTCTTTTGGGTGTAATTCTATCTTCCAGAGAGCATCATAAAGTTTCTTGTGCCAATTCCTGAGAGTCATTGACAAGCTTCGAATGATGGTTACCAGATTCTTATTTGTTGATTCTGCTTGTCCATTCCCTTGGGGGTAGTAGTATGAAGAATGAGCAAGGGAAATTCCATAACCATAGCAGAAATCCATCATCTCAGAAGAAGAAAAATTTGAAGCATTATCAGTCACAATCTTGTTTGGTACCCCAAACCTTATCAAGATGTTCTCTTTAATGAAATTACACACCACCTCAGAAGTAGTGCTTTTGATTGGAATAGCCTCTACCCACTTTGTGAAGTAGTTTGTAGTAGTTAGCACATGAGTATGCCCAACATTGGAAGGTGGGTTAAGAGTTCAATGAAATCAATCCCCCATTGTTGAAAAGGCTCATCAATCACTACTGGTTTTAGTGGCAAAGCAACCAACTTAGGTCTCCCAAAAAAGTGATAGGCTTCACACTTACCTACCCATTTTGATGCATCTCTGAACAATGTAGGCCAATAGTACCCAACACGAAGGATTTTATGGGTAGTGACAATAGAAGAGAAATGGCCTCCACAAGCTTGATCATGAAAAGTTGAGAACAACTTCTTTTGTTGCTCTTTGTCACACACTTCAAGAATCTTCCATCTATGCCTCGCTTGAACAAAGCATTCTCCCACTATACATATTGTGTAGACCTTAGCTTAATAGCCCTCTTTTCCTTGGCACTCAAGTGGGATGGACACTCTCCATAAGTAAGAAAATGTGCAATATCAACATACCATTCATCTGTTGAACTGAGGAAGAGGACAACAGGAACATCAATTGCTTCTTTGGACAATTTTGCATCAGCTCCTTTCAGCAATAAGCTCACACAAGCCTTTACCCCAGACTAGCTTAGTTGGCTTGATATCAAGGTCATATTCTTGGATTTTTCTACCCAATTACCTCTCTTAGTTCCAAACTCTTGTTGTGTAAGAATAGACTTGATGGTTGTATCAAGTACAAGCACAACAAAGTGAGAATTAAGAATATAAAAATGAAACTGCTTGACAACTTTGACCACTGCAAAAGCATGTTTCTCCATCATAGTATATTTCAATTCATGAGATTTTAGAACATAGCTCATGAAGGCAATTGGAAGTTCATGATCCTCAGAATTCTTCGAGTTAGCACAACAACCAAGGTATTCTCTGTAGCATAGCAATAGATGATAAAATCCTTGTTGAAATTAGGACATGCTAAGATGGGAGTTTTAGCAATGGCTTTCTTGATACCTTCAAATGCTTCCTTACCCTTAGAATTCCAACCAAATTTTTTCTTTCCTTTCATCATGTGAGAAATGCTCATAGTCAGTTCTACAAAATCAGGAATGAATCTCCTCAGGAAGTTTATCTTACCAAAGAAAGAGTGAACACCCTTTTTGCTTGTGGGAAGAGGAATCTATTGGATTGCTTGAACTCTTTCTGGATCTATCTTGATTCCTTCTTTGGAGACAATATGCCCCAACAACTTTCCTTCAGTGACACAAAAGACAAACTTCTTTGGATTGAGAGAAACTCCATGTTCTCTGCATTTCTGGAGGACTGCTTCAAGATGTTGAAAGTGATCTGCCCTTGTTTTGGAGAAAATAGTCAAATCATCAAGGTACACAACAACACACTTTCCCTTTAGACTACCAAAATCCAAGTCCATTTCCCTCTGAAAGGTGGCACCAACATTGATAAGACCAAAAGGCATTCTCTTGTAGGAAAAGGTGCCCCAAGGAGTAGTGAAAGTAGTTTTGTGTTGATCTGGGGTATTGACTTCCACTTGATTGTATCAGAGAATCCATCAAGCATAGACAACATCTCAGAGCCTGTGACAACTTGCAAAACTTGATCCATCATGGGGAGAGGATAGTTGTCCTTCAGAGAGGCTGATTCAAATTCTGAAATCCACACAGATGTGAATCTCACCATTCTTCTTCCTGATAGGCACAATGTTGGCAATCCATGTTGAATGATGTATAGGGAAGATGATTTTTCCTTTAGTAACTTTTGGATCTCTTGAAAAATAGTGCCAGCAACCTTGGGATTGTATTGCCTTTTTTTTCTTGAATGGTTTGATCCCAGGTTTCAGAGGATAAAGTGTTGCATCTCCTTTGGTTGGAAAGCCTTGAGATCATCATACGAATAGGAAAGAACATCAACATACCTTTTTAGTAGATTTATTGCCTTCTTCTTCTCCTCTTGAGTGCAACATTTTCCAATGTTCACCATCTTGGGTTCATCAAGACTCCCAATATTAATCTTTTCACATTCAGTAGACTTCGAGCTCCTTGGGAAGCTTTAGACTTAATGTACCTATCATGCTTATCAAACAGATCTTCCAAACTCACCAGCCCTTTAGGGATCTTGTTACCTTTCAATTTGATGCAGCCATCTTGATCCATCTCTTCCTTGATATCTCCTTCATTAGAGGATACACACTCTAGGAAAAGTCTCACTTCCTTCAAAATACAACTGGTCAAAATTATCCTTAAGCTCCAAGAAAGAGAGAAAATGTTGATCATCATTGAAAACCTGCCAATTATTTGCATTATCTAGTACACTGGGCCTATGAATCATTTCAATGGTAAATTTCTCCTGAGAGAAATTTGGGTGAGGAATCAACAGAGATCCTGAGACAACTAGAGAATCAGCTCTAGTGTTCCTTTCTCTTGGCACAACTTCAATGGAGAAAGCATCAAGAAACTCAATGGAATCCCAGAACAAGATTTCTATAATGTTTCAATCTCTATTCTTCACTTGAAAAATATCTCTGACTTGTTTCACAATCAGCTCTGCATCACCACGAGCACAAAGATTCTTCACTCCCATTTCTTTTTCCATGTTCAATCCAAGTATGAGTGCCTCATATTCAGTTGTATTGTTTGTATTTTCAAAACAAAGCTTGAAAGAAAAAGGATGAATGTTCCCTTCTGGAGAGGTCAACACCACTCCAGCTCTAGAACTAGTTGAAGAGCAAGCTTCCATCAAACTCCAGAGTCCAAATGCCATTGGGGTCATGAATCACTCCCTTAGGAAGTTTTGCCTCATCTTGTGACATGATCATGTAGTTACCATGCCCTATATCTTCATAGAGTATATCTTGCTTTTGGATCATCAGTCTTTTGCACAATGTATTCAGTTTGTTTCTCAGGTAGCAACTTCTTCATTTTTCCATTGACCGGGATCAAAGCATGTGACCAATCCATTTGAATTTCACCTCCTACCTCCTTACAGAAATTTCTACTCAGCAACATCCCATATGAGGGAGGAATATCAGCTACCAAAATAGTGGCTAAGACCCTTTTCTCTGGAAAAAGCAAAAGCTACTTGTGCATCTTTAATTCTTCCAACCAAAGGCACTTTCCTACTCTCCATGGAATAGTAGGAACCAAAGGCATGTGTTAGAGTCAGGCCCAAAGCATGAGCTACTTTTGTAGGCATTACATTGTCTGATGCTCTTGAGTCTATAACACAATTACTGAGTTTATGGCCAGCTATGAGAAGAGTCACATAGAATGGTTCAATTTTCTCATTAGGGGAAGTGACTGCTAGCCACAAGGCTTGATTGAGGTGAGGAAGAGGGAGTGGGAAAAATACCTTTAGAAGTATTGGATGAGGCTTTGGATTTGGAATTGACAAAGTTTACCATTTTAGCAAAAGCTTTTGGATGGGTTTGGTAAAACTCTGCCTCTAGAAATTTGGATTTTGGTCTTTTGAGGTGATCAATGATATCAAAAGATCCTAGAGGTGGATGGGGAATCATTCTAGGAACTTGAGAGACTTTTGATCTATCATTTTAGGATTTGAAGGGAAGAAGTTTGGAAACAGAAGTAGAAGAAGGAGGATTAATTAGCATTACTCACCTTTTGTGTGGGGGAAGTGGGAATAGGAGCTCCTCTTCTTGCAACCACTGGAATAGTTATAGGAAACTCCTTGGACTTCTTAGTAGGCTGCACCACTTTTTCTTTTTTTTCATTTTCTCCGAGTCATAACAACATATGACTCACTATTCATATCTACCACTCTTTCATCATATTCATCTTCATCATCCATACCTTCAGTGGTGAGGAAATGAACTTGAGATCCACCAAGCTCCTCAGTTCTTCATCAACCTCTTCTTTTGGTTCTTCATAGAGTTCATTAAACTCCTCATCATCAGGTTCTTCAACTTCACAAGTTGCATTGACTGGAACCTTGATGGGTGGGCCTTCAATAGCCAATCTAGTCTGAGAAGAAGGAAGATGGTTCTGGGCTGAAAATTCTTCCTTGGAACATCTTGGTAAGGAGTATGTTGAGCCAATTGTTTCTTGATAGCAATGAGATCATTTTGCAAGCTTCTGTACTAACTGATCAGAATTGGCTCAGGGGAAGAGGAAGAAGAAGAAGCTTTAGATTTGGAGGATTCTCTTTTCAGTTTACTAGACATGATTAAATCATCCTCAACACTGATAGCCAAATGTTGATCAACATCCAGAGTTGCAAGGTTAGCTCTCCTTAGTGCATAACTCACTTCGGGTAGCTTGGGCATTGAGGAAGAAGCACTTTTGGATTTGATCCACTGGATGAGTGTTCTGTGGAATTTTATGAATTAGCTTGTTGAATTTAGCCACAAAACTCCCTCATGGGCTCAAATGGTTCCTTCTTGATATGAGAAATTTGAGCTAATAGAGCATGCACATCTTTAACAAGGTTTGAAATGCTGCTCAAACTGAGTTGTCATGGTATTCCAATTAGTGATCGATCCCAACAGGAAGATGATAAAACCAATCAACAACATTGTCCTGCAATGTCTCCACAAAAATCTGATAGAGACATCTTCATGTTCAACCCCAAGAATCCCACATGCAACAATGAAGGCTGCAATGTGTTCATCTGGATGAACTTTCCCATCACCCGGAACTTGGGAAAAATTTTCTGTTACCCCTAGGTAACTCATGCAATGGCTGAGGAAGAGCAAGAGGCCCAACTTGTTGTCCCCAAGGCAAAGGGGCTGCCATCTTTGGAAAAATTGACTGAAGGGGAACTGAAACACCAACAAGTATCAAAGCATGGAGATTAGGACTGAGATGTTCTTGAGGAATGCTATCCTTGGAATTTCTGTCTTTAATAGGAGGTGTGCTTGTAGAATGAGTTCCTCTGTTCCTTCTTGTTGGAAGAAGAGAGTTTTTTTTTGCTCTAGAAGTTGAAAATGGGAATCCTCAACCCGAGAGATTTCTTCCCACGTGTATACCAGTAGAGTCTAGACCAAAAATGATCTTGAAGTTGTTCTTTTAGAAAGGGATCCATTTGAAATGAAATCCCCAGTAGAGTCACCAAAAACTGTTGGGTTTTTAAATGGAACTTTAACAAACCAGTCAGGGGACAACAAGTCCCTCCTCTTTAATGGGAGAGGTTCCCTTATTGAAAGCAAAAAAAAAACTTATATACAAATGTACAACTTTCAAAGTGTGGATTCTGATACTTTGAAATGTTTTATGCCCAAAGATCATCAATACGAAAGAATGGAAGAATTAAGGAGATGAGAGAGGAAGAACATAACAATACCTTAGGAAATATAGATAGTAGAGTATAACCTTATACGTATTGAACCAAGGAGATGCATAATAGAATCATTCACTTTCATAACCAATATAATTCCACAGACACAAAGTTCTAGAAATCATATAAACAAGAACACAAAGTTTCTTATCATAAAAGATGGATGATTCCCAAATTTTAGACAAGGAAAAAGAAAGAATAAGAGAAGAAAGGGAAAAAATTATGTATTGATTACTTCGAATCTATTACCTCTATAGAGTATCAAGGATCAACCCTAACAATGGCGTGGAGAAGCCATTAAATAGCTTCAAGAATGGTTACATTTGGTTACAAAAATGATGAAAACTGATTCAAGAAACCGATGTCTGAACCTCTCCAATGCCTTGGCCATTTCCATGCCTGGTGGAAAAACTAGATGCATTGAATCGCAACCATGTTCATCATCTGCCTTTGCAAACTTTGAATTTGAGTCATCCACGTGGGAGAGATTTAAAATGAAAGCGGGCTGAGGATGCCTTTTGTATTTTGTGCCTTTTAGAGAAATGGCACTTTGGAACATTTTGGCCCACCCACCCACTTTTGATATGGGCTTGACACGTGGCTTTACTTGAGTGGTGATGGAGTCATGGCTCACTTTTATAATTTTACCTCTTTTCAATGGGCTCAAAAACTCAAATTGCTCCACCGACCCGCCTCCCCACTTTGACTTTTGATGGGCTCAACATTTGACTTTATCCCTTGGCTGGGGGGCATGGGCGGGGCTGTGGGTCACTTTATAACTTTAAGCTCTTTATGGAAACAAAGCCAAAATTCCCAAATCACTCGATGGCCCACTTTCCCACTTTGACTTTTCAAAGCATCAAAACACAAAAAGGGCCCACCTTTCCACCTTCACTTGAAACATGACCACGTGTCCCTTTGTGGGCTAGTTTAGTATTTTTGTGTTTTTGACTAAGTCCCTTTTGTTTGGCGTGGGGCCATATGTTTGACCCTGGACACGTGGAGGCTCATGCACATTTGGGACCTACCTCTGGATTTTTCCTTTGAAGTTTGAGCGAGATGACACGTGAGGCTTCCTGCAAACCCTTCTATACTTAGTTGATTCAACGGCCAGCTCTGCCCCTTCTTTGACTATGACCATGTGGTGAGCCCATGCACACTTGGGGACCCACTCTTGATTCTTCCTTTGAAGTTTGCAGTTGAAGAGACATGTGGAGACTTCCACGGTTCTTTTATACTTAGCGATTCGGGCTTGCTGCCCACTTGACTTGTGTGGACCCTAGACACGTGGAGAGCTGGTGCTCATTTGAGTTTCCACTTTGGATTCACCCCTGAAAGGGTGTATTCGAGATGATGCGTGGATCCTTCCGATCTGGACTCTTAATGACCAACTCTTGTCTCTCCTTTGACTCTGACCACGTGGTGAGTTGGTGCTCATTTGGAGACTGGCCCTTTGGTCTCACTTTGAAATTGCGTTGAGGCACGTGGAGGCTTCCACCGACCTTCTCATACTTAGTCGATTAAATGATCGACTCTGTCCCCTTTTTGGACTGGGACATGTGGAGGGCTGGTGCAAGTTTGGGGAACCACCTTGGCTTCTTTGACCCTTGAAGTTTGATGAGATGTGGCACATGTGGAGGTCATCCATGTTGAACCTTCCATACTTAGTTGATTCAGGAAGGCTTTGTTTGTCTTCATTTTTTGGACACAGGACATGTGGAAAGCCTGCGCTTATTTGAGGACTATCCCTTGGGCCCTACCCTTGGATTTTTGAAAACATTTGGACACATGTGGAGGAATTTAGCCATAGATATATCATGCCACTTGAAACATGGCCTTGTGAACAAGAGACAAAATTCAAGGAAGAGGTTAATAATCTGTGGTATGCAATGGAAAACAAGAGATGATACAAAAATATCATATTTCAGTTTTATATAAGCATATAATGGAAGTGACCAAGGAATTATGATGAAGACAATGTGAATGAGATACAAGAAGAGGAAGATAGAAAAATGAGAAAAGATGAAGATAAAGTGAAGGAAAAGGAAGTGGAAGTTGAGTTTAGTGAATTAGCATGTGATTTCAAAGAAGAAGAAGACCAAATGAGTCCTAAATATGATGAAGCAAGTGAAGAGGAGAATGAAATCTTGTTGAATGAGGAAATATAAAGGCTTGAGGAGCTATTCATGATAGGTACATGTTCAAATCAGTCAAGGGAGTGTAGTAGCAAACCAAAAATGAAGGAAAAGTATAGCTAAGTCAAGGACAAGAGAGTGAAGATAATGAAGAATGGTTCAAGCAAAGTGAAGGCATGGAAAAAAATAAAAGAGTGAAGAAGAGCATCATAAGAAGGATAAGTGGGACTTCATGAATGTATAAGAAAAGAAAAAGGAAGAGAGGGTGGTGTGGAAGAAGAAAGAGACAAACAATGAACATGAAAAAAGAGAGAAACACTCAAGGCAAGCAATCAAATTCAAGAGATAAGTTTAGAAAACAAGAATGCAAGGTGAGTGCATTTGATTCATTATGGTTGACATTGAAAATGAAGTGGATGAGTTCCTTGAAATTGTAAAAAGTGATGTTGATTGTGCATTTGAGGTTGGTGAGCAAGAATGTAGTGAAGCTTTTGAGCATGATATTGATGATATTTTACAAGATTGGTTAGATGAAGTGGATGGGAAAGTGAAGAATACAAGGAATTATAAATTACAAGATTGGTACAATTTGAGAAAGAGGTAATTTCATGGATATGTGAGGCTGAAGATGACAAGAAGGAATTAGAAATTATAGACTTAAGGAAATTTGAGATAGTGGAAAGGGAGTATGAACCAACAAATGTGCAAGAATATGAAGATTTTGATATGATAATTGATGAATGCAAGTTGGGCATGCGAGATATAGATCTTTAGGAAACATCATGGAACATGGAGAAATACATTTTTGTTGTTCTAACCCTAGTATGTGCAGGTATGAAGCATGACTACTTGAAGGTGATAAGAGTGAAGATGAAGAATAAAGAGAAATGGAAGAGAGTCAAGGCAAATGGAAGACTAGAACCAACTACTTGGGACCCCGGTGGCAATGAGACTACAAAAAATTAAAAGCAAGAAGAGGAGATAAAATACAAGTTGTGAAGATGAAGACAAGAGAAATAAAACAAATAATATGCATGATTCTTCTCCACCTTGGGAGTATGATGCAGGAGCATCCTTAAGGAAAATCATCATTAGCGAAAGTTCTAAATTTTTGGAGACAAGTGTGATGTGTAGGAGATCTAGAGGTTTTGAAGGGTTATATAAGTCTTTATAAACAAACAATAAGGTTTAAAATTTGAATTCTCTTCCTTTGTGTATTTCCCTCCAAATGAGATTTGAAATTGTAAAGACTTGAGAATGAGCAAATGTGATTTCCATAGAATAACAAGGTAATTTTAATGTAAGTGAGGAGCATGTATCTTTCCAAGTACATGGTTATAAGTTCTAAGTCATAGGAAAACACTAAATTCTTAAAACTTATAAAAATGTCTCATAGTGTGTGTATAGGCAAGAAAGCCATGTGAAAGTTAGTTAGAGTTGGAAAAGAACTTGGAGATGGATAAAATGTAAAGAGGAGTTAGTTTTTAGGACACTCTCCTCAAGGATGAGAGGATGAAGGATGAAAATGTATGAATTTTGTAAGAAATATATGTCGTTTGAGGAAGAAACTTTGTTTCTGGTGCATAAGCTCTGCTTTTTGTGTATGATCTGGTTTTTTCATTAGTTGTCCATGGATTGATGTCTTGATTCTATGAACTATTAGTTCCTTATAAACACCTGAGTAATTTCTTGCATCTTTATTACAAAATCCATTGAAGGTTGGGTTGGAAAGTCCATGCTCATAGTTTGGTTTATGATTACTAAAAGTTGGTGATTCTGTGCATGCATATTGTGTCTTGAAGTGATTTTGATGTTTATATAAAGGAAATAAATATTGGTTATATTTATCTCTCTCATGGAACATTATGTGAAGATTTCCAAAGATGTATTTATGCAGGAAACTAAGCATGGTTAGATGATTTCGATCTTGGAAAACAAGACTGGACCTCTAAAATTGAGTTATTGAATAGTCGTAAGATATTTTGAAATAGTAATTTGGTGATTAAGTTATGGATCATTATTAAGATAGGTGAGTGGAATAGGTCAACAGGACCCAAAGTGAGTGTTTAGGAGTGTGAAAAAGACCACATCTTATTATGTGAAGAACACTAGCTTCTCAAAGGTTCTCATAAAAACCTCTTAGCGTTTGCATATATCTTTCAAATTTGTCCTCTGCATACAAAACTAAATCTTGAGTCCTATTTGATGATACTTGAGAATGCAAGATATCTCTCGAAGGAGTGCCATTTATAGGTTTGAGGATAAAACCTTGATATTGCATATACAAGTATTAAACTTTGATGATTGTGATAGAGTGAGCATTTAAAGGTAATTGTATACAATTCTAGGAAAAGTTTGGAGATTATTAATAAATATCTTCTAAAATGTGAGGATCAATCCCTTAAGTGTTTCAAGTCTATTTTGATGAAGAGGTGTTATCTTTAGTTTATACCAAATTCTTTAAAATGTGACTTTGTGTATGAAAGAGTATTGCTATATAAGTTTGGAATGAGAGTTTATATCAAGTCTTAGGTTAACTCTATCACATGTAGATCATGATATTATAATGATGAAACCAAATTTTATTTAAAGAAATAAATACTTTGTGTGGTTTATAGGAAGAAGCATTGAAAGACCTGTCACAAGCTTACATCTACAAAGTTGTGCACGGGAACTAAGGGTTTTTTATGCCTCATTTGTGAAACCATGAGCTTAAATGGTAATATATTTACTAAGATAGGTTATTGAAGACTACACAGATGAAATTTAGTTCCTTGTAAAGGAATACACCAAAATTTATAACTCTTCTTGTCTTATCGGGCTTTTAAGAGGGCTAACTTAGAGACTCTTTAGGGCTAAATACTTAAAGGTGTAAATTGAAAACGAATATTAAAGTGAATTTTTTTGAAATAATCCCAAGAAGGTTTAGAAGAGTTACAAAATGAATTTTGATGTTCCATTGGTGAAGTTTGGAGAAATAGATGACAGTTTCCCTCAAACTAGTGTACACTGTCAAAGACCTAGTCAAGAAAGTCATATTATAAAGAAAGTGGCATTTATTTGTGGAGACCCATCTTGAAACTTCAAGGAAGGATTAATTATATTAATGTGTGTCTGAATCAGCCTTTATTTCATCTTGAAAGTACCCACATTTATGCTTATTCATGACAGTCTTGTCTCAAGACCTAGTTAAGGGTTGTAGACCAAAATTGTAAAAAGAAGGCTAACAAGAGTTGGTAGAAGAATTGGAGTTTGAAATTTTGGATAGTATCAAGATGGGTAAGAGTGAAATATTAAATCCTTGAAAACCCTATGGGTGCCTTTGGAAGTTTGGATGCATAGTTAGAGCAGGGTGCATGGTTTAGAGGCATGGTAGGCACTATTGTACCAAAGGAGTAAATGTAAACTTTTGACCTTATTGAGTGCATTTTGTGATGATTATAACTTTGATAGAGGTGTGGAATATGGTGAATAAGATAAATAAAATTTGGAAGGCAAGCATACATGTTTTAAGAAAAGATTTGGTACTTGAGACCAAGAGTAACTTGAAGAATTGAGAGTGTTTTAACCTCTTCATGAAAAGGAGTGATTTTGACAAGTTGAAAGGACTGTGTGTTTGGGGATGAGGAGGAAGGGTATGAAATTAATGACAAAATTCAAGGAAACATTGTTTCTTTGAGACAACATTAGAGAAGTTATATTAAAATTTTAGCCCTTTTAGACTATTTTGATCCTCTTATAGAGTTAGGGTGGAAATTTGTTACTAGAAACCTATTCAACTTCTACAAAGGAATGAGTTAGAATTTGGTGCTACATCATTTGGTATCGTGGGTATAATAAGAAAGAGAATAAGAATTTGACAAGGGTTTGTAGAGAGAAAAAAATGTTTGATTAGACAGGTTAGCTACAAAGAAAGGTCTAAAGCCATGAAGACAAGAAGTGTGAAGAAAGGATTAGAAATGGAGAAGGATATATCGGGTCGAAGGAGTGATTTACAGAAGCTAGAAGCCTTAGAATATATGTTGTTATAGGTAAGTAATCAGATGAGAGGTCAAATAAGAAGTGATCTAGATGGATGGAATTTGAAAAGGAGAGTGAAGTAACTAATCAAGTCACTTGTGAAGTAAGCTAGAAGAAATAGAGGAAGCCAAAAATGAGAGACTATGGAGGTATAAGAGGAAGATAGTTTCCATTTGAACAACATGAGGAAGAGAAGAGAGTTCTCATAGTGGAGAACATAGTGAAATAAGAAAAAAACCTCACCAATTAGTTTTGCGAGGGGGTTTTGTAGGCCTCTAGTCGCCGGTTGACCGGGTCAAACTAGTCCAATTATGACTGGTGGCTCTGGAAAATAATCACCATTCATACCCTATTCACTAGATCTATGTTCCTTCAACTCCAATGAATTCATTGTATACAACTAATGATTAAACTTATAGACACTTATAAATGACTATATGAAACTCTTTTTTGTCTTGTTTTGAGAAATTTGATTATTAGGAAAATGGTGTTTCTCTCTCTCTCTCTCTCTCTCTCTCCCCCTCTAGTTAAGAAATGAAATGAAATGTACCTATAAATGAATGAAACTATGAAAACATGAATTATGCTACATTTTGGGTAGATGCCATGTCGGCAGTTTGCCGACCTTGTGTTGGTTATAGGTACGGAATAAGGACAAGGTGAAGTGTTTCTGGTGTTTGCATAATAACATGTGATTTTGAAAACATTGTACTTATATATGATATATGAACACTATTTATATGAATAGAATTGTTGTTCTTTGTTTTCCTTGATGAATACAACATTGTTAGCCTATTGGGAAAGTGGGTTATTTTTTGTACATAGTTGCACCTTTATATGTTGACTAGTTATCTACTTGGTCATACTTTTATATGTTAGTTAGGTAAAATAAGTTGATTGTATCTTGTTTCTATGGAAATTGATGTCAAAATAATTCATAATGATAGTATTTGAAATTAGTGTAGGTAGATAAATTTGGAAGCTTTCTATTTGAAATTGTTAGAACCGCCATAGTTTAAATGTTTCTTATATCAATAAAATTTATGGTAACAATTTAATAATAGATTATTTTATCTACTTTCTAGTGATATGTTGACCTAGGGATCTTGTTTATTCTCATAAGAAAAATAACAAATTGTAGTTGTGTGTTTTGATTTCGGTGGAAAGCGTCAAACAACTTATAACATGAAATAATAACCCTTTCGTAAGGAGCATTTCCCCATTGATTTTAGCCCATGCCTTATTTATGTTAGGATTAATATTGTTGACATTATTAATCATGATTATTATTTGTAATATAATATGAGTTGTTTAACAACTCATATTATTAGTTATATGTTTTGTTATAACTATTATTTGTTATGCGAGTTTAACCAAACTCACGTGAATAGGTTGTACGGGTATGTTATTGTTTTGTATACTTCCTATTTTATAGGAAGTTGTTCAACTACATTCGTGGCTATATATTAGCCATTGTATTAGAAGAAATAATATAGTGTGAAGTATTATTATATTGTTCTGTGTAAATCTGGCTTACCAATAACATTTGGTATCAGAGCGATGAGATCTCTGTGAAATTCCATGAGGGGCTTTGTTCATACTTTGTAATTGACCCAAATGATGAGAAGATTATTGTTGGCATATTTTGGTACTAACGTCATTGGTTATTTGTATTGATCTTTGACAAGAATTATGATATTATTAATACCAGTGTGGTTAACGCAATACAACCTCCTACGTGTAAATCTCAACATTCTCAAGTGTATCCTTGGATCAATCGAAGCAAGGAAGATCGAGATACAAATAACACACGCATTTTCACAAGATCTCGAGTCCCATCATTCAGGTGAAAGATTATAGTTTTGTGGACTATCAGCAGGCCATATATCTAGTCTTGGTTTTTATCTGTGATAAGGGGTTCACATTGATCGAGTTTTGTGGTTCACTTTGATTTGCATTGAATACTATTGATCGATAATTCCCACTACGTGGAGGCTATCTCTATCTCTCGAAAAATAATAGTATTGTCATTTTGTGTCCACTACGTAAGTCATCAACGTGCGAGTCCATGCATAAGTAAGGACAACATAGTAATGAAACATTATTTTTGATCTTTTTGTGGATCAGAATTTTATCTACTCTTTGCCACGTTGTAATGATTATATTTACTCGCCTTCATTCGGTCTTCGATCAGTTTATTTTGCCTCATGCGTAGCTCTCAAGCCAATTTCTAATGTGACCATGAAATGCAAAGACTCAACGTTTTTCTGAGCATACTTTTATCAGCTGCATTTCATTTCCTTCCTCGCCACGCCATCCATGACATGCAAAGTTTTCTTGCCATTTTGGAAGTTTTGTGCATTAGAAAATACGTGTGCTTGCATTTGGAGCATATTAACTAACATAATTTCATCAACCCATGGGGTGGAGACACATTCTCTAAGTATGACATCTATTACAAACACTTCAAATATTTCTCTTATATGTTATGAAGTGAGTTGGTCAATATTAGAGTTTAGTTTTCAAGTCAAAGGTTTGGTTTTTCATCAAATATAACCATAGTTATAAAGTCATTTTAGTGGTCGTTTCATTTAGGTTTTGTCATTTACTTCTTTTTTGTCTTTATAAAAAAAAATTAGTTAATTTAATAAGCGAGTCCATCATATATTCCTTTTACGATATTGTCTTGGCAATATAAGTGAATAGGTCATTAGTTATTTTTGAGAGTCTTCCCATTGTCAAATAATAGTGATATCAAGAGTCATTGTGTATCATAGTGTCATCATTATTCTAAAAAGTAATTAATTATTACTTTTTATGTGTTAGTCTCCATTTTTGTCAAAATTATATGTTAAAAGTCAAAATAGTCAGAGTCAAAGTGTCAAAAATATATTTGTGTCATTTTGTTATCGTCATTTAGGTGATTATTAGGAAAATTGTCAAAATTGTAAAAAGAAAAATAAAATTGCCTTATGAACACATTTTCGGTGGAATCGACGTTCAAGGCATGTTATTAAGTCTCATTGTCAAATTTTGTTGAGTTAGCAGCATGACACCGAAGGATGGGGGAAAACAGAGGAAGGAGGTCAATCAGTGACTTCTTGTCAGTCACCAATGATGGGGCCACACAGATGGTTTGGTGACATGTGTGAAGTGAGGTTTCTTTTTTCGGTTCATTTTCGGTGTTTGTTTTGCGGTGCGATGGTTTCTTTGAATAAACCCTTTTCAGAGATTTTTGGAGGAGTCATGTTTTTAGAATACTCACTTTTGGGAGCAGGAGAAGATTTCGAGGTAGACTCAAGGGATGGTTATCCAGCTAGTGTGAAGCTTGTGGATCTTGGAGATTCAGAATTCAGTGCCCAGGAGGAAGGGAAAGTCCCACAGGAACCCAAAGAGGAAGGGAGAATTCCTGCATAATTCAGCTCGACACTATGCCTTTACGAGGGTAAAGAGATAATATATGGAGTTTTTACCTGGTCTAAGAAGTGCTTTCAGGAGGTGGTTCAACTTCTTTGAATATGGTTCTTCGCCGTGTTCACATTAAGGGGGTGAAGATTAGTGATTAATAATGTTCACACTAAGGGGGTGAATGTTAGGATTAATATTGTTTACATTATTAATCATGATTATTATTTGTAATATAATATGAGTTGGTTAACAACTCATATTATTAGTTATATGTTTTGTTATAACTATTATTTGTTATGTGAGTTTAACCAAACTCACGTAAATAGGTTGTACGTGTATGTTATTGTTTTGTATACTTCCTATTTTATAGGAAGTTGTTCAACTACATTCATGGCTATTTAATAGCCATTGTATTAGAAATAATATAGTGTGAAGTATTATTATATTGTTACGTGTGTAAATCCGCTTACTAAAAACAATTTCTATAGTGTAATATACTTGGTCAAATTTTGATCATGAATTTCCTTTTCTATATCGATACTAGGTTTTACCATATGCCAAGAAAATTAGTCTCACATGTGCCTTCATGACCGTATTAGGGTAGGTTAACTTGTACCATGTCAATCCTTCATGCATGATCTATACGAATGCTCCATCCCTACCCTCGTGGGCCAATTTGTGACTTTCACAAGTTTTGAACTAGAGACCTAGTAATGGATCCAAACTCACATCGTGAATGAACCTCATAGTGACATTTCTAAGCCCTTGTATTGAAACAAATATCCTTTAACGGGTAGTAGCAGAATACCTTGGGATTTCACATAGGTCATGTGAGTTAAGGATATTACACCCTAGTTTAATTTGTATTAGGGAGTAGAACCCTTAGGTGTAAATGGATTTATATTCAACCTAAGACCTCTTAGGAAGTAAAATTTATGGCCGAAACCTATAATTAACTCGTAACTATCGATAATGAATTCTTAAGATGATGGTTTAGAAGTAAAGTGAAATGTGATATTCGTTACTTAAACTCAATGCAAAACCTCTATAATGTTAACATAGGTGAAATGTATCCTTCCATGTGTAACATGATTTGTGAAAACAAGGAATCCTATTTGGGAAATTGGATTGTGAATCACGTCATGAGAAATGCAAACTAAATAGTTAACTTACATAGTTAGTTGTAATAATTGGGAAGTAAATAGAGTGTATCCGTAGTGCTTAAGTTTTATAATGATAATGAACATGAAAATTTCCTACCCTTAGATCTAATAGCCTTCGTTTTGCTTTGTGTGAATCTCCTTTTTGCAACAAAGGTAAAGTACAAAACCAATTACACATGATTCTTAGAAATGAATCATTAGGACAAGTACTAATAGACTCATGTGTGTTTAAATGTTCCCATTAACAATCAAGATATATAAATTAATTGCTAAGAGAAACGAGAAAAATTAAATGGAACCATTATAGGTGAAATTTTAAATGAAATAAAGAAAAATGCAGCCTAGTTTAAGAGGAATGAAGGTTTATATGTTAAGTGTTATTCAAATAATTAAGGTCAAATAATGAAATAGGATTGTAATAAATATGTAACCATGAAAATTTTGTGTCATGGAAAGTGCCTATCGTAAGTTTATATTGTAATTGGATAATTGTTTTGTACTTGTCATTTAGAAGATGTGGTTCTGATGTGCATCATGTGTTTTCATGTGGATATGTTTTCTCCCCATTGTAAGCCTCTTAGGTAGGCTTGAAAATGTGTGTCATCTCTATTTGTGTTACTTATCCTTTCCTCATCATGTATATATGTGGGTTCATGTTTGTGCAAACATCTCATGTGTTGTGAGTTATCCTAAGTGATCCCATGTGGTGTCATGTATCAAGTAATGTAAGAGAAAAATATTATTCCAGTATTTTATTGTTTGTATTTGGGTGTGAAATTTGTGGATGTGACACCTTTGGACTTTGCATTTAAATCTACAAGTTTAGGAGTTTTAGGAGGTTGCGTGAATGATTATTAAGTAAATCCCAACTTCCCTAGGAAAATAGTTCACGTTCAAGTTTAAATTTTGGGGAAATCAATAAGGATTCCAAGAGGGAAATCAAAGAAGAGCGTGGATGCAATATTAAGGATCAAAGCAACATGTATTATAATCGATGTGACATGACATGACATAGTGAAGGTTTAATTCAATTGAGTATTGTGTTACAAGATACATGGATTATTTTCCATACTTGAGTTGGAAAATATAAGAGGGTATGCTCATATGACGTACATGTTGTATAAGTTTACATATTGTTGGTGATTGACATGATGGTTCTATTTATCCGAGTATATCCCAAAGATTTTTTTATTTTTTAAAATTTGTATTCATTTTATCTTTCTAGTGATGTATTTTTTTCAATTGACTTGTTATTCCACATTTATTTTGAGGGCTACAAAAGGTGAAATTTCATTAGAGCACTAAGCATGTGTGTGCCAATATTTCGGGCGTGCACTATGAGGTGCGATTCTTAGACATATCACTTGAACTTATTGATGTATGACATCCTCATAGGTTTTTCCTCTTCTCCTCATAGGGATGAATGAGATGTTTAATTTATACTTATGTTAGTTAGTGATGTCCTTAAAGACGTTGTATATACATAATAATTTTTACTAAGTATACATTGTTTATGATGTTTTATGGATGTTGAATGTTGTACTTGTGTATTGTGTTTTGTATTACATTTTCATTCTTATAATTATACGAATGTGAAGACAAACATGTCTAAAAATGAAAGAAAAAATGCTAAAGTTAAGTAGGTAAAGTTAAACATCTACCTAGATATATATATATATATATATATATATATATATATATATATATATATATATATATATATATATATATATATTGGTATAAGTGCAATGATTCTTCCATCTCGTAACTAGAAAAATGGTCCAAAATTTTTCAAGTACAAGAGAAAAGAGTTTGTTAAATAGTTTCATAATTAACTCCAAATGTGTCTTATAAATTATATGTAATTTAGTTTGTAGGATCTTAATTGACCATTTGTTATTACCTTAACAAATTTAATATTTTGTTGGTTAGCTATTATCTTCTCTCGATTTATGGTCCCACTTAGTATAAATTCTCATAATACGAGTTCTAAATAACTTCTTAGAAACATCTAGTTCACTGAGAGATTAATATTTTCCCTAACTACCTTTTCTAGGTTTTTGTTGTAGGACCACGATAAGTTGATATAGTGGCGATCATGTTTTCCTATCATAATATGGTTTGTATAATCATATCAATTAGTCATACTAGATAAGCTTATGTTTCATCTCAAATTTCATTTGAGAATCTAGGTAGGTCTATTTACTTTTGAAGCGAGCTATATATATATATATTCAATTGATTAGTTTCACACCTTTACATTGTTATATCTCATATTTCATCTCTAGATCCCTTTGTAATTTCGGTGGGTACCTAAGGCTAACACATCTATATTGGATGAGTATAATGCCATACTAAATCATATATATATATATAGTGTAAGGGACATCTACTCCCAAGTGAATATATAAGTAATACACCATCCAAAAAAGTCTATATTAGTACAAGATCCACATCATATTATTATACAAAATTAAAAGGAAACAATACATATTGAATAAGATCAAATGCCATAAGAGACATTGTAAAGGTATAAAGTTAACAAATATGGGATTGAACAAAAAAATTAAGCGTGGATACATAGTAATTAGAGAATACATGTGCACAAAAAGGGGGAAACATTGAGATAAATTATAAGGGAATTCTCAATTTATCATTATTAGTTAATTCAAAGAAAAATATGGATCAAATACTAATTACTATGATGGTAACGATGATAATTTTGATATTTTAAATGACCATTTATGAAAGATATATTTTAATCTCATCGATGATGATGATTTATGTCTTATCTCTATAGGCATCGTAACATACCTAATTGATCATTATAAGGGAAATGTAAGCTGCTCATTTCCAATTTGGAAGGTAGTAAGAAAAGTAAAGAAATCCTCGAGTAGGAAATAAAAGACAAAAGAATGAGTATCTCAATATGGAAGTGCCATAACAAGATATATTTGTAGATAATACTATTTCACTAGAAGAAATATTTATTTCTCACCATCTCTCTTTCAAGCATGAAGCTTTAAAAATAGTCAAATATAGAACCCAAGTGGATAACAAGTAGTATGAAAGAAACTTCATAATTCTACATTGAAAGAAGAAAATAATTTCTCTCCATATTGAAAATATCATATGGTAGTTATTTTCATGCCTTTGTTTTATACAAATATTATAAAAATACCAAAACATTTAGATAATCACATAAATATAAAAACATTTAGATATTTTAAACAATACAAAGTTAGGACTTACATTTGACTCGATTTTCTAGCTTGTTATTCTATAAAGATGTTTTTCATGCATTTTAATAGATAACTTATTTTATATATACTTTTTACACACATGCATTCATGAGGTATGTTGAGATTGATGCAGAAATTATAGATTGATAACAATGATAGGTGTTAGCCTAGACCCTTCCTAATTGACCTTGATCTTCTCGGGACATCTCTTACACAAGTGATTTTACTTCAATATAGTTACTTTACTTCCCCACTATGCTCAATTACTCATATTGTGTATATACCATTTTTCGGACTAACATGGTTAACACATATGTCTTATGGAGCGATAGTTTATCTTGCTCTATGGGATTATAAGATATTTGATGATATTATATGTTCATTTTTATTATTTGTATGCATGGATATATGTATGAATCCTATGGCCTTTACTACATGTCTTGTGACACATTGGTGTCCCTTTTTATGACTTCATGCATTTGATATGTCTAAAATTTCTTATGTAATTGTATGTATGATTACTCATATGCTTGCTTCTATGCATGCAGATTACGACCTTTACTATACATGTCTTATGACACTTTCATGTCCCATGTTTTTAGCTCCATATGTTTAATATGACTATACTATTTTATGATATTTCTTGTGGACTCATATACTTGTTTTCCTATGCTCTTGTTTACTACTATAAAATATCACTTTTGCAATTGTTACTTGTTTCTATTTTTTTGTGACATGGTTTCTCCTATGCACACTCCTTGTAGGACTAGGAATGTCAATGGTGGTCACCAAATATAACCATCTATGCAATTCAATATTAACTATTAGATATATTTTATATAGATAAGAATCATTTATTTTAAGCCACATGTTATTTTTCACATCTAATGCACTTAAAAAATGATGTATTAAGTGTGGTGTATTACCAAGATAGAATTTAGGACTTAGATACATAATTACATGGGGTACATATCCTCATAAATATGTTAAGATACATAACATGAAAATATTTGAAACATTTATAGAACCATCCACAAGGGAAAAACCATCATACATTATGGTCCAAGATGGAACTTTTCATCCCGAGGGAAATTTTACATGAAATTCTCAAAATTTATAGAAAGTTGAGGTTTCGATCCAGTTTAATGATAGATGACAAAAATCAAAGCAATATTTCCTACATTTTGGTACAAAATGTTAGGGGTGTGATTTCTTGATTATTTACTCAACACTACATGACTCAAACATAAGTTTAAATAAAGGGTATGGGGGTATGTTCCTTATTCTCTTATTTCTATACTTAATATTTCATATATCGACTCAAAATTTATAAGACATGGTGGGGGAATGATATATTATCATTCCCTTGATAATTTTTGGTATTTTACACTTGGGCCTAGCTTCATATACTATGGTTTGGTCTATGGCATTTTGATATATAGATGTGACCATAAAACATTATGAATTCCTTAATCCTAATTTTATTACAATATATTATAATAACTAGATACTTTGTAGGAAGCTCTTCCTTCTTTTGGGGTTCTTTAGGAAAAATGTCCCATGCAACCTCTCCTCTTGGTGTTGGGTCAAGCACACTTAACTCCTTTTCAACTCTGGATTTTCCATTAGTGAAATTGGGGAGTGATAACCCCCAATCCTTTAACATATTAGTTAATATTTGAATCTTAATGTAAAACAAATATGACATCTTGTCCCTTGACAAACCAAACAACTGTATTCCATTCATGTTTTGTCTCTTTACTTTACTATGTTACAAATTCAATTTTCAAAGCTACAAATATAATATTTATATTTAAAATAATTTTATGGATGTTGAATATACCCTATATTCCAGCTTTCATCATGGAGATGTGTGCAATACCAACAAAAATTGACATCATGAGAAAAGACAACATGTGTGTGTACACTTAGGTACCTTTTCCTTGAAGCATGTAAGTTTCATTTCATCCTTAAAGGTGGGAAAATTTTAAGGTTTCTAATTCTTATAGAGTACAAATTAGATCTGAAATACCATTTAAATGAAGCTAATGCTTATCTTATCTTACCCATAATAACTAGCTAATAAAATAATATTGTTATAAGTGAGATTGATGACAAAATATGTTTTTTTTTTTTTTTTTTAAAAATTAATCCAAATTATTTTGGTTTTCTTTGTAAATACCTAAAAATAAAATTGGAGACAAACCCAATGCAAAAATAATTACCACTTGGAAAAACTCATCCCACTATTGCATTAACAATTAATAAAAACAAGGCTAATACAACCATTACAACAAGACTTTTCTTAATTTACATGACAAGTAAAAGAATAATAATAGGAACTAAAACTCATATGCAAACTATATTAAACTAAATATGACTAAAAGTAGTCTCACAATGACAAGTATCATCCACTAATAATATATAGTCAAAATGAAAGAATCCATTACTAGTTAAAGTAATACATGCACAACCATCGTACACACTAGTCAAAATAGGTTCTCCGGACTCTCCTACAAATATAAATGGACTTAGATAAGACTAAAATTAGTCATTTATACATATAAATTTTTCTCCACTTCTTTGGGATGAATATATGATGATTTAAACTCTTTTGAGTACACATATAGTGAACACCACTCTAACTAGCACTTCTAGTATAACAATTAAAGATGTCTAAAAATATAGTTCTAAACATATATTTTAAAAATATAATTTTAAACAACCAAAAATCTCGAAAAAACCAAAACTATGATTAAAAATAATTCTAACAAGTAACTAATTAGGTTCCCATATTGGCAACATACTCAAAAAATGTAGACACATAAATTTCAGTAACTTATCCTTTGGTAACATGACACGTTTTCCTTATCTCTATACATTATGACTCGCACACACATCCTAATCCTAATTTATATATTCTTATCTATCTTGCATTAATTTTTTTACTACATACACCACTCAATCATTCTTGTACTTAGTTTCATTAATCTAAATTAGTATATAACTCTAGTCATCTCATCTAAAATATTTCTCAAATTTCATGAAAGGCCTATCCTAAACTATATGGTCTAGGCCAACCCATGCAGTCCTATTCCCACTCTCCAATGTATTTTTCATACTTTTATATCTATTTTGGGTCATTTACTATCCTATAGGTCACCCTTAATATGAAAATTGACCTATGAAATCCTATATAAGAAAATTTACTACACTTAAGAATTCACCTAGCATTATCAAGAGAACCTATTGTAAAATACACTCCTACATCACTCGAGAGATCTCATAAATCTTCCTTAAGTAGTATCACATCCTTAAGATCAACCCATATTGATTCTTGAAGAACTCAAACCAAGTTCAAAATTCTATCTTCCCCATCCACAAGCCTTAAAAGGTCCCATATCCAAGTCATAGAAATATAAAGCCAATATAAAGCATTGCAATGTTTCTAGTGTTCAAAAGGAATAAATTTATCATTTGAATCACAACATACTATATCTCTACCACATTGGGTACATTGTATTATATCTATGGTTATTACTATTATCTTGGTGTCAAGAAACATAAGGGTAAAATAGGGGTTGACTTAGATTTGCATGCACAATTGTACATACTCAAAGAGGACTACATGGAGTTTTCTCCCACTTGCAAGGGGATGTAGTAAAACACCTAGATTAGTTAATAAAGGGTCAACCAATGAGGTTAGTGTAACTCCACTACACATTGGTTTCTCCTTTTGTTGTCTAATCATGTTCATGAAGTGTTAGGGTAGGTATTTAATAGCATCTTTATTCAAGAGGTGTCATATAGTGGAAAACCCTAACATTAGATAGAACATTAGGTTTCAATTACTTGGAGCTTTCCTACAATCATGGGATATGTTTTCTTAGGTGTACTAATTATGTTGAGTTAGCTTACCAGTTGTGTTGAGTTAGCTTACTATTTGTGTGGAGTCAACTCTACTTCTAGTATCAGTTAGTGAGAGTTATTCACCACTGATCTAGGAGGAGGTTACACATTCACCTCTTATATGTACATGAATTGTATTAGTCTATCCTATGGAGCATTGAGTTGATTTAGAGCTATTATTTCCTTGTGAGTTCTTCATCATATTGCATCTTATTGTTAGTTATTTTGATTTCTTTAATTTCTCATGCATTTATTTTTCATTAAAGATCCTCTTGGAAACTCTAATATGGTATCAGAGTAATTTTGGTAATACATTTTCCATTACTAATTTATTTTTAGTTTTCGATACTTTGTTTTTGAAACTAATAGTTCATGTGCAAATAGATTTGACTTCATCTTGGTTTAGTATGGTTGTGATTCTTGGTGTTTCTTTGATTAATAAGTTGAGGGTTTATAAATTATGGGGTTCTAAAATCATGAGATTTATGGGAATTTTTTGGGGACCTTTATAGGAGTTTTTTAGCTAATACAATTATCTATGGCTAAATCTGGTGGAATAGCTACATTTAGACTATTTTGTGGATTTGACAATTTTAACAGAGCATTCTCCTATTTGAACTCTCCTCTATGTAGAGTGTATTTACGCGGTCTTGTGCAACTCATGCTCCATTCCCATGGCTCGAACCATATCATATTTCCTAAAAATTAGATTTGAATTTTTTTGGATCGGTGTCTATATCACCTTGTTATGCATTCATGAGCTCGAGCTCAACCTTGTTTCCCTCTCACAATATCGCTTAGCTCGGGTTAGATGTCCCTAATTGAATTGGAGAAATATGGTTGAGGTGTGACTCAAAATGTACTCTAAGTGTCCTTCCATCTAGTTTACAAAATCTTTCTTTCCTCCATTCACCATTTCTAGCCTTACTTGCTTTGGATTTCCCTCAAACTCGCTTCCAATGACATCTTGCATAGTTCGAAACCTTGCTCAACATCAATCTCTATGCGTATTTAGCAAATGTGACCTTGTTTGCATGTCATTATATTTGTCTCTGGCTTGTCTCCTTAGCTCAGCGCCCACTATGATCTGGTTACACAACATGTTCATGCTTAGTGCCAACTCAGTTTAGAGCTCTACATCAAAACACCCATAGGATCTATTACTTGCATGACATCCCTACACGCTAAACCCGAGCCCAAATAGCTCTTAGACTTACCCCTCCATTACGATTGCATTAGTTCATAGGGGCCCTAGCTTGCCTTCACACAAGCCTGCCCTAGAATATTTCATTGACCATTTTTGGTCAAAATCTAGCTCTCTTCCTACCTTGCTATTTTTAAAACTAAGGTTTCCTTTAAATTGCCTAGTTTTAATTATTATGAGTTAGTTGTTTTTTCCTTCTAGAAGGCACTATATTTTATTGTTTTTTGTATAAAAACAATATCATTAGCATTGTAAAAGGCACTATTACTATTTTTCTTGTTTTTAAACCTTGTATCTTCGCTCGACGGAGACGAAGGGTGAGGCCTAGTTAGCAGGAGGCCAATTCCCCCTCACAAGCTAAACCATTGCATTCTTAATTATTTTATGGTTCCAAAAAGTATACACATGACACCCTTTCCCCTCATGTTTGGCATTTTAAAAATTAGTTTGTAAAATTTTAATTAAATAAGTCATTAGTTATGGGAAACAATTTTGCTATAAATTTTGAAGTGGCTCGAATTTGAGAACTATTTTGGTCAAAAGTGCTTGTTTTCTTGTGCTCTATATGAAAGATTCATTATTTTTATAAATAAATTACTTAAAAAAGTTCCACATTTTCATGGGGTTCTTACAAAACTCTATGGGGACTTGTAATTTTCACACTAAGTTATAAAGTGCCATCTGAGATATTTGGGGGTTTATCTGCATTATGGAATTTAATTGTTATGTTGTTATGCTCGACTATGAGAAATTTCTGTCTTAGAAGGAAAACAATATAAATCATTGCACTATGCACTATTTGCTTCCCTACCTCCATGGTCTCAATCCTAAGCTTGATGAGTCTCTAGAAGGATGAGTGGTTTAACCACAATGATGGGGTCTATGGCCTTCTTGGTCTTACTATTTCTAGGGATATATTACATTTGTTGTTAGTTAACACCTAGTCGCGCTGGCACATCACTCGGCCTAGGATGAGCGCACCGTCCCTCTTAAGAGTTGCAGTAGCAAAATGGTGGTATGATAAAGTAGTAAACATATATTTTAGGAACTAATCCATCTATTCATCATTATATTTAACCAGATCTATAAGCACTTAAAGGTAAATCATCATGAAAATAATAACATGCATTGATAAAACACATCAAACACTATTTGTTGGCCAATTTCCTTTATCTATTCATCATACCAACAATACAAAAACTTCATACAATACCATGCATGCACGCATGGATCTATTACAACTATCTAGTCGCATGTACTCGTGTTTTCCCATTCTTCAAAACATATGTTTCATCCGTATCTCTATATATGTCTCTATATTTTCTAAGTAATTCATTACATATATATAGGGTGGGGAACTAGCCCTTCACCACTTAACTCTACCAAAAATAGGTCACATGCTAATAATAGCCACGTGCCTTCTTACAATTATAGCCATACATGCAAGTATGCTATCTATAGATTGTTGATAGTTAACTAAAGTGATGGATCTATTCTTAACTTATGCCCATGCAAGAGTGAGTTGACATGTCCTTCAAAAATCTCCATGAAGAGTGGCGCACAAGTCTCGGCATTGCTTTGTGTGCTCCACACGCCAATCTCTAAGAATAGATCTGATCCCCAAAATTGGCTAAGTCCTGAGAGTCTGACTCTACACCTCCATGCGTGACGCCTTCCTATACCTTCACGCTTTTGCTCCTGTGCTATTCTTCCACGTGGACTCTGTGTGCAAGTTCAACTAAGTGTTTTCTTTGATCAACATTACCCCACACTAATCTCATTATCACCCCGACAATGGCGATGTCCAAAACTTATACAAAGAATGGATAAATAAAGAATAGTTGAATAAAGAATTTTGAATAAGAATCTTGAATAAGAATTTTGAAGAAGATATACACAGCTAACAAAACTGTTTAAGCCTCAGGCCCCTCCGTCTCATCCTGAAGCAAAGCAACTCTAGATATTCTTCTTTGATATCTACTTCCAGGTTCTCCCATGCCATTAGCACTGCTCCTGCTATTTTAGGCACGTCTGCAATGATGGACTGCAGCTCTTCCATGGAGAGTTTCCCTTGCTCATTTTGTATTACAAGCATTACGCTTGACATAGAGGTTTGCACCCCTTCCAGTACATCCATCTTCTGAGCAATGAGCTTTCCTAGCTCCTCCAACCTCTCCTTATGGTGCCTGTGCCAGCTAGTGCCTCACACTTTTGCTTTACCAGACTAAGCATTCAACGTGGCCTAAGGAAGCATCCTTCATCACCTTGTGGACCTCATTCTCCTCCTCCAATGTTTTCACCGCGATCAACGCATCTGGGGTTGTGCATATTGTTAGCGCATGATCGGCCTTCTTGAGTTCGTCATGGGTGGCTTGCAGTAGGCCTTCATAAGTAGCAATCTTCCTAGCTACTGCAGCCTGTGCCTTTTCTATCTTTTCCTGGAGTCCTTGGGCTGTGAGGATACGCATGCCTTTTCATCTTCCAACACTAATGTTATTATTGTCTTTACATAATGCATTGCAGAAGGAAATTCTTTTGGTACCGGGATTCCTAGATGTGGGCATACCTTTAGAACATCATCTCCAATTTCCTCTACCATACTAACAAAAGTGTCATATTTTCTTTTGATTAAGTCCTTTTCCTATACTAGGTGCGCTATCTCCACATCCTTGGCTTTTAATTTCTCTCGTCAAAGCTGCCTTGATGGTAGCAGATTTATCTATGTTTCTTCTTGCTACTTCGGAGGATACTTTGACTAGAGCATTGCTCACCTACTCATCTGACATCATTGTTGGTTTGATTGTCATGTGGTGTGTTTTAGGTGCCTTCTTCAACCACCTTGATGCACATGATTCTTCACCGACATCAAAGTCGGGCTCATCCATGTGTGTGTGCATAGACCATGAAAGTTGCTTCCTTGTGTGCAGAGTCACCTTGTCCTCATCCATGAGCCCATCCAAATAAATCCTTCTACTCGATGGTGCTCTAGAACCAAGTGTGAATGATCAGCTTTGGGTCTTCTGCATACCCCATGGCATGTGCCTTGGCATCCTCCCCTATTCGATGGGATCGGGGTCCTCTTGGAATGGCTGCATCAAGGTTGGGAATACCAGATGTATCCCCACCCTTGTCCTGTGTAGCCTCTGATTGACCCCCTTCTTCTCCTTCCATCTTCTCCTCCTCATGTTGAGGCTCTTCTTCAGTTGGAGATGAAGGTGCCTTCTCCTCAGATTCTTCTGTTTCCTCGCTCAGCCTAAGTTTTCTTCATTTCTTCTCCTCTGGCTCCTTCACCTATGGGTTCCTCCTTGTGCCCTGTGTGCTTAAACACCTTCTTAAATATTTTGTGCACCCTACTCCTCCCCCATAGCTCCTTCTCCCTGGGGAGTTGTCACGCATGCTCCCCTCCTGGCTAGATGGTTGCTTCCTCCTTCGAACCAGGCCACCACTATCTTCATGTTCTTCATCCTCTTCCTCATCATCTTGCTTGGGCGTAGAGGGCCTAGGTGCCGAATGTTCTCCATAGTATGTTTCCTTGGTGGCCCTGGAAGCGTGAATTCATTCTCCACGTACTTGTTATTCTCCATTTTAGGCTTCAGTTGGAGGTATATTAGTGGCCCCGATATCCACAATGGCCACTGTCTCTGGCTTAATGCTTAAGATTTCGAGATGTTATTCTCATTGTATGCATTCCTCCCTGGATATCCATAAGTCTTCTCAGGGTGTGATACTCACAGTCCACCTTATCTGCATTAAACACCAACCTCGTGTGTTGGTGAACCGATGAACTGCAGCTTGGAAGTACTACGTGTGGGAAATGCATATGGTAGTTTGCACCAAGGGCTCCATGACCCATCTACCATTGGGAAGCGCACAATGTAAAATGTTGGTAGACTATAAATTATACCTATTTTCCAAGGACCGAGGGAAAATCCTTGGGTATGCACCATTCTTCTCCAAATGCCGCGTGGAGCCTATCATACCACATCTCAGCGTGCTCCTTCACCTCCTCCGTCATCGACCCTTTGCAAAGATACTTGCTAAATCACTCAGCTGGAGACTTATGATTCATGGGGTATTCCCATATGTTCTCTTTTGGGCCATCTAGTACCCCAATCTCCATGAAGACTAAACTTAGTAAGATACAACCAAAACTTATCTTACTCCCTTCGCGCGCTTCCTCAACTATCCACTCTGCAATGAAACCGGTGATGTTATAAGTGGTTCCTTCTGACATGTGCTTGGCCACATGCAACCACATAGAATTAACTTGGGACCAATGTTCTTGGTCATTCAATTTTGTGGTTAGATGTGCTGCTGCCTATACTACTAGATAATTTTTCAATTTGTCAATGTCCATCCCACGCGGTCCTTTCTGATAGCCCAACACCTTCTGTGTCTCCAAAATGGCACTTTTTTCAGCTAAGTCGGTCTTAATGTCTTCACCATTGCCCGTAATCCAGTAACTGTGGCAATAAGGATGGGTGTCAGTCTTACCCTCCATCTCCTGTGAAGTAGAAAAGTCCTCATGGACTCGGCTCATCAGCCATCTATACAAGGGTGCATACTTTCCAAAGTATGGAAGCTCATAAAGTTGGTAGACACCATTTCCTTGAGTAGCTTTTCCCCAACATCATCATATATCGGCATGCCATCCTCTGTGCACTGTTTGTTCGAGAAGTGAGTAGGTCATCTAACTTTTTCTAGTTTTCACTGGTTCGGTGATTGTATTCACTTATCTTACTTTGTCTTATGTGGGTATTCCACTCCTGCCCCACAATAACTTCTTCAGGGTACTGCATTTTAGAGAAATTGCTCTCTCGGGGCCATCTCCTCCTCTTCTTCCACCACCACCTTCTTCTTTTCTTTTATCGGTGTTGCTTTCTTCTTTGGTGCCATTCTTCTTTCAGGGTTTTGTTTTGTAGATCAGTTGTTGTGTGTTTTGAGTAATTTTCTTAACCCTAACCCGATTCTTCCGTGCCCTAATTTGTAATCATGAACTTGTGCACCCTAGCTTTATGTTTTATTACTCTGCTTCATCAAACCCTTTTCCTAGGGGATCCAAGCCCTTCTAATAAACAAATCTCTTCTCCGCATGCCTGGTTTGCTTGCTTCGTACCTTGAATTAGTTAGCTTTATGCTCTTCGCGTATAGGCTCTTTATCGAATTCTCATAGTTGCAAGGGTAAAAATGAAATCGCATCCCATCCTTATATAGATTTCTACTTTTCACTTGCATTAATTGCTCCTCCACCTACCAAATTCTCCTCATTTATGACCCATTTTTATCATTTCCATGTGGTATATTTTTGTGCCAAAGCTATAACCTTCTAGTGTGCCTTTTACCCTTTGTCATAGACTTCTCTTCAAGCACGCACCTAGCACCCGAGTACCTCATCACTGCACCATCTCCTGGTAATTACCATGGCCGCCGCTTACCTCGTTATACTTTCCCTTATCCATATTCATCCTTTCTTATCTTGAGAAGCAATCTTTTGTCAGTTACCCTTAACAACCTTCTTTCTCAACACCCACAACATGACATCTTCACAGCATATACCTGAGAGTCACCAACAATCCACCCCACATGAAAAGGATGTGCACTCCTCTGCACATCAACATGCTTCATATTGTAGTTAGTTTCATGCGCAAGTGCTTATTACACAAACAAGAGCTAAAATTGACAAAGCATAGTGACGATGAAAGAAATACATTAAGGAAATGCATAAAGGGAAACCTAATGTATCTGGCAATACTGCCTTATTACAAACACCAAGAAGACTTATTTATAGTAGGGCTTCAACCTACTCCCGTTAAAGTAACCGGGAAACCGTGTGCCATCAATTGTCCAACTGGAAAGCACCTGACTCAAGTATATGAGTGATAACATATGGCCCCAACCAATGCACCTTGAGCTTTCCTGGATGGCGCAAAACTTGGAGTCATATAGAAGTACCATTTGTCCCACCACAAGTTTCTTATCCCTGATGTGTCGATCATGCCATGCCTTTTGGTGCACTTTCTCTGTTTCTGACTCAGCATGTGATGGCTCGGTGCTCATCTAGTTGAACCATCTTCACAATCCATTCTTCCAAGGCTTGCTCATCAGCTAGACCTCCAGCACAGCGCATGCAATGCGCAAAGAAGGTAACATAAATTCTAGAGGAAGAACTTCCATGCCAAACACCAATTGAAAAGGTGTGGCTTTGTTCAATCTTTTGTATGTTGTTCTATAAGCCCAAAGAACAACAGATACTTTATCATCCCAATCTTTCCTTCCAACATCACAAATCTTGGTCAATGTGTGGCTCAAAATCTTGTTAAAAGCCTCAGCAAGTCCCATTTTCCTGAGGGTGATAGGGTGTAGTTTTATGGTGGGCAACCATAAACTCATCTAAAAGAATTTTATTGTCTCATTTAAAAAATGTGTGCCCCTATCACTTGTTAAACTTAAAGGACAACCATACCTTGTAAGAACATTCTCCCATAAGAACCGTGTTTTGTAGCCATTGTACATTCCTTTGTAGGTGCTGCTTTCCTCCCATCGGGTAAGATAATCTATACAAGTGATGATATAGCATGATCTAGTCCCTGCTGCGTGGTGGTGAAATAGGCCCGACAAAGTCAATTGCCCATTTCTCAAAGGGTTCTGCACTTGTTATTGGTCGTAGGGGCATCTCATCCCTTTGTCCTGGTCGACCGAGACATTGACAATGGTCACATGTCTTACAATACTCTTTACAATCCTTGTACAATGTTTCCCACCACAACCCAACAAGTAGGATCTTGCGCATTGTTGCATCACCTACATAATGGCCACCTGCAATACCACCATGTGCTTCTTCCATTATGTCCTTTCGTTCATGCTCCAAGACACAATGGCGTAACACCTCATCTCTACCTAGCTTGTACAAATCACCACTAATTAACATGAATGGTGCGCACATGAATAGAAAGTTACTTCTTCTCTAAAGCTTTCATGCCTTCGGGTGCCATACTAGTTCTTAGAAAGACAACAATGTCCTCTAATTCTGATGGCACATCATTGTAACCTATACAATTGTGCATCGGCATGGTCTCTTCTATTGTTTGTGCCTCTTCTTCCCGATTGAATTCTAGACAAGTGATCCGGTCTAGAATTGCTTTTTCCTAGTTTTACCACAACCGTAAAGTCAAACTCTTGAAATAAGAGTACCCATCGGCATATGCGCCCCTAGTAAAATGGGCTTGTTCACCAAATATTTTAATGCCATGTGATCTGTATAAAACAAAAATGGTGTAGCCAACAAATACTGATGAAATTTGTGCAAGGCATAGATCATGGACAAGGCCTCGTGCTCTGTAGTGGTATAATTTTGTTCTGCAGGGGTCAACTTCCTACTAGCAAAGAAAATGGGATGATCAACGATACCTTCTCCTGGTTGAGCTAAGACAACACCAATGGTTGTGCCAGAGGCATCCACATGAACATGAAAAGGTTTATCCCATGAAGGAAAATGCAAGATAGGTGCGGTAGTAAGTTTCTCCTTCAATATCTCAAACACGTGCTATTGTGACTCCCCCAGTAGAATGTACCTTTTCCCTAGAGCAATTCTTCCAAGGGCATGGAAAATTTTGCATACCCTTTTATAAACTTCTGTAATACCCTGTATGACCCAAAATCCACACACCTCACGCTGACTGGCCGATGCTTTCAAGCCAATGATGACTGCAACTTTAGCTGGATCAACCAACAACCCTTCCTTGCAGATAATATGTCCTAAAAGTGTGCCAAAGGGAGTAGAAAAGATGCACTTCTTGATGTTTAATGAGATACTCAACTATCGACATCTTTCAAACATTAAGCGCAGATTGTCACAATGATCCTTAATCAGCCCATAAATGGTCCAATCATCAAGATAGACCTGTAAGAAGTTATGAATAAAATCCTTGAAGGCTTGTACCACTATCCTTGAAAATACAGCAGGTGCATTCTTCAATCCAAAGGGCATCACAAGTATAAGCAAAGCTTCCCCATTCAGTAGTGAAGGTGGTCTTCTCTTGATCTTTTCGGGGCAATCCTAACCTGATGATACCCTGAAAACCCATCTATAAATGAATATATTTCATGCCCACCACTCCTAATATTTCCTCCATGAATGGCGTAGGAAAGGGATCTGTAACACATGTTGCATTCAACTCCCTATAATCAACACAAATTCAAATCCTACCATCCTTTTTATGCTTATCACCATAGGACTAACCCATTCTGATTCATCCAATGGTCGAATGATCCTAGATTTCAACATCTTGTCAATCTCCTCCTTTACTTTCTCACACAAATTGGGATTCATCCGATATGGTCACTTCCTAACAGGGCGCGCACCTTCCTTGAGCTTTATCTTCATTTCTCCGAGTGATATATGCATGCCTTTAAGTTCATGGTATCCTCTTGGGAATAAGTCCTCATAATCTCAAAGTAACTCTATGATCTTTGCTACCTCTGATTCTGACCAGTAATCCCCAATTATCACCTCCTTAGGTTCAACTTTTGTGCCTATATTGACCTTTGTTGTCTTCATAGGTTCGTGATATGCATGCACATCTACATCCACACTGGATAACACTTCACGTGTTCCATGTGAATGATCCACGTCCAAGTGCTCAACTTCCTCCTCATCAATTATGTAAACCATCTTCCCCTTATCTTTTTCAGAAGAAGTGCTCAAGTAATATGATATCATCTTCTTCATCCGCAAAACGTGCCCCTGTCTCTATCTCACCAAATAATTCCTGAACAAGTTCTTCCACTTTCCCACTGTCTCCCATGGTTAAGCACTTGATAAAGCTTAAAGTTGTGTTCACTGGTGGTGTAGATGAAAAGAAGTCAAAAGTTTGGATCATCCCTACAGTCAAAGTTTCCAATTGCCAGTGTCGTGATGTAATTCAAGCATAGACATACCAAACACACGCGTAACCTTGTAGAGTAGAATAAAACCGATGCACCCAAAGTGAGGTGGTAATGCTTCCTGTCCTACTATCCAAGAGTCTCTCACACTGCTGGATATGATGTTGAGTAGGTTGATCACCATGATAAGGGCTTATTTTGTAGGTGCATTACTTCTTGAAAACCTGGTTGATAAGGTGGTCCCAATCATTTCCCATTCTAAGAGATTATCCCTGTGGACTACCCACCAAGCGTGCGGCCATCCCACCCAAAGTATATGACAGCATAGCGTGTCATTTAAGCTGGTCAACCCAATTTGTTTCCATGGCCTGTAAGAACCCAACCAAATCTTCAGATCTAGTATAGGGGTACTGCGTGACCTATACATCGAACAGAGTGAAAACCCATTTGCAAGTAACCGTGCTTAACTTCACGCCCCACCAGTTCATAAGTGCCATGAGCCCAATTATCACAAGCAATACTAGTAGTATCGCTGATTGACTGAGAATCTTCCCAATGAAGGATTCCTTCCTTAGATGGATCATTGACCTCTGGGTCCCGAATAACACAGCGTACATAGATTCTGTTCAAGTCCTCTTCACTTAAAGGTTCCACATATGGCATGGATTTCCCATCTATCAATGGTATTATGACCCTTTCCTCCTTGTTCTCAAAGTTGATATACCCTTGTTAAACCTCAAATCAGCATTGTTCGCATAACACCAAGGGTGCCCAAGCAAAGTTGGGAAACTATCTACTTCCGCAAGTGCTAGCACTTCAAAGTCTCCTGTGAACTTGGCCCCTTGTATAGTGATAGATGCATCCTTCAAAACTCCTATGGGAGTAGCTTTCATTCTATTTTCCATGAACAATACATTAGATGATGGCTGCAATGGGGGTCTCCCCATTTGTTCCCACGCATCTAATGTAAGTACATTTACTTCCACACTGTGTCAATCAAGATATTGCTCAACAACCATCCGTCCACAACAACATTCAAAGTGATCTCCTTGTCGTAGTCAATGCTATCGGGGGAAGATTCACATGAAGTATTTGTCTCTTAGTTTAGTTCCCGTGCATGCGTGGAGTATTCCCTTTCAACCAATTTCCTAATAAAGGAATAATATTCTCCTAGCGCAACATTCTACATACCTCTCTGATGTCATCAATATCGATGGGACTTGTTCTGTATCCTTGTGCTCCAATTTCTGAGACTACTCTTTTAAACCTTGTATCTCACCTTGAAGGCTCCTAAGGACCTCCATTGTGTCTTGATAGACTTCTTTTTGATGAGTTGGATCTGGATATCTAGCATGCAAAACCTCCTCCCTAGTGATTTTGGCTTTTTTGCAACACCTCTCTTGCACGTGCGCCGCCTCAGCTCGTGTGGTTATCTTGACTATTACCACCTCAGGTTCTGGTGTTAACTTTGGCATCCACTGATTCTCTATCATGCATGCTGGATTCTAACCATCCCCGCGCCCTTGTTTTCTTGCTTGTGCTTACTGAGATGCTCATACAAGTCCGGACACTCTTCATAACTATGCCCCTTTCCACAAAATGAACAGGAAATATTCTATGGGCATTCGCGCCTATAATGGTCAGGTGAACCACATGTATAGCAAGTTCCTCGAGGGAATTCACTCCTTCCTCCACCTCGGCCTCATCCTCCATATCCACCTCGATATCCTCGTCCCCTTTCACGAACCCCTTCAAACCTTCCGTCATTCCTGTCATAGCACGTTTTATTATAATCCCTATCCTGATGCTCATTCTTCCCTTTAGAATTATCAGCCACACTCACCTGTCTGACCCCAATATCAATGGCATCATGGATCTAGCCAATCAATCTACAGTCCTCAAGTATCATGGGTCGTGGACCTACAAATTTTACAAAAGGAGGATACATTCTTCCTGATCGCGCGTTGTAGTAGGGGGCAGTGACTAGCATCATGGTTCAAATGGAAAATCTCATAGTCTAATAACAATGAACATACAGTTTTGTGAGGGAAACTATCCTTAGTGTGCCCTTCCACTTCACAATCTATACACCAGATTCCTGAGCGTGTTTCATGAGCTGAGTTTGCCGATAATTTCTCTAACTATTTTTCCATAGCCGCTATCTGAGCTTCCAAAAATGGACTAACTCCAGTGTCAATACTCCCAACTACTTCAAAGCATGTAAAGTGGCTTCCAATGCTTCACGTGGATCGGTATAAGTCTTATGTGATAGTGCTCTTGAAATGGGGTAATCAATCCCCCGACAAACCATTGTGCATGCTGACTTGCATGAATGTCATAAGAGAGTTTGGATAGAAGTGTTTTAAAATGTGCATCATACTCACGTACACTTTCAGTAGTGCCTTGCTTTATATCCTTGAGTGTGCTTATGCTCTTCTGCTCAAACTCTGGGATGTGGAACTCCTTTAAGAAAGCATCTTTCAATGCTGCATAGTCAATACAAGTTTGATTGGGATCAAACTTCCTATACCAGTTGTGCACGCGTGCACCGCAATGTAGTAGCAAATTGACTTGCCTTGCGCTCAGAGGCCATAATACCTTTTTGCACGTGCCACAATATTTCACACATATGAACATGTTCAAGCAAAGCATCCTCGATACCTCTGTATTCTGGGAGATGAAGGGACATCTCCATATAAATGTTCTGGGGTTGTTATGGGCCTTGACCACCCGACCCAGAACCTCCTTGGTTTCCTCTTCCTCCAATACCACCCGAACCACCGAACTAGAACTACCCATACCACCCGATCCTCCTCCAGAATTTGGAATAGGGCCCATGGATGCACTCCCCTATGCCCCAACAGTGGTACTATACTGGACCCCTATAGTCTGGGAAGTGGTCCCTGTCTCCAGAGGTGATCCCACACTTGGCGCGCTCATATTCTGTGTAGATGATGAGCCTGAAAATGTACCCCAAAGAATAATGAAGTTGTCTATGCTGCCATTGATGTACTTGTTGTCTGACCTATTTTTGTGCTTTCACTTCCTAAATTAAAACTATTTTTTTACCTATTGTACTAGATACTGGAAAACCAAGCGCAAGGGCTAGGTCAATAGGTTGGCTTAGATGTGCGCCCGTGGCCCAGTCATATCTACTAGTGTGCTTCCATGTGAGGCCGAAGAGGGTTCTCTGTCATGCTTTCCTAGATGGGGGAGTTCCTGATGCTCTTGCTCTTCTTCCTCCCCATGAGCCTCAAATCCTTCACGAGCCATCTCTCTCCACAACACCATCCATTCTGCAATTTCTTACCTCTTGCATAATTCCCTCTCGCGTGCCTCATCATACTTCAGCCACCTCTCTTCCCTTTTTCCATGCTACCGCTAGGTCTGCCATCTTTCACCAATCCTGTTCCTACCCCCGCGCATGGAGATTCTTTAGCTTTCCATGGGTTTAGCTTCCAAGTTCAACGTTACCATTAGTATTTTGATTGCCAGTGGAATACCTTGCAAATACGTCCCTCTAGGATACCGTAGAAACTGGAACTCGCTACCTCGGGCACGAATAAGTCAAAATTGAATACTCCAAAATATAGCTGTTTAGGACACCGTGAAACTAGGTATCTACCACGCGAGTCCAACTTAAGTCAGCATCATATAGTGTTTGAAATTCCTCTGTGTCCAAACAAGTGTGCGATACCTCCAATTCCACTTAGATGCATATGTAGTCAACCATTCATATAATTCTACTGGAAAGATAGCAAAGAAGCTTTCATATAAACTATCATAGATTCTGCTCTACCCAAGTACGTGCGCTAAATCTAGATCCAGTGTCAAACCTCCATGCGTATTCTTCCTCCAAATCATGAATCCATTCTTCAATGCTCACCAAAGTTAGCCGGTATGTCTTCATCACGAACCATTCTGAAACAACTGAAAAAGAGGTCCTGCAATGGAACCAATGATGCAGCCTAGAATTGTTAGTTAACACCTAGTCACGCTGGCACATCACTCAGCCTAGGCTGAGCACTCACCCAAAGCGCGCAAAGGTACG
The DNA here is from genome assembly GCA_018340775.1 of Taxus wallichiana var. yunnanensis. Classification (NCBI taxonomy): domain Eukaryota; kingdom Viridiplantae; phylum Streptophyta; class Pinopsida; order Cupressales; family Taxaceae; genus Taxus; species Taxus wallichiana. The sequence continues at coordinate 417,626,003 of CM031239.1, read as the reverse complement.
GGTCCTCTTAAGAGTTGCAGTAGTAGAATGGTGGTATGATAAAGTAGTAAACATATATTTTAGGAACTAATCCATCTATTCATCATTATATTTAACCAGATCTATAAGCGCTTAAAGGTAAATCATCATGAAGATAATAACATGCATTGATAAAACACATCAAACACTGTTTGTTTGGCCAATTTCCTTTATCTATTCATCGTACCAACAATACAAAAACTTCATACAATACCAGGCATGCACGCATGGATCTATTACAACTATCCAGTCACATGTACTCGTGTTTTCCCATTCTTCAAAACATATGTTTCCATCCGTATCTCTATATATGTCTCTATATTTTCTAAGTAATTCATTACATATATATAGGGTGGGGAACTAGCCCTTCACCACTTAACTCTACTAGAAATAGGTCGCATGCTAATAACAGCCACGTGCCTTCTTACAATTATAGCCATACATGCAAGTATGCTATCTATAGATTGTTGATAGTTAACTAAAGTGATGGATCTATTCTTAACTTATGCCCATGCAAGAGTGAGTTGACATGTCCTTCAAAATCTCCACGAAGAGTGGTGCGCAAGTCTCGGCATTGCTTTGTGTGCTCGCACACCAATCTCTAAGAATAGATCTGATCCCCAAAATTGGCTAAGTCCTTGAGAGTCTGACTCTACACCTCGCGCGTGACACCTTCCTATACCTTCGTGCTTTTTCTCCTGTGCTATTCTTCCGCATGAACTCTATGTGCAAGTTCAACTAAGTGTTATTTGCCCCCACCATCTTCTCTCTCTAACACACATACTCCGGTGGCATTACCATTTTCTTTTATGCACACTTTTCCCACGCATGTCATCTTTAAATTACAAACTAGATGTAGAGATTAGAGTATTGCAGGCTTCTTCTTACTTTATGGAGTGTGTCAAATTTCAATACTCCTTTTTTTCCTTCCTAAGGGCAAGAACATTGTTCGGTGTAGGTGGATTCTCTTCAGTCTTTACACAGAGGACCACATCATTGACACTCTTCTTAGGAGACCTTCTTGTCCTCACTTATTTCTCTCTCTATTCTGGGGTGTGATCATTGTACGTGGGTACCTCATCAAGATCAATTACTGGGACCTACTACTTCTTCCTCTTCTCCAATTTTCTTGAGTGATTTTTCTATCTCTCTTTTGGGAGGAGTTTTTACCACTGGTTTTTCTGTTTTTATTCTATCTTTGTCAAAGATACATTGTACATGGGTACCTCATCATGCCTTATTTCCAGGACCCACTTTCTTTTTCACCACCCACCTAAGCTATGCTTTTGTGGGTGTTAGTGTAGGATATTAATTTTCCTTGTATTTTTAATTTCTTGGAAGCTTTCTTGCATTCATGAGATATTATTTTTAGGTGTACTAATTATGTTGAGTTAGCTTACTAGTTGTGTGGATTCAACTCTACTTCTAGTATTAGTTAGTGAGAGTTATTCACCACTAATTTAGGAAGAGGTTACACATTCACCTCCTATATGTACATGACTTACATTAGTATATCCTATGGATAATTGAGTTGATTTGGAAATATTCTTGCCTTGTTAGTTCTTGATCATATTGCATCTTATTGTTAGTTATTTCAATTTTGTAGTTGTTTGTGCATTTTTTTCATCGAGATCCTCCCGGAAACTATAATAAATAATAGATAAAACCATAATGTTTTCGCGCCTCACTCAACGCGAGTTCCAAAACACGTTAAAAGATAACCAAATATCCCAATTAAAGATGGGAAAGGTAATAAAGTGGTGATTTTTTTGTTTTTGTTTAAGATAAATAAAACTATGGTGGTTAAGATTACACAATACCAAGGTAACGCGAATAAGTCACAAAGTTCGATGAGGCACAACCAACACATAATCTTGAATAACTATGAGGTTTAAAATAATTTACGCATCACTACCACATTGTTGTGATAACGATATGAGAGACACAAAGTCGCCCTATCACCACTTTGCATTATATGGATTATGATTATTTTTAAATACGTTGACAATTACGATAGTAATGAAGGTACGAAAACACTCCACTTGCAATATAACATATCGCATGGGAAGGATGGTGAGGTGAGATCAAATGTTCTGGGAAGTAAAATAATCACCAAGGTGGTCATGGGTCCTACCTTGCCTTCAGAATGAACCCATGCCCTTAAGGACAAAAACATGGGTTAAAATAATTTTTAATTAATTTAATTATTTTAATTATCCCGCTAAGGGAAATCCACAACATGGGTTAGGTTAATTATATAATTTTAAACCATTTAAATTTAATTAACTCATTACGTTAACTTACCCGAAAATAAATAAATTTAATTTAATTATTTTAATTATCCTACTAAGGGAATCCCACCACCTAACTAAGTTAAATAAATAAATTTAACCATTTAAATTTATTTTACCCAACAATTTAATCTCACCCAACAATATTCTAAGGTCACTTAATTAAAACAACCTTAAAACAAACATCATAATAAAATAAAACACCCACATCCCTCAAGTTGTGCACACTAAATCACAACCATTGGATCAATTACATCTCCATCGTAGGATTAAGTTTGCCCTAAAATCAAAAGTGAGGATATATCTTTCAAAACCTAAGTATTTTTCATTTTTATTTCTTCTCCACTTTCAGGTTCATTCGACTCTCCATTTAGTTTTTTTTATTTGCAAGTAAGGAGGATTGTGGAGAGTTTATGCACAAAGTATCAAGGCCATACTTCTTCTCATTCCATCCATGGTAGGGCACAAGGATCTATTTTTTTGATTTGTAGGGAGATGGAGATTTATTAAGCTAAAAGAACATATCGTCAGTATAATGTTTTTTATATGCAAAGATCTAGATATAGGAACACTTATCTTTTCTCTCATTTTTTAATCTTCCGATGCATATGATCAAAATGGTTTTGTTTTTATCTTTCCACGATGCATATTATCATAAGGGTTTCATTTTTTTCTCTTTGGCCTCATACAACCTTATTAAAATTTCATTTATTTAAATTTATTTTTCACACACACAACACTCAATTTGGTAAAAATCGATTTAGTAAAAAGGATTCAGTAAGTGCAAACATAGTTATTTTTTTATTCGGTAATACCTAGAAAATTATTTACACTTATCTAAATTTGAAAGATTTATTTTAAAAATATATATGCATATACTAGTAAAAACCATATTTAGAAGAAGGGAAATTTGAAAGATTTTAATACACACACACACACACACACACACACACAGTACAGGTAAAAACCAAATTTAGAAGAAAGGATTCTAATTGGTAAGTGCAAAAATAGTTATATATATTTTGTTCCTGTAACACCCATAAAACAATTTACACTTATAAATTTGACAATTTACATATATTATCTAAATTTATATAAGATTATATATATATATATATATATATATATATATATACCGTTAGTTAAAAACCAGATTTAGAAGAAGGGATTCTACTTGGTAAGTGCAAACATAGTTATATATATTTGTTTTGGTAATACCTTAAAACAATTTACACTTATCTAAATTTGAAACACACACAACACACACACACACACACACACACACACACACACACACAGATTTTGAATGCAAGATTTTGAGCATGAAAGAGTTATTTAAACATCCCAAAAAAAACCTTTTTCTTCATATGCAAGGAAACAAAATTATATTTTCTAATAAAAGAAGAGAAATTCTATTTCATAAATTCAAACACTTTATCATTTCCTTGTTTGGTTCTTCATTCCAAGAGGACACATTTCAAAATTTAAAACAACTATTATAATTACTTGAAATTGGAGTAAGTTTTAAAATTAATAATATTAACTCAACCATATTTTCCACCCATTTGAATTACATAACTGAAACAATTTAAATTAGAATAATGTGTCCATATCATGCTTACAAGAATGTAATAAAATACAAGTATGCAAGCCCTCCTCTCAAGAGGAGACAACCTGCCAAATTTTTGGCTCAAAACATGATGTTGAACTTCAAAATATGCAACTCTTCAATATGTAGGCCACTTCAATCTACTCCCAAACAAAAATGTAAAGCCTACAAAATCACAAGAGAATGAGCCTGGTTGACCACCCAACCATTTTCATCATTACATGCCACCAATAAGATCAAAATGGCATGTTATCCCCCCCAAGCCCATTGGAAGAGGAAACAAATGCAACAATAAACATTCATTACTTGGTTTATCAAAACATGCACATATTCACCCAAGGAATTAGCCAAGAAGCACCATGCTTCAAATATAGGGAAGAGGGGGATGAAAATCCCAATTTTTAGTCAAAAGATCCAAACAAACAACAAATTATTCCACCTTATCTCTCCATAGATTCAACACCCCTTATCACTCCACAATCACTCCCCTTATCTCTCCATTATCTCCCCAAGAAGGATTTTCAAACCTATGGTTTCCTTCATTGAGGGTAGGGATGGATTTCCAAACCAAATGGAAATGCATCCCTACCTACAAGCCAAATGTAGGAGTAAAAATTAAAAGAAATAACTCTTTCAAGCTTGTTAAAAAGCATATAAAAATGTAAAGGAGGAAATTCCTCCCTCTTCCCATCCATCTCCAAAACCCACACCCCTCAAGGGTGGGTGGAGAAACAAAAATAAGATAAACAAACATTCCTTTCTCATTCATATGCATAATTCAACTTATAACACAATTTCAAAGAACAATTTCAAATAGGAAACAAAGGGGTGCAAGATCCTACCTTGCACTCAAGCACAATCCAACCAAGAAGTTCACCAAGAAATCCAAATGCTTGTTCCAAGCTCCAAGCTCTTCCACCACCATTTTTTTAAAATGAACCCCTTCACTAAGGACATGAGGGGTTAAGAAGGAAATAATGCCACATAAGTCAAGCAATGGGAGGGTGACAAATGTCACCCTCCACCAAAACCACATCCAAACAAAATGCAACAAAATTACCCCATAAAATTAAAATTGGGGAAAATAATTTTGGCTCCAAGCAATCATGAGAAGATTCAAATTTCAATAAACATTCCCAAAATCAAAACTCCATAAATTTGGAGTGTGTGGGAGGGGGAAAAATGGGCCAATGGGCCTCATTTGCATTGAAAATATCCCACCCCCATAGGATTAGGGCCCCTTTTCAATGCAAATCAATCCCTTTACTTGCCATTTACCCTTCCTAAATGGAACATTTTTCTCAAACTATAGTTTGAGACAAATGTGACATTTAGGAGGGGAAATTAGGCTCACCTAATCCATGATTAGGTGGCCTACTCCCTCCTAACCATGACACATCATCACATACCACAAAATATGCCAAGGACCACCAAAGATGGCATAAAACACCAAGTTAGCATTAACCAAAGGAGGATAAGGGTACACACTTAGAACAATACAACATGAGCATACATCACAAAGGTAAGAGGTAAGCCAACCATCACATAATAAACCAAATACAATATATAAACAATGCACAACACAATGAGAAGGTGTCATAAATCGATAGAGAAGGAATGGTTTGGCCTCACGGGCCTTTTGTGCTAATTGGGATGCATTTCTTGAACCCCACGTTCTCCCATGATCGAATACCTATCACCTGCACACTCAAGGAAAACCTCATATCTGCCCAATATGATAACAAAATATGATACAATAATATGCATCAAAATCAACATCCATATAAGCCACGCTAAGCTAGAAGTATATCGACAACATGAATCATCTACCGAATGAAACAATATAATCATCATCATACATCAAATATCAATACCAAAACATGTCAATAATAACACATGATATCATCATCACAACATAATATTTGTAAATGCATAGTAGCATCGTGTGCCCCATAGTCAACATGTGATCAAGTGTTAGCATCCTAATGCTAGCAATATGATATCTTGAATAGTGTCATATCATAATAGTGTATCAAAGCAGTAAAACCCTATCAAGAAACAATGTCATGTGATAATGTCCCATCAAAATAATAAAACAAGTAATATTGTCCATGTCATCAAAATAGTATAGATACAATGAGTCGCAAATGACCACAATGAGAGAACTACAAATGTGCCCAAGCACAATTTTTATGGTTCCATGATAGTTCAGTTTCAATAATATTTCTAGAGATGAAGTACATACTTCCCTATTTTTACCATTCTACACCATATCACCTATGTACCTCTTTGTTCAATTAATTGTTATTCCCTCTTTGTGTTTTAAGAAATTGTTTCCATCATTTCTATATCACCCATTTCGTAAAATCTATATTCTATTTATGCACATTGATGTTAATAAATTAATATAAAATATACATCATTTACCATCCTTATTTATTTATTTAGGTGTAAACACTACCTTGATCATATCTATGTTTATATATTTTTTAATGTTTCACATGTATGAGCATATATGTAGGTGTTTTTCTTTAGATTAGCACAGTGGACTTGGTACCCATTCCATAATTCTTAATATTTAATATAATTAGGCTAACCCTAATTTTTAATGTTACACATAAAATGTGTTATATGCTATGTACATAAATTCTTAAGGTATACCATCCACTTCTTTTATGTTTTAATAATATAAACAAAAATGTCTCTTCTTTCTAACATTATCTCTAGTTGGGAATTTGTAAAGTTGTATAAACTAATACATAGTATCTTTTTTGTGTCAAGATTACCCAAATCAAGGTTAAAAATAGTCCAAAAATGTGTGCTAAAATTATAGTGAAGGGGTTTTAGAAAACCAAAACTTCTACAATTATAGAAACATGTCTAAAAATGTAGGGGAATTCATGTAGAGGAGATTTAATATGGGAAGAAGGGGAGAAGACATGGTTAGATATAAAAGAATAAATATTCAACATGATAAAGAAATATTTGAAAATATCCAAATTCAAAACTAACACAAAGGAATATGTTGAAATTTGATAAAAAAATCGTGATAGATAATAAAATGTGTCATTGTAGAGAAGATTTGATTCATATTAATTTCTTCTCTCGATTCCCCATAAAATATTTCTTAGATTTGAACCTTTGTCATCTCTTCCTCAATTAGTTATAGCCTTCTCTTCCGGACTATTCCTTTCCCACATTCATTGAAAATTGTATCAATTCATAGGAGCATTACAATGAGTATTCCAGTAATTTCTCTCCACTTTGTAGAATAATTTTCTCACACAATGATGCATCGGGAAAATCCATATTCACATTCAAGCTTGGATCAACTAGAAGTAGTATGAACAATTTGAGTGAATTTATTACATTTGATATTTCCTTTTATTTTATTTCCGGGCCTCATTGAGAATAATTTATGTTATTAACAGATTTGGGAGTACTATTATTTCATCCTATGTTATTGGTTTTGTGTGTAGTCCTATTGTGCATAATCCCACTTCACAATGTCAAATTTGTTGTACAATATGCATAATACTATGGAGTCTTGGAAGAACCTGACATGTCTAAAGAAATCCGATGAAGACTACAAGGTTGTTTGGAATCCTTGAAGCATTGAATAAAGATTATTTGAAGACATGAAGTTTCGAGAAGGCTAAATGAGTCTCTAATGGGTCCTTAGGACCATAAATTTATGTTACATAATTTTAGGATTCGATTGGATGTTTTATATGCTTGTATAAATAAATATTTACTATCTTAGGGATTCAAGTTCTTAGAACCAAGTTTTAGATAAATTTGTAAAATAGATAAGAGTGTGGATATGAGTGAAGGCTTGGAGTATAGTGTATTTGACAAGAGAAAAATTATATATTTGTGACTATATCATTGGTAGTTGGTTTATGTGTGTTAATTCTCTTTCTATATAAAGCTTGTTGATTTGTGTTGTTGATTTGTTGAAATAAAAAAATTATTGCATGCACATTTTTGTGTTTTCGACACATGGTTCTAGAAGTTATGTGTTCTAATGAATATATTTATTGTGCACCTTAATCACATCTACATCACACAAGATTTTATTCCTTACCTTAAATTTTCTTCATTGAATGGTGTTAATACATCTATTTCTATTATTAATTGTTATGCGGACTATGATAATATTTATTTTTCAATTGAAGAGGAAATGTATATTTTAGAAACTCATGATTTTAATAATATTTAATTAAATCAACCTTCTTTTCTAATTAATTTTAATTTAGTAACATGATTAAGGATGAAAAAATCCATTTTGATTAGAGAGGATAAGCATAATTTAGAAAATCACAATTTTAATTTGATTTAGTCTTTCAATGGACTTATCCAAATAATTTTAATATTTATATGGATAAAGTAGAGGATACTACCATTAGAATTTAAATGAGCTTACTCTAGTAGCCCTAGAACCATAACAAACAACTAGTCAAATACAAAACTTCGGTGTCTACAAAGACACCTATACGAATACATGCAAAATTAATGTAATGGGAAGAAATAAAATATCTAATGCGTTGATAAAAATAAACCATCAACGATTCACTTCCACATGAGATAATATATAAATTTATATGTTATTAAATTAATTCTTTGAAATATTTTCTCTACACATTTAACAATATTGAATCCATTTTAATGGGCTATAAAATTTATCATCTTAATAGTAAATTTTAATTTTCCATGTTATTAGAAAATACCTATTTTAGAATAATATTTTAGAAAATCTACTTAAAATGGTATTGTTTTCCTACAAAGAAATGTATAGTTTAAATTTGAAATAAAATTAGGCAATATTTTCCCCTTCAATATTCTTAAATTTTATTTTCTAAAACCCACGTGGTTCCTTCTTAGATCTTATTTTCCATTTAACTACATACTACTTTTGTTTGGATTGTTCTATTTGATTAATATTTTCAAGTAATAAATAACACTATGTTCCAATCAATGCATCTTCTTTAAATTTTTAACCTCAATAATATCTCCTTTATAATAATAATCTAAATTAATACGAGAAAAAATAAGATATATTTCAATCCCATTTTGTAAGTCTAATTAATAAATCATAACCTCCATATTTTCTCAAAAGTATACAAGGAGATATTTTCTTATATATCAACTTATTATGACCCCTTAGAAAACCTAAATTATTTCTCAAGAATGTCTTGGCAAGATCCCAAACTTCAAACAAAGCATCTACATTCTCTTAATATTCACGATTGTTTTGACAATTTAATTCATAATATTATAATACAACTTTCACATCTTCTTCTTTAATCTTATTCTATCATCACTAACTCTTTATTCTATTATAATATTTACCAAATGTTAAACAAATTTAGAATTAATCCATAGAAAATATATATATTGTATGACATATACTTTGATGTTTATGCAAATTAATCTTGAGGTAACAAGTTGTCTTGGTTCATATATATCTCAAGATTTCATCATCTCATCTTAATAAGTTGAGTTGATAGAAATTTTCTTTTAACAATCAACCTAGTGATGGTGTGAAAAACTAAATTAAAGCTAAGTATCATACAACTTTGCTTCCATACTATTTTATTTTATTCTTACAAAGGAAAGAAAATATTCATTTTAGAAAAATTTTCCATGAACAAAAATATAATCAAACTATATTTTTACCAAGACAAAATATATTTTTAGTATATCTTCTCATGGTCTAAGAAACATAAATGGAGTATATAATTGTGTATCTTATCTCTTCTCATTTTCTACTTTAAACTATATTAAAAAAATATTGTTATAGTATATAATCTTTAATCTAACTCTTCTACATCTTTTATCACAACTTTGACTACTTTACTTTTACTACTTTAATATTATTAAAAAAATATTGTTATATTTTCTCAATGATGACCACTAATGTCTTTAATCTAACTCTTCTACATAACTATTTTATCACAACTTAAATGACCTCCCAAACCACTACTATAAAATTATATAATCAAATTTTCCCTCAAATAACTATTAAAAATGTATTGTTTATTTTGAGTAAAAGTTCATTAGGTAAGAAATAATCCAATAATGGAGATCCATCAAACATAGTTGAAATTGTACATACCTTCAAAATATTATTTTGTGATGGATCAACAATTATTTAGCCTCTTTTTCACACTTAACTAATTCCTTGGTTGAGTGAAATAAAAATTATTTTTTTCCAAAATAAAATAACTCTCCTTCCATTTCTAACTAATGAGTATTTTTATATTTATTTTTGTTAAATTAAATTGTGGTTTTTTAATTAAAATATGATGTATGGATGAATATGAATAATATCATACCATATCTTACCATCACGAGTTTTGATATTATAAAATTATAAATTTTTATGCATAAATGCCTTATGTAATTTTTAAAATCATGAGAATTTGTATGTTCTAAAATACTTTTGACATGTCAATTTGTTTGGAAGAACAATACATTAGGGGGAGGTGAATCAATGTTCTTATAAAACTTTTCTTTCAATTATCTTTACACATTAACTTGCATGAACCATCAAAGCAACATAGTGATCTTACAATGCATAAACAACCATTCATATGAACACAAAACAAGAGAGAACACACATATATAAGTGGGAAACCCTCAAGGGGAAGAAAAACCACTAATAAATTTTGAAAATGGACTATTTTCCTATAAATGATTACAAAATTTCAAATTCAGTTGAGCACCCACTCAACTTGGAGCACCAACCCCAAAAAAATTAAGCACCTACTTAACTAGGTTTTAACAAGCACCAACTTGCAAGGAAGCACCAAATCCCTAAGTGACTCAACACCGAATCATCCACCATTGTAATTGTGTCACCTTATTAATTCTTAGTTTCTCAATCAACAAATGATGACCATATTTTTGCCCTTCTTATCTTGATCACTCTTCAAACTGTCATGATATGTTTTGTCACTCATCAATATTCTTCACCTTGACATAGGCATGCACAAAATGAATTTCACAAGCTAACCACATTCAGTTATTCAATATAAACACTCTTCCTGTGTTCTAAAACACCTATTACTACTCACACAAGCACTATTTTATCTCATACTCACTCACCTCTAGACTAGGCCTAAAAATGTCTTTCCTATATATACATGACTTTTGAACATATACCACTAGGTCAATCATACATGCATCAAACCACTTAGGTCAGCCAAAAAATATACCTAAGAACATCATATAAACATGAAATAATTACAACATAAACTCTTTTTGGCTTGCAATGACACAACTATGCCTTTTACACCTTTAGGATTCATGAAGACCTACTAGTATTATGTATGCCTACATAACAAGCATTATGATCTTATTGGGATAACATGGTAATATTAAAAAATAAAAACCCTTTAAAAAACATTATATTTTAACTTTAATGACCTCCTCCATGCTTGATTTTCTCTACACCTTTCATTCATGCCATGAAAGCTTCTTGAGAACACATTGTCAAAACACCTCAAAACTAGTCATGAGAAATTGACTTCATTAGATCACTTAGAGACTAAAACCTATCCATAAACCATCATAGACATGAATAATATCTCACTAAAACACTTTTTCATTCATTTAGTCATCTTTGCCAATGTAATTATTGAGAGCTACAACAATTTCTTGAGAAAACAAACATATACCTACACATTTTCTCTCTCATTTGACTAACCACCACCCACCGGAGGCGATTAAGAGGTTTAGGAGGGTTTTTGACCAATTTTGGTGTTAATGATTGTTCATAAAGGATAGGACATCAAATCCAAAAATAATTCCAAGAGTTCTTATCTATGACCCTTATCCATATCTTCTCAAAAATCAGGCTCCCATGTATAGGTTTAATGTTCATATGAACACTGATTTAGTGCTTCTCAAGTTTGTATTCTCCATTCTGTGAGCTCGAGTAAGCCAAAAACTCATTTTCTTGCTAAATTATCCAAACTATGACTTGAAAATGCATCAAAATGCCTTAAATAAATTTAATTTCCTATTTGCAAGCTTGTATTTTCATTATTTCTCTTAAAATTGATCACCATGCCTCATTAGGCTAGGTAAGGTTTAAGAGAGGTCTAGGTGTAGACCTAAATTGGTGGTTCTACCCTAAAGGTGAGCTCAAAATGACTTTTCCACCTCACTACCATGCCCAAATAGTGCTAAAACCTCATTCACATGCCTATCAAACATCCATGCCTCTTCCATATTCCTTCATGCCTCATGACTAGGCTTCCTACACTTGATCTTGACAACACTTCTTTAAGAATGATCTTTATTTTGCAAACTGATCAGGACAACCTTCAAGTTGTCTTCAAATTATCTCTTTCTATCTTCAAATTTTCTTTTTGTGTCCTTAATAACCTTTTACATAAATTATCATTAGGATTGGCATCAACAAGGCACATCCTCAACTTGACATCAATGACAATACTCAACAAAATTAATATGTATGTCATTTCTCTATATACCAATATTTCTATACTACTACTATCACTAATGAGTTTATAAAACCAAATTTTCTATTTTGTAAAATTTTCTTCCTCAATATACTTATTCACATTAATGTTGTTTATAATTTGAATGCCTTGAATAAAAATCTTCTTATCATAAAAAAACTTTTGGTTTTAACACAACCTCTTCTTCCATGGATTTGTCTTCTCCTTAAGATATGTTTTTCTTGGTTATTATTTAATTATCCTTGACGATATAGAAATGTTTCATGGTATTCTTCAACATGTTCCTATCATATTTATGGTAGTATTTAGATAAAATATTAGCTTCTATATTCTCATACTCTCTAGTTTTATCATCTAGTTCTTCCATTGGATTTTCATCTTCCTCATATAGTATGACTTCATCATTCTCTAAATACCATATACAAATATTATCCTTCATGGTTCTCCCTCGATTTTTTAAAGGATCAACCTCCTTTCTTTTTAAAATGTATGATTTTAAAAAAATCTAAATTTTTATCAACCAATATTCCTAGTTGATATGCTTGATGTACGGAATATAACTTGGTTAAAGATAATCCATTTTTAGTTGAAAGAACAATCTATTATATCTTAATGTTACTATTTGTATGATTCATAATACCAATACATGAACACTCCAATTTTTATATCCCATTTGAATTTTGAGTCTTCAACCTTTATTTTAAAATGTTACTTTGTGAAAAAATCATTAAACCTTTCTTCTAGTTTATGAATGAAATTCTAATCCGAAAATTCTTCATATTTAAAATCATCCTTTCATGGAACCCTAGAGCCTCCAATATTTTATCATTTCCTCACCAAAATATCTCAAATATTCTTTATTCCTACCATCTATTCATCTCCATTTCAAATTAATTATTATTTTATTAATTATTTGTAACTTTTCACAAATATAACATTTCTTCAAAAAATTTCAGTATATTTCTTATGCACAATGCTCCTATATTATTTTAAAAATAGTCCTTAGAACAAATTATGCCACAACCTTATTGATTACATTTTTATAATATGTGTAATAAATTAGTCACCTATGATACCAAAAGATATAATATATTTAGTAAAAAATAAATGTAAAATCATTATGATGTAGAGGTGGTGGACCTAAAATAAAACAACTTCAACAAAATCATTTGTTATAATCAACACTTAGCCAAACACCAAACCATGCTATAAGAACACCTTTCTCAAGAAGCTTGATCTTTCTCAAAACACCAAAATGCATAAAATAAATAAAACCAAGGCTATAAACACCTTTCACATGCTCAAATACATCTATCTAACATGTTCATACACTCTAAGAAGTTTCAAATCATCAATTTTCATCAATTACCTTTTAGACATTTCTTTCTTGCTTGTAGCCCTCCAAAGAGGAAAATTTTGATGAATTGAGAAAATTACAATGAATTATCCTTGAATGTAAAATTATTTAGGTTCCCATTTGGAAAAATAAACTCATCACAAAGTTTCAAGTCTCAATTCTTTGCCAATCAATTTTTATTCTCTGTTAATCGTTTTTAACTAGCCTTGGTTTATAGCCTTCTCGACTCCCTGAGCTTTTAGTTTTAACCAACATGGGAAATTACATATAAAATTAATTATTATTTAGGATAACCTTTATTCATCTCTTTCTTAATTCCTAATTTTATGCCCTAACTCCTTGTGTAATTCACCCAACAACAATATCTTCTTTCCTTGACTAGACAATTAAGTCTTTACCTAGGGTTTTGTAAGTGCCCACCTGTTTCAAAATCATATTCATCTTGCTACACCTTAATATAAATTTCTAAATTAATTTTCAAATCCTCTTCACCCTTTTATCACCATCTTCTCATATTTTCATGTTTTGACTTCTTAAGCCTTATTGACTCTAATAGTCCTCCACTCTTTGTTTTCATCCTTTCTATGCTTCCTCCAAGATTCCTATCACCAAAATATAATTATATATTGTTCCTAAAAATCTCCAACTTCCTCAAGGCACTCACTTACTCTTGTTTGAGAATCTCTCTCATAAAGTCACTTACTCCTCAATGTTTGTTAATGACATTATACGGGTCATTCATGGATTCTTCAATTTTGATGGTTTTAGAAGACTCTCCACACCTTTTCAATGCTCATATTATTACTACCTACCTCCAAAATACTTCCTTGTTACCTTCTTATTACCTAGACTTTACTAAGCACACATTCCACACTATTCCATGCCTATATTGTTGTCTTTTCACGGGGTTTTACCGAGTTCATAAGTTTAATGTGCCTTTATGACCATTTAGAATCTTATTCCCAATAAATATCACACATGATACACCCTTCAATAATTCATATACAAGCTCCATTGAACAATAGAGAGTGGTTATCTTCATTAAATATATATTCTTCACTAAACCCTTCAAACAGGGGGATTATGAATGCCATACCCGAGTTTATCCCAAATAGATCATAAAATTACCTCTTCTAGCTAGCTATTAAATCTTCATAAGGAAAATTACTCTTTTAATTCCAACTAAATAACATTATTGAGGAGAAAAATAAGAAATATAATAATGAAAGTGGTGTAATATATGTATCCTTCTTGGTCATTTTGATGAATAGTGGCATTCTAGGAATACATTATGAGCATTTATATTTGTTACAAAAATAATTAGAAAAAGGAAAAAAATATATTTTAAGCCTACTATCATAATGTCATAATGGAAACCACTTAATTATAACTATATCGTATATCATGTTCATAAGTAGGATGATTTTATGATTCTCAAATGGGATTCATTTGAAACGTTCCACTCTTCATCATCACATTGTCTACAAATTCAATCCTTTTCAAGATAAATTCCTTTGTGATATTGCACCATAAAAGGAATCTGATTTTTTAATTTGAGAAACCATCTCTTCACTAGTGTCATAGAATTTATGAAGTGAATAGTATAAATTTTATCATAAATGTTGATGAGAATGAATACCACATACCCAAAGTAATTCATATGATTCAACATAATGAAAAGAAATACAAGACATTGATTAGTAAAAGTAAGAAATTTGTATCGATGATTGTTACCCAAGGAAAGGTGAAAGACATCCTTGAGGTAAAATTCAGTGTCCCAATTTCTTAAGTAGAGGAAATGCAGACTACAAATTGTAGATCCTTCGATAAAGGAAAACAAGCTATAAATTCTACTAAAATAATAATTTTAATACTCTTGGACTAGATTTATATGAACAAGAATAAATCAAGCTAGAAATTCAAATACATTTTAAGAACAACATCATTCCTAGCTCTTCTTCTTATGACAACCCAATTATGCTCCATGTTATGTCCTTAACATTACATATTCATATGATTTCTAAGGTTATGTAGTGGAATGCATAACCTTAACCTTTCATTTATTTGTTCTTAATAAATAAGTTAGGCCAACCTAATTAGGATGAAAGGGTGTGACCTAATTAGGATGAACGGGTGTGACCCTTCATATTTATGTATATAAATATGGGTGGGTATGATTCTCCCAAAGGAAACAAAAAACATATCATTTAATATATTTAATCACATTTTTAAATTCTGGAGGTATCCCCCTTGAAGTGGACTATACTCAAGTAATTTGATAAAGAAATATCTTAACAAGTGGTATTTGAGCATTAATTTTTGGAAATTATTTTTCCCCACCATATCTCACAAAAATCTACAAATTTTCCAAAATATTTTTCAATGTTTCTATTATACGTAATAAAAAGTATTTAGTCCAAATTTCAATCTCTTTTGATATGATTTGTTCAAGTTATTGCGATTTAATTATTTTTGAAAAATCAACTATATAGGCAAAACATTTAGAAATTTTCTGATTTATTTTTTAAAAAACTCATAAATTTGAGGTAGGGTCCATTTATTGTATTTTATGATTTATGAAAATATTTATTTAGAAATTCTCGGGACACGGTTAGTCAACGAGGAACATCATATTCATATATAACACATATTTTAATGGTTTATGGTTACTACTCACTCAGGATTCTCCCACCCCCAATCGATAATAAATAAAAAATTAGAAAAAATCCACATAAGTAGACTTGCATTTTAAAACAAATACACTTTCATCAACCATTGATCCCAATGATGCTCTTTATTGTCCACCACCTAAAGTTGAGGGCATTATTCCTAGAGGATATGAAAGCAGTGGTAACTTTTATACAAAAGAAATCTTTTTCCTCATTTGCAACATATTTAAATGAGGGTTTAGATAGGTTTAAAAGTATATGATTTATGAGTCAAAAACCTTAATTAATCCACCTCATACAACCACTCACGCACAACCAAACCATATAGGAGGGAATAATAGGCCAAATATAGGAAACCATTCCAAGGTTCAAAATTGAACCTACCAAAGATGGACATCCAAAATTTTTTATGGTATAAATGCAACCTCATGGATAAGTCTCGTGGAATAGTAATTTAAGTTACACAATATACAAGATGATGTAATGGTTAACATATCTTGAGTACACTTAGAATCTAAACCATATCGGTGGTACCAATGGATAATGAGTGACAAAATATGGAATATTATTAGTTGGGAGGAATTTATTAATGACATCACAACTCACTATGAGAAGAGATGGTAGGGAATTTACTTCACCTAATTAAATAATCTTAAACAAATAGGATTTACAGTTGAATAAAATGATAAACATATGATATTAATGATCTAGACTCCTGTTGGTTGGATATTTTGTCAAAGAAAAAATATGAGGTTCAACCATAGTACATGGGACTACATCTCTCCTCGAGATAAAGGGGAGGCACCTTATTTACTACTAATCTAAAACACACAAAAATATATATACAATATTCACATTATTCTAACCATCGGGTTGGGATCTCATCCTACTAGACATATTCTTATGTGAAAGAAATATGAATAAAGAGAAAGGAAGAAATTTATTAGAATATGAAAATAGTAGAACAGAGATAGGAACATGATTTTTCTTAAGAAAATGTAGATCAAAAGATAATCACATGTGATTTTAAATTGTAATAACTTGCAGAAGATTTGATAAACTATATATTTGGAGCAAATAACAATTTAAAGCATTGGACATAAGAATAATACCTCAAATATCAAAGATATTCCCACAACACAAAGTTTACAATAGATTATCTCTTATATTCTTCAATGATCAAAAGGAAACAAAAATATTTCTCTTTTTCAACTCCAACCTCTATGTCATATCAAGAACTTCCAACCCTTTAGAATGCTACAACATCTCATATTTATAGAGAAGGGAAGGAGTAAAAATAGGAAACCGTTGAAACAACATGCTAAAAATAGTAAATATGAGTAATGAGTTCATTTGACTAATTCTTGCACAAAGACCCAATCAATATTACAAGTTCATAGGATGTGGAAACACTATTGAAAAATACATATACAATGAAAAAATAACATGATAAGCCCATCATTCTGAATTTTCTTCTTCCTCTGTCAGTTCAACTTGTTTAGTACGAAATTCTGAAACTTTTGGATCATCTCTTGAGATTCCTCCTCATATGGTCCATAGGAGTAGTGATTCAGAACCTCACAAGTTTCATGAGTGTTTCTAAAAATCCCCAAACTTTTTGGTACTTTTTGATACATTTGGCCAAATTATTTAGAAAATTTTCACGAGAGAATCAGGTTGTCAATAGTTGCCAAACCAATTTTTTCCCCTATTGCAGATTCCTTCTCAACTAAACTCCTAAAATGCCTTATATAGATCATCTACAGGTAGAATATTTAGGCCATCATCTAGAAATTTTGTGAGGACTTTTGATGATTCTTCATCGATATCATTGATAGCCTCCATCATTTCATATCTTGATTTCCTTAGTTTGTTGCAAGCCTACTTTCAACTTTGGAAAATGACATATTTGCTTGAAAAATTAGAGCTTCGTGACTGATTATCTAGTGCTATAGAAAGGAAATTGCAGAGAAGGAAATAATTCAAAACTTCAACACCAACAATTTTATCCTGGAAACCTCCAAGGAGGAAAACCAGTCGAGAAGGGAAAATGCTCTTTCTTCCCACTTTTATTGGTCTAATATAGACAATTACAGATTACAATAAGTATGAAAAGAAGAAACAATGTAAACCTTCTCTCCAATTACTTGCTTGCTCTATTTCTACACCTTGCTCCTACAATTCCATTCCAACACTGAAGATCTTGCTCACTGCTCTCATTAAACTTTGCTTCTCGATCTCTCTGGATCTTTGAATGCCATTCTCTTTCTCCTTTCATGCATTTATAGGCCTTCCCATGTCCTCCATGTGCACTGGAGGATGTGAAAGGGCATGGAAGGGAAGAGACATGGTTGGGCGCTTCAAATTCACATCCATTCGCATTCCATTCTTCTTTTCTATTCGAAAGTGTCAGACCTCCGCCCAGGTAGAATGATGGTCTCGACTGACTCCAGTTTGGTTGGGTGGTGGAGGTTTCAGGACCACCGTCCTTGCAAGGCGGTGGTTCTAAAACTACCACTCCGCTCACAGCAGAGCGGTGGTTCTTTCCAGAACCTCCATTTACCTCAATTTTATTCACTTTTCTTGTTTCTCCTTCTTGGTGCTGATGGAATTGATGAAGTGGTGTGTTTTTTTGGATCCCTATGGATCATACCTCCCCTACTTAGGAGGATTTTGGTCCCACAAAGCTTAGTGGGGGAGTGGTAGAGGAATCAACTCCCTCTCGTGCTCATTCGAGTACCACTGGGTCTGCCTTGGTGTCTTCTCTCATCCAACCTGCCAAGACTCCTGTGGATCTCTGGTTTGTTACTCCAGTGCTACATCCTCCTCTCGAGTTTCCTTGAGTACAATCCTCTTTGAAGGTAAATTTTGTATCTTTCCTTCTTTTCATGCATAGATGGTGTTAGTGGATGTGAGCTCTTGTAACTTGCTATCGCGTGCATCTGCATGAAGTATGGCCTAAAGGTTTCTTCTCTAACCTGCTCAAGTATGGTGAAGGTCCCATACTGTAGTGGTTTAGTCCTTTCTTGTCTTTTTCTCTTGAGATGGATTGGCTGAATCCTCTCCAAGTACGTTGTTGCTATAGTCACCACCATTCCTTGTATCTCCTCTTCTTCTTGCTGCCCCATGGTCAGGTCTAGTGAATCTGTAGGTAGATATGGTGACTGCATAGTGGAAGTTTGTTTTTTTTCTCCTTGAATGAGCAGTTCTGTGGTGGCTTCTTCTGCAAAAATGACAAGTGCTATCCAAATTCTCCATCCTTTGGTCAGAAATATCCATGCTCTCATGTCCATTTTCTTTTCTTCCAATGAAAGCAAACAAAACTGATGATTTTATTGAATAAGTCTTGGTGCTTGGTTGGCACTTACCATATCCTTTCTTTGATTTTCTCTGGTGTGTCTAGATGTTAAAATTGACTCCATCCTTGACCCATCTGTACCGGTTCTCCTCCTTATGAACACAACATCCCTGGCATACAAGTAAGGACTTTCAAAGACAACGTCAAATGCATCAAGTGGAATAATATCAACCTCTAATACATCTATGTATTGGGTATTTATCCCAAAATGAAACTTACACTTCCTTGTAACTTGTATTTCTACACCCTTCTTCACCCATCCCAAAGTGGGTATGGATGTGGATGCGCGTAAGTCTCTAGACCAAGTTTTCTACAACCGCATTAGAAATCAAATTTGACTGAGAACCAGAATCTACTAAAGCATTTACCTTAGTCTTCTTGATTTGGATTCTGATTTGAAATAACTTACTCATCTCTTCTTCTTATTCTACCCCATACATGTTAGTGGCCATGCATCCCAACCTCTCGTCTACATCCAAATCATCCTCAATCTCCACCTCTCTTTTGTCTTCACAAGTGGCCATGGATTTCTTGGAATCCTTGGTTCGGTGCTTTGGGTGCAATTCCGGATGCAACTTCCAACATGTGGCATCAGTATGTCCATTTACATCACAATTCTTATAGAAATTCTTAGGATCTTTACAAGTATGCAAAGCAATAGTGGCATGTTTACCTTTCCATTTACCTCTGCTACTTGTCTTCCCTTGTTCTTTGTCTGTTGTTTTGTTGACTAGTCTCCTTTGGCTCTATTTCTCCTTGCTTCTTCTCATCATCAATGTAGTATGCTTATATACAAGCTTCATTGAGATCCTTGGGCTTCATGGAGATTACCTTCCTCCGAAGGTGAGTGTGAAGTCCTCCCAAATACTTGGTCAGAATGTCCTCATCCTCCAAGTCCATATTAAGCAACATGGCTTGTCTCAAAATTCCGTAGTGTAGTCTTGCACGCTTTGACCACTGCCCTGTCTAAAGTACTGCCACTTAATCATCATGTCAGTCTTATGGCCAATAGGATAGAAGTTAGCTCTAATCAATTCTTTAAAACCTTTCCAAGTACTGACAATAGGACGTTTCTTCTTTTCACAAGTGGCTAGATGGGTTTCCCACCAAACCAGAGCATGACCTTCCATTTTGAGATGTGCAAAGGTGATCCTTTGTGCCTCAGTGACATTATGCACACTAAAGTAGACTTCCAATTGTTTTATCCATTTATCCAGTAATTTTGCATCTACTTGTCCTTCAAAATTATTTATTTCCACTTTTGTTTCAACTTTAAAAGGTGTATGTGCAGATTTTACCTTCTCGCTTACAATTGGCGTCTCTTCATGCTCTTCCCATTCTTCCTCTTGTGGCTCTTTCCGATACCAAATTTTTTTGGCTAGTGCTCGAACCACCGAGTCCATGGAATCTTGCTTAACCGAAAAGTCTTTTTGCAGATCTGAAAGCTCTTCTTGTTTTCTATGCAATCTATCCATCATGGTCTCTAGCATCTCGACTCTACGGACCAAGTTCTCTTCCTCCATTTGAGCTTGAATTCTCTGTTTCCACTTCTTCGTAGAAATATCTGGCTCACAAGGTAAAAATTCTTCACCTTTGGACCTTGTCACTATCATACAAAATCACAAGAAAGATTCAAATACCATAGTCTTGGATATATAATCAGCTCTGATACCAAAATGATCCGTAAACTTCTACTTTGGAACTCTACGAATCACACAATTATGTTGTTCTACTTTCAACTTTGGAAAATGACAGATTTGCTTGAAAATTAGAGCTTCGTGACTGATTATCTAGTGCTATAGAAAGGAAATTGTAGAGAAGGAAATAATTCAAAACTTCAACACCAACAATTTTATCCTAGAAACCTCCAATGGAGGAAAACTAGTGGGAAGGGAAACTGCTCTTTCTTCCCACTTTTATTGGTCTAATATAGACAATTACAGATTACAATAAGTATGAAAAGAAGAAACAATGTAAACCTTCTCTCCAATTACTTGCTTGCTCTATTTCTACACCTTGCTCCTATAATTCCATTCCAACACTGAAGATCTTGCTCACTGCTCTCATTAAACTCTGCTTCTCGATCTCTCTGGATATTTGAATGCCATTCTCTTTCTCCTTTCATGCATTTATAGGCCTTCACATGTCCTCCCATGCACTGGAGGATGTGAAAGGGCATGGAAGGGAAGAGACATGGTTAGGCACTTCAAATTCATGTCCATTCGCATTCCATTCTTATTTTCTATTTGAAAGTGTCACGGACCACTTTGCCCTAAGCAGACTAGCAATCTAGGGACCACCCGATCTAGCTAGGTGGTGGTTTAAGGACCGCTGCCCTTACAGGGGTGGTAGTTTCGAAACCACCACTTTGCACAAATCGGCGGTTCTTTCACGAACCTCCATTTACCTCAATCTATTCACTTTCTTGTTTCTCCTTATCGATACGAGGATCATAAAAGAAACTGGTAATTCCAAAGTCAATCCTACTCCACTCGAAAGAGGGGATAAGGATGAGAACACACTTGCCATGGAAGACACAAGTGGTGATGATGGAAACAAAGGTGAGAGGGGAAAATGAGGAGGAGATGAAAGAAAATGAGGAGGAGAGGAAATGAGAGGGAACACCTATGATTGTTGAGTGACTATAGGTATGGAGGATGTGTTAGGAATGGAAGAGGCCACAAGTTAATTTGCTACGATTCTCTCTTGAAATTCCTTAGTGATTGATGGAGAAGGAGAATCAAGAACCAAAAATTGATGAAAAGGTGCACTAATGACATAGATTGAGATTTACTCCCACCATGAACAAACTTAAATTTTACCCTTTTAGGTGGGGTTGCACCTTTATCATTTTTTCCATGTGATCTACCCACCTCTCGATGATTATGTGACATTTATCTATGGGAAGTTGATTCCTTTAGCTACATACCCCATGAGTATAAGCATGACTTTTTAAAGATGAGGGTTTGGGTGGTTTCTCTTAAAAAGATGATGTTTCCTTGATTGACTAGTTGATTTCAAGAAATATGGCATCGACATCATCTATTTTTTCATACATAGTTTCTATAATGCTCTCATTATCAACCACATCTTTAGGAACCTTAGTGAGATTCAAAATCCTTATCTCATCCAAATTCAACTTGCTATTGTCCTTTCTTTTGAATGCAATCTCATCTTTGAGATGAATCCAAATTTCCTTGAGTTCCGAATATGAAGTTGCAATGTTCCGTGAGCCTTAAGAACCCTCAAAAATCAAATCCTAGTTTTTCCTTCATAGTCTTCTTAAGCTTATCTTGTAACTCGTAGACCACAATTTTGGCTTTGATCACAGAGGAGCATGTATATCTCCCGATTGATATAGGAAATGAAGCGGCATCCTTATGTTTGATTTGTTGAAACTTGTGGAAATCCAAGAGCTTTCGAACCAATTCCATGAGAATCAATTTATCACTTAGGTATCTAGGAAGATGCATTGGGGTTTATTGAAATATGACAACTGCAAGTACATAACATTTTTGAATTACAAAAATACAATCGATACTTTATTCCATGTAGCATCTAACCTCAAATAACCTCATAGAATAATGTGTCATTGACTCTTTTGAAATGTTCCAAATTTTTTTAAAAGTTAACTAGGGATAAAACTTATAAATGTGATCAGTTTACTTATTACATTTTATATCCAACCCATGAGAATTCCTCATTAGGTGGTGACATAGGTAACATAGGACATCATGTAAAACATGCCTCGTGGATAGGATTTTTTTCATTTGAGTATCAATGGTATCACTAATGAAGGTTCCTAGTCAAGATATCATGCTCATTCTTTTTTGATGATGGTGATGAACTCGATACATCCTTCGTGAAATTCCTTAGCTTCTAGGAGCCCAAATATTCGTTGAGGAGCACAATAATATCACGATTTATAAACTAAAGTCACTCCCGAGAACCATTATTGGAAACCTAGATATAACAGGCTTAGATTTAATTAGAAAATTCTTATTATCATGCTTTATATAGTTGTCTAAGTCACTATCATTGCAGGCCTATTGTGCCAATTGGAGATTTGTGTCTACATATTCCTCAAAATTAGGGAGTTTGAGGATCTCATCAAAATAATCAATATCTGATTTGATTTCGTCATCGATCTTGTGTTGAAATCATAATTACTAGCATATGCAAGAATTAATTTTGGACATTGAGTAGAAATGGGAAAATCCTCTGCCAATGGTAATCCATTTTCAAAAAGAGATTGCATCCATGAAGTTTTTTAGGAACTTTGAACTCTTCCCCGAATTCATCCATGTATACATGTCCCAACTATGTATACCTAATATAAAAATTTGGATCAATGCTAGAAGGGGCCACAATACCCTAATACTTGTACTTCATTTCTTTATCTCCTTCCTTTTAACCATTTCCTTTTCCCGAATCAAACATGAGGAACTTGCCACAAATATGCCTAGAAGCCTACGGAAGAGAATCAAGTTTTACACCTTGCTTAAAAAGTGTGAAATTCTAAGAAATTGAGTCAAGAAAATGGTCATGTCAAACACCTAAGAAAACCCGATACTTTCGGTTGAGGTTTGGATGTTGTTTTGCAACTTGGAAAACCCGATATCTCGTGGAAGTTTAGTCTTTCTCAACAACTACAAAAGTCCGACACATTGCAGAAACCTGAGAATGTCTAACAACTAAAAAAGTATGAATTTCTTGATCAAGGAACCTACCTACTTATGCGTGTGCAAAACCCAATTATTCATTTTAGGCCAAAAACCTTGATCCTTGTCTCCAATCCTTCAAAATTTGAAGCCCATAAAAGTGAAAAATATTCACCCTTCGATTAATATTCAAAAATAAATAACTGGGGAGGAAGAAAATGAAAACATAAAAATAAATGGGAAAAGACCTATTTCATCCAAATGCAAACTAGGGTACCACCTAAAAAGAACCAAAATATGACCTAGAGGAATATTTACTCACCTCAAGATAAAAAAATACTTTAATCCTTTAAAAATTTGACGAAAATGGCAAGAAAAACACGAGTCGGGTTTTAGAGGTGCGCAAAGCAGTACAAAATCTGAATGGTGGAAGGAATGCAAGGTACAAATGACATGGAAAATTCCCCTATTTATAAAAAACCTAGCATTAAATACACCTAAGTGACACATGTGCCTACCTACCTCCAGCTAGACATTAAATGTGTTACCTTCTTAATCGAGAGATTGACCACACATGTCACCATGCAATCATGTCCTGAAAACTTGATACAAAGAGGTTTTTATCATGTCTGGTTTTAGGTTCGGAAAGCATCAAACATATTACATGTGTTTTGGTGGAGAGATGTTCCGATGCATTCGGGTACAAAAACTTGACAACATGGTCCAAGTTGAACTTTGGGATCGAGAAATAGAGGACATATTGCATGTGTTTCGAGTTTACCATGTTTCGTGGGATCAGATCTTGAAACTTGAAGACAATGTAAATCAAACTTAGGAATCAAGAAGCAAGAAACATGTTGCATGTTGAATGTTAAATGATAAGGGATTCTCAAAATCCAATACAAAGGTATTTTTAGACATTTTCAAAGACAACCTTTTTGGATAAAAAATATTCAAAAGGGATTCATCAAGAATTTTTTGATTGGTTATCTCCATTTTCTCAAGAAACTCAAAATTGGTATTGTAGACACCTAAATTTGGTCACATTCCCCTTAGCCCCGATTAGATAACAAAATTAAACATGGGCACCTAACCACAACCCCTTTCACCCCACATTAATATTAATTTAATTATTTTAATTAAATTAATCCTCATCCTCACAACTTTCATTATTTAATTGTCTTAATTGACCTAGTTTCCACCTCACCTAGACACCTCACCCAACCATCTCACCCTAGACCTATTCTTGGCATGTTCCCATAACTAACTACAACTAAGTCTTACTTGCCTTAATGAGATAAGATTTGGTCTAACCCTAAAAGCACATGCCTAAGATTTCTCTAACCACATTCCTGCTCATTAGAAGGAAAGATTCCATTCTGATCCGCGACAATAAACCAACTTGGCCCAAGAAATTAGAAATATCTACCCATTTTAGTAAACCTAGGGAATCCTGCATGTCGATGCCGGTCAGACCTAAACCGACACCGATCAAGACAAAACCATCTTCGGTTACCATTTATTCACCTTAGCAACCTTGTTTGAGAGGTTGGCACATTTTGGACCAAAGGAGAGAGATCAGAGCTACATGTAAGCAGAACCAACATCCTTTCACGCATCCAGACATTCACAACCAGCACTAGGAAAAATCCAGAAGCATTGCACTCATGGAAGCATTCGGGATTAGCTGCGATGGTACCAAATACCATCCTTTCGATCAAAACCACTACCATTTAGACATCCATCCGCATCACAATAAGTGTATCCCTAACGAAAATTGTTATTTCAGTTAGTAGCTTTTGTTACTCCTATTATTAATATACACTTTCCATGCTCATTCTTCAATTCCTTACCATCCCTGTGTAACCCAACCATTTCCTTACCCACACCACCAAATCACCCATCCTTACCTGTTGTTCATCCTTGAATACACCTGAGACTTCTATAAACCTCCTTATCCACCCTACCATCTCTATCAAATCCCAGATCAAACCTTGCAATCAGATCTCTTTGAGTTTCGTACACCCTGACCTTACCGACACCGGTTACCCATAACCGTCGTCGGTTCTACATAAACCATCACCAGTCATACCAGACCGACGTCGGTCTCTGTGTTTTATACCCTGCCCAAGAACAAAGCCAAACAACCTCCTACCAATTGACCTAAAAACCCGGACTCGGACTACGAACGGTCCCAATACCTTGACAGTCACCTCATCCTTTAGATCCAACTATAGCCTATCCTGTTGTGATTGGATTTTATTATTGTACTTGAATGAGATACATAAATCATATGCACTATAGTAGGAATTTACTTATTTATCACATTAATTTACTTTAAACAGTGGATTGACAGCCATCTAGGAAGTATCACACTTCCTAGAACTAGCATACGCTAGGCAATCCACTGTCATATATCATTTAACTTCTCTTTTGTGGTCTTGTTTTGTAGTACGGGTAGTTCCTCCTAGCCAAAAGTAAGCTCTCACAATTGAAATTGGGACAAGAAGTCGAATGCGTGCATCAACCTCCAACCAACCCATTTAATAGGTTGTTCCTCCTAGCCAAAAGGAAGCTCTCACAATCAGCATTGGGTCAAGAAGTTAGAACGCAGGCATCAACCTCCAACCAACCCATTTAATAGGTATTCCTCCTAGCCCATAACCCTATCTATTTCATCATTCAAAAATGTAAAGAAAATGATGAAAATTTTTGGCACGCCGGTGGGACCCTTCAAGGGTTCTATTGCATTTTCTTCATTTCTAGTCAAAAGTTGTGTGTTTGTTTCCCTTTAAAAGGATTACACAGTAATTTTCTTCCCTAGTAATCCTCTCTTATTTCAAATTTCTCTAAAAGAAACATTACTCTTGGGGAATTTAAAAGGAATCATTTTTCTTTCTTGCTTTCGCATTTAGTGAAAGAGCATACTCTCTCATATTCATCATTTGCTTCATCGAACGTAATATTTTCAATTTTGGATTAAAATTGGTTACATTACATTCTCGATTTGCTGCATTTAGCTCAAATTAAAATGAGGGAAACCTATATCTTTGGAAGTCATGCCCAATCGATGGTTGACACAAAGAATCGTAGAAAGCACATTCTCTCTCTCTCTTTGAGTCTTACCAAATTGCACACAAAATTGAAATATACATATCTTTCTTAAACAACATCTTACCTAGGAACACTGTCAGTAATCACATGATCTGATAGGTAGGTACTCCATAGCTTGTTACTTTTGTCGAGTAATTACCTTAGAAGACTACCCGCCCCGCCATAACATACCCGGAAGCTCTCCTTTTAAATATCCTTCTTGATAAGAATCCTTCCTCGCCACAAATGCTATTCTAAATTCATGAGCCAGTCTTCTAAATAACATAAGCTCAAAACATTAAAATTCACTTGTTAGGTGCTTGTTTTTAGTGTTTGATTGATGCGAGTTTTGAGGAATGAGGATACGCTTCTCCATTTTTCCATTCTATTCCCATTCACACTCCATAATCACAGTTGGAGTATTATGACTTCTTTTGAGTGTGTCAGGACTTCATTACATCATCTCCAGACCTCTGGGTTGATTATTTATCTCACTAAAATTCACAACAATCCATTTTTCTACATTTTCAAATTTTCACAGTAATCGACATCGGTTACCCCGATCGCATCGGTTTTGCTTAACCGGCATCAATTTTCTGTTCTTTTGGGTTAAATTGCCTAAAGAACCCTTATTTCATTTTATTTGTTGTCAGAGTTCCTGTGAGTCTCTATACTCTCTAGGATTTGATAAACCATCATCATACAAATTTTTCATCTGACCATCACCAGTATTTACCTCATTCGGTAAAACTATTCCTGTCTCACAGTAACTAACCTCAGTTACCCCTGAACTAACATCGGTCATCCTTAACTAGTGTCGGCTACCCTGTATTGAATATCAAATAATATATTACCCAATTCCACCTATAGAAACCTATTTTCTTTGTTCTCACTATTCCTATGTCACCTGCAAGATACAACATCACTTGATATACATTCATTCACATGGTGTTGACTCGCAATCAATCTAACGCTATTACATTTCACGCAAGTTATCAACCAATCCTGCATAGTCCTTCACCACCCTTTGTCTTTCACCCATGGATCCAAGCCTACTTACCACCATTGCAGCAGGTGAAGAGGAATTTTCACAACTCCTTAATAAGAATCCCACGACCTTACAGTTCTACCTTTCCCACTCTTCCACTGGGAATCCTCGGGCCGGGCTTGATATATGGCATTCCTCGCATCCATCTCTCCTTCCCTTATTCCCACATCTACATCAACCACTAATAATGCGGTGTTACCTTCACCTACTTCATCCCCAGTGGTTTAACAACTAGGACCCATACCGACTATGACAGCTACGTCTCATCAGATCACCACACTGTAGTATTTGTTTTCCCTCATTGACCAACCAAACCATAACCCCATCCGCATCCATTGTCTCACAAATACCCATTGTAACACAACTACCCATGGTGTCGATGACCCCTAATCCATTCTAGAATCTTGTCCTCTCCATCCCACAAACACTTCCCCCAATTGCTACTAGAGTCACTACGACCGTCCCACCTACATACACATACTATCAACAACCCCATATCTCGCTCGTAACCCATTTTGATATATGCTCTCTATGTCGGTTCCTCTATTCTCAACGGTCCTATTCGGAATCACCATACAATGGAATGCCACCCACATCACAGTTCAATACTAGCCCCTTATGCCATAGGAGGTTCCTTCCATCACAATCTACCAATGACCTCATCAAATTGATGATGGAAAGTATGCACACATTGGAAGCATCGGTTTTGTGTTCACACAATTCTCTCACTTAAGATGAAATCAGTAATGAGCCCATTCATCCATCCAACCCTATTCACCCATACCCCGTACATTGGGAAAAGCCAAAATTTAACCATTTCAATAGTAAATAAGACCAAGAAACCTTTTGCGGTATTTCAAACATGGGTGTTACCTTATCATTCGTGATGACACTTTACTCCTATGGACCTTCACAATGTCCCCGATAGGAGCGACATTAGAATGGTATAGTGGGCTACCAAGACACTCCATCTACTCATTTAATCAAGTTGCCCAATCCTTCTTAGATCACTTCTCCATCAACATTGTTAAGAAGGTTACCATGACTGATCTTTATTCCACATGACATTATGACGATGAGTCTATCGCTGAATTTTTTGGTCACTGGCGCAACCTAATTAACCTGATCACAGTTCAATTACCTCAAATTGAACTCATAGAGCTGTTTACTCGGGCTTGTGCAAGACACATCTCACTAACCTTGTAGGTGCAAACCTTCCACACTTTTGATGAGGCATTCACAATGGAACGGAAATTGGAAATTCATGCTATTGAAGAGAATAAAGCTCAACTTCGTAACAAGAACATCGTGTTTAAATCAAATGATTCTTATTCATCTTAAAAACCCTAGAAAAACTATTCAAAACCCAAAGGATCTTCCAATGTTGTAATTCTCAAGGCTGGCCCCCCTCATCAATCAAACCCACCAAACCTCCTTCCAATCTCTCTCCCATCCAAGCTTTCTAGTTTAGATGAGAACAATGAAAGTACACTTCGATAGGAGAATCTTATTCCTCTATTTTGGAAAAGCTTGTTAAGGCTGGTGCCATTAACCTTCCACCTATAAAACCACATACTAGTTTTGACCATGAGCACCCCATGCTCGCGTGGTATAAGAAACATGAATGTTGTAGCTATCATCATTTCAAAGGTCATAGCGACAATAATTGCATCACCTTTAAGAATATTGTCCAAGAAATGTTAGACAACGGAGACTTAGTGTTGGATAGCCCAAATGTACATGCTAAAAACCTACATATCTTTGAGAAGCCATTCCCTAATAATGCCCCATCTTCCAACCAAGCTGGTGAATCCTCAAATAATGATAGCAACGTTCGTGAGGTCCACTCTATTTTCGATGACATACCAGTTGCTTCCCAATTGGTTCATGTTCCTTTCATAGATGAAATATTAGCCCGAGCTCCCCTACCTACACCACAACCTATTTCATGTACTCCTCCACCCATAGAGGAACCCCCTTCATTTTCTCCTTCACCCGTGGAAGATCCTATAATCAGCATGCCACCTTTGACCCCTCAAATTTCCAAACAGTCATCAGTGGTACCTCTCCTACTCATAAGAGATACATATTCACAACCTACACCATCACAAGGAGAGTCAATGTTTTCCGACCCATCCTCTCCTCTACCCATGGAGGATCGTATAGAAATACCATTGTCTGTAGATGACCATTCACCATCGGACCTTCAAGAGCCCACTAATCTACTTTCGACTTTTACCCATAGAGTCCAAGGCTAGCCATTTCCCTATATCTCAAAAACATTTTATGGGAATTGCTACTCGATCCACGTTGGCCCCACTTACAACAATACCATTTTCATGCTTGGCCAAGCCTCGGACTATGTTTATAGATCCTTACTTTACAGATGGCTTCTACTTCCTATATCAACACAAATGCGTTATCACTCACTAACACCTCCACTATCTACCCAAAAGTGTTTTGAGCAACCAAAAAAAACACAACCATGACTATTACAAAACCTTCCACATCACCACCCATGACCCAACATAGATCTACACCTAAACACCTACCTACACCTACATCATATCTCTTACCTAAACCTATTACTACCTTAGGGGTCATACCGACAACTATCCTTACTCACCCACCCATCAAATTAGATTTATCCACATCTTCCAAAACTAACACTAAACTTATTTTGGCCCCTTAAAAAGAAGACCCAACCTCCTAGGACTCATACACCGACCTCACCTACCAAACCGTTATCACCTTCGCTCTTCCGTCCATCCTAGGCATCACCCTCGACCCTAGCCAAGCTATCATCTTCCACCTACAAACCAAGAGTGCAATAGCCCATCTCCACATCACTAACCTCTAATATACCCAAGTGATCCACACAACTTCCACCATCATCCGTAACCTTCTTACCACCCATACCACCACTACCATCCATAACTTCTTCACTACCCATGACACTTTCTTCTCTTTCACTCACACCTTCTACCCAACCTCTACCGACCACCTCCGCAACACCTCGGTTACCCCCTGGGTAACCCATCCTCTTCCACCATCTACTTTTCCCTCCACATCTCGTATACCCATGTCACCTTTTCCCAAAAAGGGGAAACCTAAAGACAAAAATCCTCTACCCTCCAATAAGATAGTTAAACTAACCAAACCTTCCATCGTTAGCTCTTCTACCATGCCCATACCCGAGAAGATGCAACCAAGACCTAAGATCACTCCACACAAAAAACTAGTAAACCAAACCATTCCCCCTCCTGTAAATCCTCTTCCTCCATAATCAGCCATACTTGTACCCAAACCCACATTCACCTCCCATTGTGATCCACTAGTAAGGTCCTATGCCAAAATCTTAACCAATCTCCTCGAAACTTCTGTCATCACATTACCACCTTTTAGACCTTACAACCTAATCAAACCCAAACCAAAATGGTTTGAAGACACTAAAATCTGCACCTACCATCATGTGGCAAGACACGATGTAGAGAACTGTAAGGTTTTAAAACCGCTCTTGTCTAATTGTGTCCTCCCCAAGAAAATTTTGACAATGACCATCTTATTGATGAGGACCCCATTTCACCTTCACCAATTTCCCAGATCTTCTCCCACTACCTACTCAATGACCAATATCTCCACCCCGCAACTCTTTGATCCACCCCCAAGATTTGAGATCAACATGGTCTGCATAAGAGAGTTAGCCAAAACACCACCCAAATGTCAATGTGCTTTTCCCATTTCTCAAGACTCTTATCCCCACTAAGGATTTTTCCCCTCATGCTATTATACCTTCCATGAAACACCCTCTCCATCGAATTCCCCTCAAATTAATATGGTTCACGTTACACCCTTGCTAAAAAGACAAGGGCAAGGAAAAGGAAACTAGCCCATCAACCAACCCTATACCCAACATACCATCCACACCCATGCCCAAAGTCACTGCTTCGAGGTCCCGCCTATCGAATTTATGATGGGGTCATGCACAACACAATACTAAAACAACTACACCAAACCCCCTCAAAATGTCTTTATATGACCTCATCCAAACCTCCGAGTCACATCGTCAAGCCCTCATGGAAATTGTAGAGAAGGAAATAATTCAAAACTTTAACACCAACAATTTTATCCTGGAAACTTCCAATGGAGGAAAACCTCTCGAGAAGGGAAGCTGTTCTTTCTTCCCACATTTATTGGTCTAATATAGACAAATTACAAGAAGTATGAAAATAACAAACAATGTAAACCTTCTCTCTAATTACTTGCTTGCTCTATTTCTACACCTTGCTCCTATAATTCCATTCCAACACTGAAGATCTTGCTCACTACTCTCATTAAAATCTTCTTCTCAATCTCTCTGGATCTTTGAATGCCATTCTCTTTCTCCTTTCAAGAATTTATAGGCCTTCACATGTCCTCCCATGCACTAGAGGATGTGAAAGGGAATGAAAGGGGAAGAGACACGATTGGTGCTTCAAATTTGTGTCCATTCACATTCCATTCTTATTTTCTATTCGAAAGTGTCGGACCACGCCCTGAGCAAATTGGCAGTCTTATGACCACCGATCTCGGCTAGGTGGTGGTTTTAGGACATTGCCCTTACAAGGTGGCGATTCGAAAGCTCGCGTTGCTTTACATAGAGTGGTTGTTCTTTCTAGAACCTCCATTTACCTCAATCTATTCACTTTTCTTGTTTATCCTTCTTGGTGTTGATGGAATTGATGAAGTGGGGTGTTTTTCTAGATCCCTATTGATGAATTAGTCCTTTCCTCTTCTTTAGAGTTGTACAAAGCTAACCATGAGGAACCGAAAAAGAAGGTTCCTTTAAGAGAGGGGTTGAGATCATTTCGAGGAAGTTGAAGGAGTGGGAAAAGTAATGACTAGGGATGGGGAGTGGAGAGAATTATGATAACAATGGCAGAAGACATTTAAGGAGAAAGGGTAATCGATACTAAGATCACAAAAGAAAGCGGTAATTCCAAATTCAATCCTACTCCACTCGAAAGAGGGGATAAGGATGAGAAAACACTTTCCATGGAAGATACAAGTGGTGATGATGGAAACAAAGGGAGAGGGGAAAATGAGGAGGAGATAAAAGAAAATGAGGAGGAGAGAGGAAAGGAGGTGAGGAAATAAGAGGGAGTACCTATGATTACTTGAGTGACTATAGGTATGGAGGATGTGTCGAGAAATGGAAGGGGCCACAAGTTGATTTTTCACAATTATCTCTTGAACTTCCTTAGTGATTGATGTAGAAGGATAATCGAGAACCACAAATGATGAAAAAGGTGCAGCAGATGACATAGGTTGAGATTTACTCCCACTATGAACAAACTTAAATTTTACCCTTTTAGGTGGGCTTGCACCTTTATCATTTTCTCCATGTGATCTACCCACATCGATGATTATGTGACATTTATCTATGGGAAGTTGAATTCCTTTACCTACATACCCCATGAGTATAAGCATGACTTTTTATATATGAGGGTTTGGGTGGTTATCTCTTAAAAGATGACGTTTCCTTGATTGACTAGTTGATTTCAAGAAATATGGCATTGTCACCATCCATTTTTTCATACATAGTTTCTACAATGCTCTCATTATCAACCACATCTTTAGGAACCTCTGTGAGATTCAAAATCCTTATTTCATCCAAATTCGACTTGATATTTTCCTTTCTTTTGAATGCAATCTCATCTTTGAGATGAATCCAAATTTACTCGAGGTCCGAATATGAAGTTATAATGTTTCGTGAGCCTTAAGAATGCCTCAAAAATCAAATCTTGGTCTTGACTTCATAGTCTTCTTAAGCTTATCTTGTAACTTATAGACCACACTTTTGGATTTGATCACTAGAGGAGCATGTATATCTCTCGATTGATATAGGAAATGAAGCGACGACCTTATGTTTGTTTTGTTGAAACTTGTGGAAATCCAAGAGCTGTCGAACCAATTCCATGAGAATCAATTTATCACTTAGGTATCTAGGAAGACACATTGGTGTTTCCTAAAATATGGAAACCCGCAAGTACGTAAAATTTTTGAATTGCAAAAAGATGCAACCCCACTTCGATACTTTATTCCATGTAGCATCCGAGACTCTTCACTTTGTAAGATTAGGATCCAATCTACAAATAACCTCATAGAAGAATGCATCATTAACTCTTTTGAAATGTTCCAAATTTCCTTTCAAAGTTAACTAGGGATAAAAATTATAAATGTGATCAACTTACCTATTACATTTTATATCCAACCCATGAGAATTCCTCATTCCAGCGGTGACATAAGTAACATAGGACATCATGTAAAACTTTCTGTGGAGAGGATTGCTTTCATTTGAGTATCAATGGTATCACTAATGAAGGTTCCCTAGTCAAGATATTGCTCATTCTTTTTTATGATGGTGATGAAATGATACATCCATCCATGAAATTCCTTAGATTCTAGGAGCCCCAATATATTTCGCCGAGGAGCGTAATAATATCATTGATTTATAAACTAAAGTCACTCATGAGAACCATTTTTGGAAACCTAGATATAACAAGCTTAGGTTTAATTAGGAAATTCTTATTCACATGATTTATACAATTGTCTAAGTCACTATCCCAGGCCTATTGTGCCAATTGGAGATTTGTGTCGACATATTCCTCAAAATTGGGAAGTTTGAGGAGCTCATCAAAATAATCAGTATCCAATTTGATTACTACTTCTCCCACTTGATTTCATACTGATCTTGTGTTGAAATCATAATTACTAGCATATGAAAGAATTAATCTTGGACATTGAATAGAAATGGGAAAATCCTCTGCCAATGGTAATCCATTTTCACAAAGAGATTGCATCCATGAAGTTTTTTAGGAACTTTTAACTCTTCCCTGAATTCTTCCATGTCTCCATGTCCCAACTATGTATACCTAATATAAAAATTCGGATTAATGCTAGAAGGGGCCACAATACCCTAATACTTGTACTTCATTTCTTTATCTCCTTCCTTTTTACCATTTCCTTTTCCCGAATCAAACATGAGGAACTTGCCACAAATATGCCTAGAAGCCCTGGAAGAGAATTAGGTTTTACACCTTGCTTAACAAGTGCAAAATTATGAAAAATTGAGTCAAGAAGATGGTCTTGTCAAACACCTTAGAAAACCCGATACATTGGTTGAGGTTTGGATGTTGTTTTGCAACTTGGAAAACCAAATATCTTGTGGAAGTTTAGTCTTGCTCAACAACCGCAAAATTCGACACATTGCGAAACCGAGAATGTCTAACAACTAAAAGTATGAATTTCTTGATCAAGGAACCTACCTACTTATGCGTGTGCAAAACCCAATTATTCATTTTAGGAAAAAAATCCTTGATCCTTGTCTCCAATCCTTCAAAATTTGAAGTCCATAAAAGTGAAAAATATTCACCCTTCTGATTAATATTCAAAAATAAATAACTGGGGAGGAAGAAGATGAAAACATAAAAAATAAAATGGGAAAAGACCTAATTCATCCAAATGAAAACTAGGGTACCATCTAAAATGAACCAAAATATGACCTAGAGGATTATAGACTCACCTCAAGATTAAAAAAACATTTTAATCCTTCGGAAAATTGACGAAAATGCCTAGAAAAACAAGAGTCGAGGTTTTAGAGGTGCGCAGTAGGTAGAAAATCTGATTGGTGGAAGGAATGAAAGAGACAAATGGCATGGAAAATTCCCTTATTCATAAAAACCTAGGATTAAATACACCTAACATGACACATGTTCCTACCTACCTCCATCTAGACATTAAATGTGTTGCCTTTAGAATCGGAGATTGATCACACATGTCACCATACAATCGGTTCCTAAAAATGGATACAAAGAGGTTTTTATCATGTTGGATTTCGGGTTCGGAAAGCATCAGACATATTGCATGTGTTTTGGTGGAGAGATGTTTCGATGCAATCAGGTACCAAAACTTGACAACATAGTCCAAGTCGAGCTTTGTGATCGGGAAATAGAGGACATATCACATGTGTTTTGAGTTTACCATGTTTCGTGCGATCAGATCTTGAAAATTGTATATAGTGTAAATCAAGCGTCGAATCAAGAAGCAAGAAACATGTTGCATGTTGAATGTTAAATGCAAAGGGATTCTCAAAATCCAATACAAAGGTTTTTTTAGACATTTTCAAAGACAACCTTTTTGGATAAAAAATATTCAAAAGGGATTCATCAAGAATTTTTTTGATTGGTTATGTCCATTTTCTCAAGAAACTCGAAATTGGTATTGTAGACACCTAAATTTGGTCACATTCCTCTTAGCCCCTGATCGGATAACAAAATTAAACATGGGAACCTAACTACAACCCCTTTCAACCCACATTAAAATTAATTTAATTAGTTTAATTAAATTAATTCTCATCCTCACAACTTTCATTATTTAATTGTCTTAATTGACCTAGTTTCCACCTCACCTAGACACCTCACCCAACCATCTCACCCTAGACTGTTCTTAACATGTTCCCATAACTAACTACAACTAAGTCTTACTTGCTTTAATGAGATAAGATTTGGTCTAACCCTAAAAGCACATGCCTAAGATTTCTCTAACCACATTCCCACTCATTAGAAGGGAAGCTTTTGTTTTGATTTGCAAATGAAAACCAACTTGGCCTAAGAAATTAGAAAGATCTACCCATTTTAGTAAACCTAGGGAATCCCGCCTTAACCGATGCCGGTCAGACCTAAACCGACACCGATCAAGATGGAACCATCATCGGTTACCATTTATTCACCTTAACAACCTTGTTTGAGAGGTTGGCACATTTTGGACAGAGGAGAGAGATCAGAGCTGCATGCAAGCATAACCAACATCCTTTCATGCATCCATACATTCACAACCAACACCAGGAAAATCCTAGAAGCATTGCACTCACAGAAGCATTCGGGATTCACTGCTATGGTACCAAATACCATCCTTTTGATCAACTACCATTACCATTCAGCGGTCCAGTTTGCATCACAAGTAAGTGTATCCCTAACCAACATTGTTATTTCAGTTAGTAGCTTTTGTTACTCCTATTATTAATCTACACTTTGCATGCTCATTCTTCTATCCCTTACCAACCTGTAACCCAACCATTTCCTTACCCACACCGCCAAATCACCCATCCTTGCCTATTGTTCATCCCTGACTACTCTTGAGCCTTCTATAAACCTTCTTATCCACCCTACCATCTCTATCAAATCCCAGATCAAACCTTGCAATCAGATCTCTATGAGTTTCGTACACCTTGACCATGACACCGGTTACCCCTAGCCATCATCAGTTCTACATAAAATGTCACCGGTCATACTGGATTGATGTTGATCTTTGTGTTTTATACCCTACCCAAGAATAGAGCCAAACAACCTCCTACCAATTGACCTAAAAACCCAGAATCAGACCCTGAACAGTCCCAGTACCTTGACAGTCACCTCATCCTTTAGATCCAACTATAGCCTATCCTGTTGTGATTGGATTTTCTTATTGTACTTGAATGAGATGCCTAAATCATATCAACTACAGTAGGAATTTACTTATTTATCACATTAATTTGTTTTAAATAGTGGATTGACAACCATCTAGGAAGTATCACATTTCCCAAAACTAGCATACACAAGGTAGTCCACTATCATATATTATTTAAATTCTCTTTTGTGGTCTTTTTTATATTACAGGTAGTTCCTCCTAGCCAAAAGGAAGCTCTCACAATCGACATTGGGTCAAGAAGTCAAAACGCGTGCATCAACGCCTAACCAACCCATTTAACAGGTAGTTCCTCCTAGCCAAAAGGAAGCTCTCACAATCGGTATTGGGTCGAGAAGTCAGAACTCACGCATCAACCTCAAACCAACCCATATAACATGTATTCCTCCTAGCCCATAACCCTATCTATTTCGTCATTCAAAAACATAAATAAAATGGTGAAACATTTTGGCACGCCCGATGGGACCCATCAGGGGTTCTATTACATTTTCTTCATTTCTAGTCAAAAGTTGTGTGTTTGTTTCCCTTTAAAATGATTAAAAGTAATTTTCTTCCCTAGTAATCCTCTCTTATTTAAAATTTCTCTAAAATAAACATTAGTCTTGGGGAATTAAAAGGAATCATTCTTCTCTCTTGCTTTTCTGCATTTATTGAAAGAGCATACTCTCTCATATTCATCATTTGATTCATCGAACGTAATATTTTCGATTTGGGATTAAAATTGGTTGCATTACATTCTGATTTGCTACATTTAGCTCAAATTAAAATGAGGGCAACCTATATGCTGGAAGTCATGCCCAACTGATGGTTGACACAAAGAATCGTAGAAAACACATTATCTCTCTCTCTCTCTCTCTGTTTGTCTTACCAAACTGCACAAAATTGAAATATACATATCTTTCTTAAACAACATCTTACCTGGGAACACCTGTTAGTGATCACATGATCCAATAGGTAGGTACTCACCCATTCTTCATGGCCCCCACTCATATGATCTTGCCCACATTTTCAAACCACTCACCTAATCTTGCGCATATTTTCAAACTACTCACTTAATCTTGCCCACATTTTCAAACCATGATTACTTAAATTAATCTAAGCTAATCACTCCCTCAAGCTATAAATACAACCTTACCCCTCCCCTCTAAAAACACGGAGAATAAGCTTGAATGTCATATCTAAGTTCTTGCATCCTTTGAGAAAAGAACATCCTTCTGCCTCATCCTAATGCCCAAATAGCTTCATAATCCTTTTTCCCATCTGGTGCAAAGTAAGAGGATCGTTGTTGCAGGAAGGTCTTGCTCCATCTCGAAGAAAAGCACCTACATATCACACAATCAGGGCTCAATCCAAGTTTCCTAGCCCATTCGAGGTTTCTTTATAGAACGCGAAGGAGGAGGTATGATTATTGGTATTTTACTTGCTTATTAGTAGTGTATTTTTCCTAGCTTACTTTCTGCTTGATTACTTTCGATCTGTTACCATTAATTTTCCAATTAGTGGTTTTATTTGTTCTTTGTTTATTATTGTTTGTTATTATTTTCTTTTCTGTTCCTTATGGCCTTCTTTGGTTAACCTTCACGCTTTGGGTAGTGTTTTTGTTGTGTGGTGTATTGTGGTGTATCTGCAGGTTATAACAACAATGAAACTATGATATTCATCCTGTCTTTGATTTCCTCGGTGCTTGGTGTTTAGTTCCCAGTTTTGATTTTGTTATTCACTCATAATCTATAGAAACACATGAACTAGTCATTAGTTTATCATCTTACTGTCATGGGACAACCAATCCGGAAAATGTATTTATTTATTTACTTTTGCTAAAATAACTG
Organism: Taxus wallichiana var. yunnanensis; assembly: GCA_018340775.1. Taxonomy (NCBI): domain Eukaryota; kingdom Viridiplantae; phylum Streptophyta; class Pinopsida; order Cupressales; family Taxaceae; genus Taxus; species Taxus wallichiana. Next base: position 417,586,077 of record CM031239.1, on the reverse strand, counting down.
CTTTGTAGGAAGTTAATCATTTTTTTCTTTTATTTTAGTTAATCATTTTGTGATCTAACTCTTTCTTTCTGTTTATTGTTCTTTTTTAACCTTGCTGTCAAAATTTTAGCTTCTCAGGTGAAGTACAGAAGTCAGAAAATAAAAAAACTAGCTCCCGGGATATTTTTCTCACGTTCAAAATTTTCATTCAGAGTGCTACCGTAGCCCATCTTCCGGAAGCCATAACTTTTTCTCCCAAACTCGGAATGACTTCATTTTTTTAACGGAAAGGTATCAAAAAGATCTATGCAATGAAAAATAATTTTTAGATTTAGACTTACAAAAAAATTTGGTTTCATTTCTTCTAACACCTGTCTTTTTCAAAATTATAGTTTTTTTTTAAAATTATTATTTTTATTTTATTTCATGTAACAACCTCACACGTATGCTCTTTCCTCACACTTCAAAAGTGATCTTGGAAATCAGAAACATGAGGCCACTTGGGCTCTGCACAACAATTTTTTAATTTTTAATTTTTACCTTACATTTCAATTTTCCACGACAACACTTCTAGGTAACGTTTTCACACTCTTCTTTCGTTGTTTTTCTTTTTTGTGAAAATAATCCTTATCACTATTTCACAATCATGATTAATTGCAATAATTATTAGCATTTAAAAAAATCTATTCCAATTGTATCCACGTATGCTCTTTTCTTGCACCTTCGAGTGATCTGGAAAATTAGAAACGGTCACATTTTTTTTTAGTTTCTTATTCTAACATTGCAGGATCCTCTAGCTTTGTTTTCCAACTATCATTTCAATAATTATTTTCCTTTTTCATATTATTAATATTTGTTTGGTCGTTGGTTGTGTATGCTCTTTTCCTGCGCCTTCGAGTGATCTGGAAAATCAAAAACAACCACGATCACTTTTCTAACATTTCGTTTGCAGGATAACTACTAATTTGTTTTTTGTAGAACCACGTCACTGGAATATTGTAAAAAAACAACAACAAAAAAACAACAAAAATCCCAAAAATACCACCATTCAAAGACAATTGCTGAAACAAAAAAAGTATGCTCAGGTACGCAATTATTTTTCGTTAGTGATTTATTTCAAGTTGGAAAGAAGCTGCGTTTAATCAATTTATCATATTATTTTTACATGTAGACGATGTGGATTTCATCACCACCAAAGCTACATCGGTGACGTGGACTTGACTACCACGCATCAACAACATTTGCATCTGCATTGCACTTTGAGACCTAGTCTCATCACAGCGTTCAGTATTTACGCTCGCCCTACTCTTCACTTGCAGTAATGTTGTGTGCGTGCGGCCGCATGAGTCACACCTAAATAGTTGTAATAATGAAGCTTGGACATCATCCCTGTAAATCTTCAGGAGTTATAAGGACACCATACACATTCATCCCTCCATCACCTTCCACCTTTTCACAAAACCTATTCTGGACGTGGTGATTCACTCGAAATAGGAAAGTAAGAATTGGTGAGTCTCCTCTAGTGCTCTAAGGGTTCCCCGTACCAATTCTGTCCCCATACAAAATTAGGTATATCAGGACTAGGGTATATCGGAGGACGCATCTTCTTGGAGTAATAAGATCCTGCATCCACCATTTCACAACATACTTGTATGATTGCATGAAACAATGATCATTCCTGAAGAAGTTACCTCATAAGCCAAAACAATTGAATCTACATGATTGCTTGCTTGTTTGAAAACAAAATAGTTTAGCATTGTTTTATCATAAAACTTGGTTGATATCAATGTGTTCATTATAAAGGTTTGCACCTAGTTGTGTTCCATAAAAAATATTTGTTCTCGACCAATTCAATACCAAGCAAAAACATCCAAACAATCCAACAACACAGACCAAACCATCACACCAATTTCATTAGCTTGCCTCATCCAACAATACATTTGTCATAGCTTGTTTCAGCTATATCAAACTAATATTGGGTGACTTGTTTGAGTTCACTCATTATTCTATCCACCATCGCGTTTATCCAAATCACAGCCAACACAAATCCTTTCATAACTCATTTTGAGTTATATCACAACCATATCATGATTAACCTATTCAGGTTACTCTCCCCATCAATAGTCTAGAGCTTGTTTAAGCCAAATCTACACAACGTGTAACAAATCCTCTAATAACTCGTCTCGAGTTACATCATCATCATATTGAGATAACTTGTTTGAGTTACTCTCCTTATCATTCATCACGAGCTTATTCATGATAAATCCAAAGTAATCGAGTTCTCATTTCCTCACACTTGTTCAAAATTCCTACCCACTTTTCAGCTTAATCAGACACATTTCATCATGGTATTCACTCGTAGTCACAATCATGAAAATGACGATGAAGAAGTCGCACAACCAGAACTCACCAATGAAGAACAAGAACAAGTCAATAGGGTGATAGAACAAAATAAAAATGAATATCTATTACGCATCCTAGCCATGGGGGCAAAACTACCCCTAACTTCAGGATGGAAAATTTAAACAAACTCATCGACAACAAAGTGAATCAAGTTATCACAATGAAATACCAAACAATCCAAATGGTTCTTCGGCCGAAGAGTTATTCACTAAAATCCAAGACTTAACAAAGAAACTTGAGGAAGCAACGACTAGAGCTGAAAGATTAAAAGACCTCAATCTAGATTCCAATACTCACAACATGTTTGATAAACCATCCCCGCTTCTCCATTTGCACAAGAATGGAAACTTATGAAAGACACCATTCAGGGACTGCAAAAACAATCAAAACAATTCAACTTTGAAGAATTGTGTCCTTATCCATTTGATATAGAGATATCACGATTACCATTTCCGCCATCCTTCAAAATCCCTAAGTTTGATAAATACAAAAGTAAAGGCGACCCCCGTGAACATGTCAAGTAATTTTACATGCAATGTCAGGAAGTTGCCTATCGAGACATGTACCTTTTACGATTATTCCCTAAAGTTTAGGAGGACAAGCTTTAGATTGGTTTTTCCATCTGCCCAAAGGGTCGGTCACAACATTTGCAGACTTATCGGAGAAATTTGTCAAACATTTTTCCTATAACCTAGACTCAAAAATAACCATGCTTGATCTCTGCAACACTAGGAAAAGGCCAAACAAAAATTTTGCCTCCTTTTTACAATGATGGCGCGGAATTGCAAGCCGATTTCCCTGCTCAGTACCCAAGAGACAACTAGTTAGCATTTTTGTCCCTAATCTCAATGCCGAATTATCATTCCACATGTAAATGCATTGTTTGAATAGTTTCGAAGAAGTCATCGAAAAGGGGACACAAATCAAAAAGCCCTCATTTCTAAAGGGTTACTTAAAGAACCCTTTAGAGACCAACCTTATCGAGACACTCCTCGAGAACTGTGACAAATCTAAATTCTTTAATAGAATCGAAATATAAATCAACGATGGCATTACTTGATTTTCGTTATGTAAAATGTCCAAAACCATCCCACCAACACATTAAAATCTAAACAACCAATCATTATCCCTAGAAAGGAAGTTCCTTCTAGGGATCGACGAAGAGAGTTCACTCCTCTCGGAGAAAGTCTATCTAGTGTCTTTCGTCATTTGGAAAATGCTAATATGATTACATATCCCATTGTCAGACCCTTCGAAGAAGGACAACCCAAACCAAATTGGTATAAAGACAATGAATATTGTGATTACCATCACATAAAAGGGCACTCCATAGATAGATGCATGCAACTCCGCCATTACGTCCAAGACCTGATTGAACGTGGAGACATAGAAGTTGAAAATACTTCTGAGACAAAAACACCTAATGAAAAACTTCACATGTTCAAAAATCCATTCCCTAACCATGATAACAATTCAAAAGATAAGGGTCAATCATCAAGTAATGTTGAGTATGACTCAGTCATCTTGACCATAGATTATGACCAAGACTTAGTGGCAATTATAAAGATAAGAACTGATTGTGTGATCACCACTAGATAGAAAAAAATGTGGGTCCCTATAACAAAAAAATTTGCCACTTCGTCCCGGCATCACCTCCTAATCTGCCATCTAATTCCGCCGCCAATTCCTTTCCATAACCTACGCCATCATTTAATATTGTCAAACAATTAGAGAAGACTGCCACACAAATTTCAATCATGGAACTACTTAATTCTTATCCCACACTACAACACATCCTTATGCAAACATTGAATAATGCTCGTGTCCCTGAGGACATCAATTCACAACAATTCCAGGCTTTAATTGCACATCTTACGGTCCCTAATCCTATTTTATCTTTTGGTCCTGCTGACCTGCTTAATCCCAACATCACTAATAATCATTCTTTATACGTCGAGGGTTATGTAACTCATCGTAAAATCAAGTGCGTCTTAATCGAAAATGGATCGGCATTAAATATTTGTTCCATGAAACTTTTACGTTGTCTAGGTTACACTGAAAATGATTTGCAAAACAATATCATAACCATTCGTGGGTATGATAATAGCGAAAGAAAGTCTGAAGGCACAATCACGTTGCCTCTCCAAGTTGGACCCATCACCTTAGACACGGTTTGTCATGTGGTAGATGTAGAAGTTGCATATAACATTCTTGTCGGATGACCATGGATTCATGCCATGAAAGCCATCCCATCAAATTCCACCAATGCAATAAGTTTCCTCATTTGGACAAGGAATTTACATTATGTGCAGATCCCTAACCTTTTGAGTATTGTAGATTCCTCGAAGGATGGTATTGACATGATCACTATTGTCCATCAACAGATAAATATGCTCCACCTTGTATAATCCCTAATGAAACATGCATTGATCCTGATACACTCCCTAATAATAATCCAAAACCATCATCTCATAACCAAAACACATTTTCCAATCCATTATCATCCGCTAGTCAACCACCTTCCACCAGTCCTCCTCCCACTAATCAATCATCTTCTTCCACTAATCAAGCTTCTTCTTCCAGCAACAATTATTCTTCCACCACACCATCTTCTTCTTCACCTAGCCAATCTTCTTCATCCAACCACACCTCCTCTATTAAGATACCTCCTCCTGTGAATAACCAACCTTCATCCTTCAATCCACCCCCTTCTTCTTATAACCCATTCTCTTCATCTTTTAAGACTACCAAACTAACTTCCCCACCACATGAGGTACCTATTGGTCCCCCATCTCACACATTTAAAATCATTGACACGGGATGCGGTGAATATCAATTTCAAAAGATGGCAGACTCTTTTTATATCACCAAATCCCCACATAGCTATGGCAAACCTAACACTCCACATCTGAGAATCCATCCCACTTACCAAATGGGTCAGTCAGTTTGGAAAAAGTTTGGTTATCTTGACAATGAACATATTCCAAGTTCTTCAGGATCTTGGTTATATAATGACGAATTTGCTCCATGTTATGAGTCCCCTCAATTTACCAAAACTCACCGAATAATGAAAAACATGCGATGGCGTGGAAAAGGACTCGGTCCAAATGACAAAGGTCGTTTAGACCCGATAAATTACACACAACATCATGGTAAACATGGTCTAGGTTTCAAGGTGTTTGATGTTGCTCCCATAATAATTTCAAGTGACAATGATGACACTAGTTCTAACAATGACATTAGGTCTCCATGTAGTCTTTTTGAGGACCTTTGAAACACAACTTTCCTTTGAACATTTATCTATTAATGTTATCAATTTTGATCCTACACATCTCGAGTCTCATAGACATGGCCAACCACATCATGTGGCCATGGACATATTCCAAAATGATGAAGCTATTAAAGAATTCCTTGGAACTGCTTGACCAAATCCCTACTTCCGACCATAGAAAAGGATTTGAAATCAATCTAAATGAATCAACATATTTTGGTGAAGAGATAAAATATTCAGATCCTTCACCCTCAAAAATTTAGATCAACGCGCAAACAGAGGATTTCCCATAGTTAAAACCTCACTGCCACCCTATCCACCAAACATGTCAACAAAAAATCCAACAAACACCTGACACTGATGACCTACATCAACCATTAGCATCATTCTCCGAAAAGGATACATCTAAAATGCTTGTAGAAGAAACAAAAGACATAAACATTGGCACCATTGAACAGCCAAAAATTTTACAACTTGGCATTAGTCTGTCTGACCAAGAATGCATGGAATTCACAACACTCCTTATTGAATTCCAAGATATATTTACATGGACATATAAGGACATGCTAGGCCTAGACCCATCTCTTGTAGTACACCATCTTGTGGTACATCCAGATGTAAAACCTGTAAAGCAAAAACTATGCAAAATGCATCCCCAAGTTACATTGCTTGTCAAAGCCGAACTCGAGAAACTCTTGGAAGCTGACTTTATCAAACCTATTGATTATTCGGCATGGATATCTAACATAGTTCCCATCGCCAAGAAAACTCCCGGCATCAGAATATGCACAGAATTTTGTGACATCAACAAGGCTTGTCCCAAAGATGACTTTCCCTTGCCAAATATAGACATGATTGTTGATTCTACGATAGGCCATGAAATGCTCTCCTTAATGGATGGATTCTCTGGTTACAATCAAATACGTATTGCTAAAGGAGATCAACATAAAACAACATTTACTACACCATGGGGCACCTTCTATTATAAGGTCATGCCTTTCGGCTTGAAAAATGCTGGTGCCACCTATCAATGAGCAATGATTGTCATCTTCCATGATATGTTACATGATATCATGGAAGATTATGTTGATGATATATTAGCAAAATCTAAAACATGAATAGGGCATCCAAGTGTGTTGAGACACATTTTCGATAGATTACGCGAGTATAAGGTTCATCTTAACCCAAAGAAATGTGTGTTTGGAGTAACCTCTGGTAAATTATTAGGGTTTATTGTCTCACGAAGAGGCATAGAAGTGGATCCTACCAAAGTCAAAGCCATTATGGAAATGCCTCCTCCTCAAAACCTAAAACAATTATGCAGTCTTCAGGGAAAGATACAATCTATTCGGCGTTTCATTACTTGCTCGACAAGTTCCACACTTTAAACTAAGTTGATTACCTTTTGTTAAGTTAAAATTGATCCTCTCAAGTATTTGATTTTTTCGCACCGAACATGCCATAGGATCTCTACTAGAACCATTCTCGAGGAAGAAATGTACCTAGTCAAACACTTATTGAAAGGGAAGTATTATTCCCAAATTAGTGAATTAGCGATCTCAAATTTTTTCTAAGTTGATTACCAAAAGATCCTCTAATTAAAGAAGACAGTTGGGTCGCCTTAGTGAATTCGACCAAATTTCTGCGAGAAAGAGGCACCCCTTCCTGGCAGAACCACTTCAGTTCTCTTTTCCTGATGAAGATATTCTACACATAGACATCGCGCTAGCTTGGACTCTATTTTTTGATGGATCTTGTAATCTCCATGGCTCAGGGGCTGGTATTTTGCTTATCACACCCAAGTGGACATGTTATCCCCAAATAATTTCACTTAGCATTCCCATGTACTAACAATATCACAAAATATGAAGCTCTCATCACAGGATTAAAACTGGCTATATCTTGGAATCTTACAGAATTAGATGTATTTGGTGATTCTTTACTTATCATCAAGCAAGTTACCAATGAATACTAGGTCAAGTACGAAAAACTTATCTCATATAAATGCATGGTGGGACAGTCTTGAAGCTATTTTCGATTAATTAGCTTTGATCAAATTCCCAATTTGTAATAAATACGCCAATGCTATGGCAGCCATCGGATCCCTATTAGAAATCGCATCTAGTCAACCCTAGGAGGCACATTTTCTTGTTGAACATCTCTTAATGCATGCCTATGATTTTCCTAAAAACATTATGGTATGTGAGATCGTGGGTCCAAATAATCCTTGGTACCACAATCTTTATACCTTCATTCATGATAAAACGTTTCCTACCGACATGAAAGCAATGCATAAACGTGCTTTAGCACAACATGCTTCTCATTACACCATTTTAGCAGAAACTCTTTATAAATGAGGATATGATGGCACCCTACTCGATGTCTTAATCAGGAAGAATCCTCGAGTGTCTTAGCTGAAGTCCATTCTGGTATCTGTGGAGCACACACGAATGGTATCGCCTTAGCCAAGAAAATCCTGTGAGTTGGATATTATTGGCCCTCCATGGAAAGTGACGCATGTCATTTTGTCAAACATTGTCAAGCATGTCAAAAGCATGGAAATCTTATCCACGCACCTTCCCAAGCATTACAATCGATAACCACACCATGGCCCTTCTCTCAATGGGGACTTGACCTCATTGGTAAAATCAGACCAACATCTTCCGATGGACATAAGTTCATCATTACCGCTACTGATTACTTCACTAAATGGGTAGAGGCTATGCCTCTCACTTATGTTACCGGTAGCCAAATATCAAAATTTATTTTCAATAATCTCATCTGTCGATTTGGTATTCCATACACTCTGGTTGCAGATAATGGCAAATCATTTAAAACCAGGATGTAAAAGACCTAGCCAAACGTTTTCACATCAAACTTAAATGGTCCACTCCATACTACCCTTAGGGCAACAATCAAGTGGAAGCAACCAATAAGACCTTAAAATCCATCATGGAAAAGATTGTTAACACCCATGGATGTAATTGGCATACTCAAATTTACCCCGCTCTTTGGGCTTATTGTACATCTTACCGCACACCTACCGGAGCCACCCCATTTTCCCTTGTTTATGGTTGTGAAGCCATTTTACCTATTGAGATAGAACTCCCATCCTTGAGGATCTCCCTTAAAGATGTAATTAATGAAGATGAATATCGACAATCACGACTTCAAGAGCTTGAGCTTCTTGATGAAAAATGACTTAATGCTCTCAATCATCTTCAAGTCTATCAAAACCGACTGCAATGCAATTATCATAAAAAAGTAAGACCCAGAGAATTTGAAATTGGTGACCTCGTTTTAAAATAAAATCAAAATAATACCACTAAAGAACGAGAAAAACAAGGAAAATTTGAGCCTAATTGGTTAGGACCCTATGTAATCATAGCTAAATTTGGCTCTGGAGCCTATAAATTGGCCACTAAAGATGGTCAAGATCTTGATGAACCAATGAATGCATTTCATTTAAAGAAATTTTATCCTTGAGATGTTCACTATTCCAGGATACAACATGTACATTGTTCCTTTTGTCTTACTTATTTCGAATAATTTAAATTTATTCATTTCCATTGGTAGATATTTTCTTTATCAAAATCACATCTTCATATTTATCATCATGAGACAAGTGCTAGTATAAATCCTATTAAGTTTGTGAGCGTCATACTTCTTCCATTTTCAGTCACTTTCCTCTATGGTCATACCTAGAAGCTTACTGATGGTAATATATTCCCTTCAAATACATTCTCTCTTTCATAAAAAAGCTCTAAACTTCATTACCCAGTTTGTTTGGTCGTCTATCTCAGTCTTTGGTGTTGAACCCTCGCGTCCTACTAGTTGTGTGGGGCTGAGATTGGGGGCAGACATTTCTTCCTAAATACAAAGCACTATTGTAAAAAAATCCATCAATTCAATAACTTATGAATAATTCATTGTCACATCTTTCGTCCTTCATAGTCTTTGATGTTGAACCCACACTTCTTCTTGGTAGTGTGAGACTGGGAATGGAGGAAGGTGCCCTTACTCGTTTACGTCTTGTCTTCGGTGATAAACCCTTTCCTCTTACAAGTGGCATGGGGCAAAGCGTAGAGGGTCATTCTCATAAAATCATAAAACATTGCAAAATATTAAAAAAAAAAAAAAAAAAAAAAAAAAGACAAAAGGGAATTCACTCGCCTATATTTTACCTTTTGGTGATGAGCCTTGCTTCTCACTAGTAGCATGGGGCAAGGCATAAGGAGTCATTTCAAAAATACAACATCTTACAAAGTGCTTACAAATTATAGAATCCCCATACACATAATTTAGATGCCTAAGTGAAGAGAGAACTATCTCTTAACCTCATATATTATCAATCAAGTGAGCTACATAACCATGTCTAAGTCTAACATGTGACTCATAAAGTAAAATCCATTTTTGAAACTAGTTCAATGCCATTATGAAGAATGGAGTCACAATTTCCTAAAGGGATTGTTGTTAGCATTTGTCTCTATATTCATTATCTACCTCCTGCGTCCTTCTTGATTCTCGGTGATGAGCCCACACATCTTACTAGTTGTGTGGAGTCAAGAATGGAGCTCGACTTCTTTTCATCATATCATCACCACCATATCCTGTCAATGGAAAGAGAATTTGTGTTATTCAAAGCATAAGTTACCACACGGAACACGATACATACGGATAATATCCTGGTTTATCGCCTCTCAAAAACTAAGTCTGCACTTTGGTCCATAAATTGCCAATCACAGTGTAAAAATCTACAAACAGTGTGAAAATCGTCAAAAAAATCAAAAACATTTGAAAATCGTCAAAAATCTAAAAACATTGTAAAAATCCAAAATCTAAAAAACATTTGAAAATCATCAAAAAATCTACAAACAAAGTGTAAAAATCCAAAAATCTACAAACATTTGAAAATCGTCAAAATCTAAAAAGCAGTGTAAAAAACTAAAAATTTAAAAACATTTGAAAATTGTCAAAACCCAAAAACATTAGAAACAATCGCCCAACATCCAACAAAAAAAATTAGAACTCGTCAAAAAATCCAAAAAAATTAGAAAAACTCATCAAAAATCTAAAAACATTGTAAAATCCAAAAATCTAAAAACATTTGAAAATTGTCAAAACCCAAAAACATTAGAAACACTTGTCAAAATCTAAAAACATTTGAAAATCGTAAAAAAATAAAAACATTTGAAAATCGTTGAAAATCCAAAACATTTAAAAATCATCAAAAGCATTTGAATATATATATATATATATATATATAATACAAAAAATCCACAAAATCGATAAAAAAATAATTTTTTTCTAAAATAACCAACATAATTTAACCTTTGAACTATTATCCCCAACAAATGATCCAATCACCTTATGACTACCAAATTCAAACCACTTCTCCTCGTGTGAATCCTCGTTTGGGGCAAATCCGCTCTCATTGTTTCCTTATTTGAGGACAATGACCCAATACTTTATTATGTTCTCGTACCTGGCAGGGGCACATCCAATCAATCCACCTTTGTGGAACACGTTAGGGACATGTTTATTGGTTATGGTGTTGCATTATTAGTTGTAAATTATTAATTGCTTTCTTGCATCTTGATATATTACAGGGGGCATCTTGATTTTATGTATCCTGGTGTTCTCTCTATTTTTCTTATGTTATCTGATTGCATGTCGTACTGGGGCATCATACTTTCTTGATGGCCTCTTTCTATGCTCTATTCCATTTGCATATCGTACTAGGGCATCAAACCTTTTTGATGGTCCCTGTTTATGCTATCACGCATATTAAAGTCTAGTCATCCTGATCTTTTATATCACGATGCATCCTGTTATGTGTTATATTAAAATTAAGATACTTTTCGTCACATGAGTATCTTTCTGCATGATCAACATCTTACTTTGCACCCCATCCATTCACACATACTAATACATTCCCAGTTTGGGAATCCTACTTGATCACCGTTACAGTTTGCGAATCCTACTTGACGATATTTCTCAAGTAGCATTCACTATCAGCGATTCCTCCTCCCCACCATGCTCACCATGTATTTGATCCATTCATCCTCGCTCCTCATTTTTACTCCTCCGTAACTTATCCCCATATTACCCTTCTCACCATTCCCTGTCCCCTCTCACCCATTTGTATTATTTCCTTTCACCCTTTTGATTCCTACTTGACAATCTTACTTAATAACCCCTTCTATATGGGATCCTCGGTGGAGGTTTACTCTCTCCATAAGATCTTCCCACTGTAGAAACTTCTTCACCACCTCCCCTCTCATCAAACAACAATCACCACCAAACACATCTTCCCATTCCACCTCTTCTGCTTCTCATTCTCGCATCATTACTCTCACCACGAGGGAATCCCAATTAAGGATTCCCCTCACACTCTCTGCCCTTCACTACATATATTCCTTCATCCATTCATGTTTACTCCTTTGTTTTTTTTTTTCTTATTATCACCTCATCTCATATCATATACCACTCAGACATACCTCACTCACTCTTTTCTCATCCTTCCCCAAATCCGTCTTATGCCTGGTCATCCTACTTACACACTCTCGTAGTATGGAAAATTCACTTGAGGGTTCCCCTTTAGTCCATTTTGTCATACCCTATTCCCACCAACTCTAACATCATCCTTCTTCTTCCTCAGCTTGGTGATCTTACTTAACCATTCCAGCCACATGGCAATCTTACTTAAGACTTCCACTTAAGGTTGATCTGCCCTATGGCCTTCCCCATCCCATCATATTTCCCCCATCTTATTTCTCCCACCTCTCATCACGATCATCTTCTTCAACCTACCATTCCACCCCTATCCCCAATATCATCTTGTCTTTCTCTTTGCATATCATCCCTGTCGGTTGGGTGATCCTACGAAACCTCTCCAGCAGCATGACGATCTTACTTAAGAGATTCTCTTAAGCATGACATGTCATCTTACACTCGCCCATCACTCTACAATCTCACCATCCATCTTTCCTCTTCATTCCCCATCATCACATATTTTTACCACCACTATCACCCTCCTCTAGCTTGGCAATCTTACTTAACCACTCACCTGGCATGGCGATCTCACTTAAGAGTCCCTCTTAAGGATGATCTATCTCCTTGCCTTTCCCCATCACTACGCACCCTTCACCCTTCACTTTTTCTCGGCATTCCCCATTATCACATCCTTTCACCTCCTTTTCGATTCTCGCAAACACCACTTCTCGCTTGACCACTTGTCATCTCTAATTTCTCTCACATGGCAATATTACTTAACCACTTCCATCACATGACAATCTTATGTCAGGGTCCTCCCTACACTTAACTTGTCATCGTGAACTTCTTCCCCGCCTCATTCTTTATTCACTTTGTTGATCGCTTCTTCCACCTGGTATCTCCTACTACCCACTTTTTCCTCCTACTATTATCCTTTCTCCACATATCCTCTTACAACATACATCTAATCTCTTCCGCCTACAATCATGTTCTTTCCCCCCATTTTCCCCTTCTTGATCCATCATCCTTCATACCGTTTCTTCCCATTCTTTTCATGTCTTGGTTCTTCATCCTCACTTCGTTCATCCTCATCACCCGCATCCTCTCCTCACTTTCACCTAGTCCCAACTCATCCACTTCATCTTCTCACATTCCCCCCACATTTCTACCCACACACGCATTCACCATTATTGTTAACACTCCTATATCATTCTTTCATCATCATCTTCTCTTCCCGCGCTAATAATTGTAAACAGGTTTTCCTTAAAAATCATCAATCCTCATTCCGCACGACCTCATTCACTCCCTTGGACCTTCTAGAGTTTCCCTTCATTCCTTCCCTCCTCTAAGCCCACCACTCATTGTAAAAGGGTTTTCCTTAACGTCCCTTTGTTGGTGTTACCCTTTCCAATCCTCATTAGCTTTCTCCTTTTCTTCATTTTTTCTCTCACCCTTCCCCACCACTCATTGTAAAGGGGATTTCCCTAACGTCCCCTCATTGGCATTGCTTCTTCTCTCCCCCATTCTCTTTTCTCTCCTATTCTTTTCCCTCAATCCCACCCTTTCTTGTCACTTCTTACCCATCTCTCCATCTCCTCTTTGCCCTCTTCAATATCTTTACTGTCTTCATCATACATCATTTTTCTATTTTCTCATCATCCTAGTATCCTCATTTCATGCATCTCTGCATCTTTTCCAATCGATGTCATTCCTCCCCTCTTTCTTCTCTGAACATTCCTTATATTGTTCCCTTTCCACTTATTACCCCCTTTCTGTATTCCCTTCCTTCTCCATCATTTTCTTTGTTATCCTCTTCTCTCTCCCACCCCTCGTCTTATTTCCCTTCCCCTGTATCGTCTCCTTCCCCTTTTTCCATCTGTTCAACGTTGTCCTATCTTTTTTATCATACCACCCTCCACATGCATCTCCATACGGTCTGTTCTATATTCTTTGCCTTGGTCTTCCTCGTAATGACACGATTCCTTCAATCTTCTCCTTGTATTCGTTCTATCTTCCTTTCCTCTCCCCTAATTTTCATGTTACTTGACCACTTCTCCTTTTCTCTACCACTACTACCTTTTCATTCATTTAGTATTTGTTTCTCTTATTTTCTCTCCTCTTTTTCACACTTTCCTCGCCCCTCATATTTTTTTTTCTCCGTTCTACTTCTTCTTTCACCCTCTTTCCATTTCCTCCATTTCACCCCCTACTCCCACCTCGTTTTCTCCTCATTTATCCTTTTCGTTTCCTACTTTTCTCGGATATATCATTTATTTCACTTCCACGCATCCCTTTTACTATCTCTTTTACTTCCTTCATTTTGCACATCTCCTATTTTATCCCTTCACCCTCTACTCTGTCATTTTTTTGTTTTTGCCTTGTTTGTCCTTCATCATTCCCTTCTTCCCCTATCATCCCTCTCTCTTATTTATACCTCTTCCATTCTTTTTTTCCCCTCCCTGTCTCCCTTACTCTTCTCATAATCAACCCCCAATCCTATCCATTCTCTTTTCTCTTTCCCACACACCCTCACACCTAGCATTCAAGGTCGATTGAATCCTTTCTCCATTTACGTCATGCGGTCATTCCAATCTCTTCCACTCCATTATTGTCCTCTTCTCCATGAGAATCCATTTCCCTTCTTTTCAAGAGTTCTGTCGTATATTCCATTCTCGTCAGTCCTCTCAAGGGGGCATCACCACATCTATCCATAATCACATCTTCTCATGACATTTTTGTCTTGGAGGATACTATGACATCCATCACTCACCACTTTCTATTCTCCCCAACAAACATTCGCTCTACCTTTTAAAAAGTAGATTGAATTCTTCCCCCATACCGTCTACTTTCTTTGAAAGGACACTACTTTCATAGTACCCTTCCAAAGAGGGGAAAATGTAGACACCCCAATTTCACATCTATCCTAAATCAATTAATTCCCCTTCCTCATTTCCCACAAAAATACACTTTGAATTAATCAAATATAATTTGATTAATTATCCATTTCAAAATCTAAAAAATAACCTAATCCTCACCACATGTCATTATTCTCCATGTTTTTCTACTATTGAATTAAAAATTCAAATTCAAATCCTCACCCACCATTTGTGGTCCCCACTCACCTAAAATCCTCCACTTATGAATTAAAAATATAATTCAAATCCTCACCCATTCTTCATGGCCCCCACTCATCTAATCTTGCCCACATTTTCAAACCACTCACCTAATCTTGCCCACATTTTCAAACCATGATTACTTAAATTAATCTAAGTTAATCACTCCTCAGCTATAAATACAACCTTACCCTCCCCTATAAACACACGGAGAATAAGCTTGAATGTCATATCTAAGTTCTTGCATCCTTTGAGCAAAGAATATCCTTTCGCCTTGTCCTAATGCCCAAATAGCTTCATAATCCTTTTTCCCATCTAGTGCAAAGTAAGAGGATTGTTGTTGCGCAGGAAGGTCTTGCTGTCTCAAAGAAAAGCACCTACATATCACATAATCGGGGTTCAATCCAAGTTTCCTAGCCCATTCTGAGGTTTTCTATGGAACGCGAAGGAGGAGGTATGATTGTTGGTATTTTACTTCCTTGTTAGTAGTGTATTTTTCCTAACTTACAACTAGTATTTACCTCATTCAAGTAAAATTATCCTATCTCACATTAGTGACCTTGGTTACCCCTGAACCGGCATCGGTCATCCTTAACCGAGTGTCGGTTACCCTGTATTGAATATCAACTAATATATTACCCAAATCCACCTATAGAAACCTATTTTCTTCATTCTCACTGCTCCCTGTGTCACACTGTAGGATACAACATCACCTGATATATATTCATTCACATGGTGTTGACTCGCAATCAAGCTAACACTCTTACATTTCACATAAGTCATCAACCACTCCCACCTAGTCCTTCACCACCCTCTATCTTGTCACCCATGGATCCAACCCTACCTACCACCATTAGAGCAGCGAAGAGGAATTTTCACAACTCCTTGATTAGAATCCCACGACCTTACAATTCTACCTTTACAACTTTTCTAGTCGGGACTCCTGGGTGGATTGATATATGGCATGCCTGTATCCATCTCTCCCGCCCTTATTCCCATGTCTCCGCATCAGCCCCTAATAATGCGGTGTTACCTTCAATGCTTCACCCCCGGTGGTTTAACAACTAGGACCCATACCCACTATTATCTGCTGCTGTCTGCGATTATCGGTTGTACACTGTAGTATCGTTATCCCCTCATTGACCAACCAAACCATAAACCCATCCGCATCCATTGTCTCAAAAATACCCATTGTAACACAACCACCCATGGTGTCGGTGACCCCTACTCCATTCCAAAATCTTTCCTCTCCATCCCACAAACGCGCCCTAATCGCAACTAGAGTCACTACAACCATCCCACCTATATACACATACTATCAACAACCCCATATCTCATCTATAACCCATTTTGGATATATGCTCTCTATGTTGGTCCCCTATTCTCAACCACCCTATTCGGAAGCTTCATAAAATGGAATGCCGCCCATATCATAGGTTTAATACCAGCCCCCTTATGCCACAGGAGGTGCCCTTCCATCACAACCTACCAATGACCTCATCAAATTGATGATGGAAAGTATGTAGACACTGGAAGCATTGGTTTCTGGCTCGCACAATTCTCTCACCTACGATGAAATCTATAATGAGCCCATTCATCCATCCATCCCTATTCACTCATACCCTGTACATTGGGAAATTCCAAAATTCAACCATTTCAATAGTAAAGAAGACCAACAACAACATTTGCGGTCTTTCAAACATGGGTGTTACCTTATCGCCCATGATGACATTTTACTCCTACGGACCTTCCCGACGTCCCTGACAAGACCGACATTAGACTGGTATAGTGGGCTACCAAGACACTCCATCTACTTGTTTAATAAAGTAGCCCAAGCCTTCTTAGATCACTTCTCCATCAACATTGTTAAGAAGGTTACCATGACTGATGTTTATTCCACACAACAGTTTGACGATGAGTCTATCGCTGAATTTTTTTCTCTTTTGGCATAGCCTAATTCACCTTCTCACTTTTCAATTACCTCAAACTAAACTCATAGAGTTGTTTACTCGGAGCTTGCGTAAGACGCATCTCACCAACCCTGTAGGTGCAAACCTTTCACACTTTTGATGAGGCATTCACCATAGCATGGAAATTGGAAATTCATGATATCAAAGAGAATAAAGTTTAAATTTGTAACAAGAACATTGCAAGGCTCAAATCAAATGATGCTTCTTTATCTTCAAAACCCTAAAACAACTATTCAAAACACAAAGGATCTTCCAATCTTGTAATTCTCAAGGTGGCCCCTCATCAATCAAACCAGCCAAACCTCCTTCCAATCTCTCTCCCGTCAAAGCTTTCAAATTCGGACGAGAACAATGAAAGTACATTTCGATAGGAGAATATTATTCCTCTATTTTGGAAAATCTTGTTAAGGTTGGTGCCATTAACCTTCCACCTATAAAACCACATATTAGTTTTGACCTGAGTTCCCCATGCTTGCATGTATAAGGAACATGAATTTTGTAACTATCATTGTTTCAAATGTCATAGCGATAATAATTACATCACCTTCAAGAATATCATCCAAGAAATGTTAGACAACAGAGACTTAGTCTTGGATAGCCGAATGCACGTGCTAAAAAAAACCTACATATATTTAAAAAGCTATTCCCTAATCATGCCCCATCTTCCAACCAAAGTTGGCGACACCTCAAACAATGATAGCAATGTCCGCGAGGTCCACACTATTTTTGATGACATACCAGTTGCTTCCCAATTACCTCATGTTCCTTCCATAGATGAAATATTAGCATGAGCTCCCCTACCTGCACCATAACCTATTTCATGTACTCCTCCACCCATAGAGGAACCCCCTTCATTTTCTCCTTCACCCGTGGAAGAGCCTATAATTAGCACGCCACCTTTGACCCCTCAAATTTCCAAGTAGTCGTCAGTGGTACCTCTCCTACTCATAGGAGATACATATCCACAACCTACACCATCACAAGGAGAGTCAACCTCGTTTGGCCCATCCTCTCCTCTACCCATAGAGGATCCTATAGAAATACCATTATACGTAGATGACCATTTACCATCGGACCTTCAAGATCCCGTTAATCTACTTGTAACTCTCTTACCCACAGAGTCCAAGGATAGCCATTTCCCTATGACTCAAACACATTTTACGAGAATTATTACTCGGTCCATGTCAGCCCCACTTACAACAATACCATTTTCATGCATGGCGAGCACGGAATATGTTGATAGATCCTTACTTTGGGGATGCCTTCTACTTCCTATATCAACACAAATGCAATTTTCACTCACTAACACCTCCACTATCTACCTAAAAGTGGTTTGAGCAACCAAAATAAACACAACCATGACTATTGCAACACCTTCCATGTCACCACCCATGAACCAACATAGATCTACACCCAAACACCTACCCACACTTACATCATCTATCTTACCTAAACCTATTACTACCTTAGGGGTCATACCGACAACTAGCCTTACTCACCCACCCATCAAATTAGATTTAGCCACATCTTCCAAAACTAACACTAAACTTATTTTGGCCCCTTAAAAGAAGACCCAACCTCCTAGGACTCATACACCGACCTCGCCTACCAAACCATTATCACCTTCGCCTCTTCCGTCCATCCTAGGGCATCACCCCTTGACCCTGGCCAAGCTATCATCTTCCACCTACAAACCAAGAGTGCAACAACCCATCTCCACATCACTAACCTCTAATATACCCAAGTGATCCACACAAATTCCACCATCAGCTGTAACCTTCTTACCACCCATACCACCACTACCGTCCATAACTTCTTCACTACCCATGACACTTTCTTCTCTTTCACTCACACCTTCTACCCAACCTCTACTGACCACCTCCGTAGCACCTCGGTTACCCCCATGGGTAGCTTGTCCTCTTACACCATATGTTATTCCCTCCACATACCATACACTGTGTCACCTTTGCCCCAAAAATAGGCAACCTAAAGATAAAAATCCTCTACCCTCCAATAAGATAGTTAAACCAACCAAACCTTCCATCGTTAGCTCTTCTACCATGCCCATACCTAAGAAGATGCAACCAAGACCTAAGACCACTCCACACACCAAACTAGTAAACCAAACCATTCCCCCTCCTGTAAATCCTCTTCCTCCACAATCAGCCATACCTGTACCCAAACCCACATTCACCTCCCATTGTGATCCACTAGCAAGGTCCTACGCCAAAATCTTAACCAATCTCCTCAAAACTTTTGTCATCACATTACCACCTCTTAGACCTTATGACCTACTCAAACCCAAACCAAAAGGGTTTGACAAAACTAAAATCTATGCCTACCATCATGTGCCAAGACATGATGTAGAGAATTGTAAGGCTTTAAAACCGCTCTTGTCAATTGTGTCCTCTCGAAGAAAATTTTGACGATGACGATCTTCTTGATGAGGACCTCATTTCACCTTCACCAATTTCCCTAGATCTTCTCCCACTACCTACTCAATGACCAATATCTCCCCTGCAACTCTTTGATCCACGCCCAAGATTTGAGATCAACATGGTCCACATAAGAGAGTTGGCCAAACCACCACCCAAATGTCAATGTGCCTTGCTCATTTCACAAGGCTCTTATCCCCGATAGGATTTTTCCCCTCATGCTGTTATACCTTCCATGACACACCCTCTCCATCCACTTCCCCTCAAATTAACATGGTTCACGTTACCGCCCATGCTCAAAAAGACAAGGGCAAGGAAAAGGCAACTAGCCCATCAACCAAACTCGTATCCAATATACCATCTGTACCCATGCCCAAAATCACCATTCGAGGTCTTGCCTATCCTATTTCGATGGGGTTTTGCACATCACAATACTAAAACAACTACACAAATCCCCCTCAAAATGTCTTTATATGACCTCATCCAAACTTCGAGTCATATCGTCAAGCCCTCATGGAGGTACTTTAATCTATTGAAGTATTACCAAATGACCCCACACTTGTAGCCTCCATCATTACCCCCACCATGTAGCCTCTCTCACTAGGTCATCACCTTCCTCTACGCCTCCACCTACTCGCCAAGTGGCCTCCCTAAGCTTTTCAGATGAAGAGATCACTCCCTTTTAGTCCAATGACCTGACCTTCTGCTCTTTTCATCTCCGTATTCATCAATACTATACGCATACGACACGTCATGATCGACGATGGTGCTATTATTAACATCATCTCCTCTCATGCATACGACCAAATGTGAATACCTACCAATTGCATGTATGGTAACCGGTTATGTTGCGGTCCTTCAATGACGCCATGACATCTACCCTAGGTAGCGTTGTTCTCCATGTTCGTGTGGGTCCCCGCACTATCTTGGAAATTTTCTGTCCTAGAAGGGGAGTTGTAATATAACTTGTTGATCGGCTAACCTTGGATCCATGCCATGGGTTATGTCCCTTCGTATTTACACCATTGCCTAAAATTTAAACACAAGGGACATAATTACACCATCCTTTCTCGACCCGTTGCCTTTCAAGATTTGTAACATGCTATACCATCCCAATGATGTGCTTGTACTAGTCAAGGCATTTTCCACTATCCCTACTTCACCTTCACCTACTAGCCCATCCACCAAGATTTGCCACCACTTATTCTACATCTAACCCCTTGCTATCCCAATGTATTTGCAACCTCTCACCGTGGACTCTCCTGTCTCCCTATCATCTAGCGAGCTATCTATCCCCGCTACCCACATACCAAATACTAATCCCTTAGAAGGTGTTTTCCAACACCTCACTCTGGGGGAATACCACCTATACAACATCAACACCTTCATGATCCCACAAGAGTATGGGAACTGCATGCATCACCTGAGCCCTTTGATTATGACATCTCGCATCGGTGAAGTTTTTCCTTATGGCCCTCCCCACCTTCGCAAAAATCTAACGTATGGGGGACTTGATATCACCACCTATAAACCGAACCTCCATCCCAAACCCAACCATTTTCATCCAACCTACAATAACTCAATAACCATTGCTTCACTCATACTTTTCTCCACCTGGTGTGTGTGGAAAGGATTTGGCATTGGCTTTTACAAATAGGGTCGCCATACTATCATTTCTTGTACCTCTCAGTAAACACAATGACCGCGTAGTGGCATTAGTTTTGATGCTACACCTTCCAAGAAGGTTTACGTTGACTTCATCATCCAGGAGGAGAAATCTTCCTATCTCATTCACCCACATTACCATCTTCACCAATGGACTCCAGAGATCCTGAATCTATTCCTCCTAATTTTTTTTTTTTGTAAACACCTTTTCCCTAGGACCACCGATGTATCAACACAATGGTGAAGATCCCTCTTCTCTCGTATTCCTTAATCCCGACATGATTGATGATGATACACCTTCTATTAATATCATTCAATGTTAGGATGATGAGTCCATCCTCACCTACCTTGGTGCGGAGGACTCTTATATTCATTAGTCATTACCCATTGAGATGTAAACCATGTTGAATGAATGAACCATTGAAATCAACATTAACACTTAGGACGACCCGTACATTTTGAAAATCAGCCAATCCTTAGACGCTTTCTTGAGCAGAAGCCTTCACCTCTTTCCTTTGGGACCATAGCAACATGTTTTCTTGGTCCTATGCTGATATGCCCAGTATTGACCCAAAAATCATGGTCCACAATATTATAACCACTCCTGATGCCAAACCCATCAAACAAAAGCTATGAAAAATGCATCCTCGCATTGCTCTTCTAGTCAAAGAAGAGCTTCATGCCTTCTCTCAGTTTCCTTTATTCTACCCATTGACTATCCCAATGGATTTATAACATCATTCTATCAAAAAGGTGACAGGGGACTCTGCATTTGCACGGACTTTTGACCTCAACCTCGCTTTTCCCAAAGATGATTTCCCCTATCAGGAATTGACCAACTAGTTGATCTCACCGCTGGCCATGAAATGTTATCGCTCATGGACTATTTCTCAAGCTACAATTAAATATTACTAGCTCTAGAAGATCAACACAATCTCGCTTTCATCACCTCTGGGGAACTTTCTATTGATCAAGTCATGCCTTTTGGCCTCAAAAACATTGGTGCTACATATCAGCGATCCATGACTTACATCTTCCATGACATCATGTATCACATACTGGAAGATTACGTAGATGATCTTCTGGCCAAATCTAAACATCGAACTGAACACTTGTCCATCCTTAAAGTCATATTTGACTGTCTCATCAAGTATTGTGTGTGTATTCAACCAAAGAAGTGCGTCTTTGCGGTACTTTCTGGAAAACTCCTAGGTTTCATTGTTTCTTTGTGTGGCATAGAAGTCGATCCTGCTAAAGTCAAGGCTATTCTAGAAATTCCTCCACCCACTAATCTCCATCAACTTCTTGAAGCCTACAAGGAAAGTTGCAATCTATTTGTCATTTTATCTCATAGCTTTTCGACCACTATCAACCATTTCATCATCTTCTCAAGAAAGACGTTTCATTCAAATGGGATGATGAATGCCATAAATCCTTTGAGGCATTAAAACAATACCTCCTTCAAACACAGTACTCATTCCTCCTAAGGATGACCAACCCTTTTACCTATATATTTCCACCACTGACCATTCTTTAGGTGCCATGCTCACTCATCATCAATGAGAGCACGAGAGAGTAAATGGATTTATTACATAAACCATACCCTTCTTGACTATGAAACTAGATATACTCACGCGAAAAACTCTGCTTAGCCTTAGTTTTCATCACCACCAAACTCTGCCATTACCTACTTAATCAAAAACCTTCATCATCACTAATACTCACCCATTACACTATATGCATGCCAAACCCTATCAACATAAATGTGTCGCACGTTGGCTTATGATTCTTGCCGACCTTGACCTTGAATTCATTCATCAAAATTCCATTAAGGGCTAGGAAATTGCTAACCAACTGGCCGATGCACATCTTTTCGAGGATCAACCATCTAACTTCGACTTCCCAAATGAGTCTATAGCTACCCTTTCCTTGGATGAACCCGCTTACCAAATGACACTCTTCTTCGATGGCTCCAAGTGTTAACATGGGGGTGGGGCTGGTGTTATCCTCATTCCTCTTGAGGGTTAACCTATGCCTTTGTCTTTCAAACTTGATTTCAATTGTAAAAACAATATTGCAAAATACGAAGCACTCGTATGGGGTCTCAGCTTGCGCATATGCCTTAGATGTTAAGATAATCAATATCTTTGGTGATTCTCAGTTGGTCATAAACCAAGTCAATGGTATATACCAATGTTGTAATGAGATCCTTCAAAAGTATAAGCAACACGTAGACATACTTTTGACCACCTTTGACCGTTATACACTTCAAACCACCCCACATTCTACCAATAAATTTGTGGATACCATGGCCTTCTTGGCTTCTTAGATACCTACTTCGCCGTTGACTCTAAAATATTTGTCACCATACAAAGGCTACAATCACCCTCTTATTTACCTCATGAAGTTTACTCCATTAGAACCGTTCCCTGACCCACGTGACCTTTGGTATAAGCAATATGTAGACTATCTTTCCCTTTCCATTCTACCGCTGATCTCACTTGTAATGGACAATGGACCTTTCTTAAAAGTGTCTCCCATTATGTCCTCATGGGTGGTATTCTTTACAAGCATGGATTCGATGACATTCTCTTACGATGCCTTACAAGTTCTGAAATTCCTTACACCATTAAGGAAGTTCACGATGGAATTTTGGAGGTCACTTTAGTGGTTTAGCTATCGCAAAACGCATTCTTTTCCTAGGCTATTATTGGCCAACCCTAAACTATGACTTTTGTAATTATGTCAAATGTTGCGTGAAATGCCAACAACATGCTAATCTCCACCACACACCTAGTCATGCCAATGTGCACGAGACCTTTGCCTTTCTCTCAATGGGGTTTGGATCTTATCGGTGAGATCAACCCCCATTCTTCACAATGCCACCAATGGATCATAACCAATTCCAAATATTACACTAAATGGGTATAGGTCTTTCCCCTCATTTCTACAAAAGTTGAGAAAATATGTGAATTCATCAACTATCACATTGTTTTTCATTTTGGTGTTCCTCACCGCCTCATCACTGATAATGGAAAACAATTCAAAAACAAAACCCTACGCAAACTATGTGACACTTTTGGCATCCAACTCAGTTTCTCATCACCTTATTACCCGCAAACCAATGGTCAAGCTGAATCAACCAATAAAACCTTGAAAAAATTCTTATGAAGGTATTCAACGATACTGGGAAAGATTGGCATATGCACATTCCTTTCACCTTGTGGGCTTATCACACTAGTATTTGCACTTCAATTGCTGCCACACCTTTTTCTATGGTCTACGATACCGAGGCTGTCTTACCTCTCGAAGTCTAGATTCCATCTCTCTACATATCACTACAAGACATGCTCAACGACGATGAATTTTGCCAAGATTATTTGGTGCAACTTGAGTTATTAGATGAACACCATCTCAATGCTCTTGACCATCTCCAAATCTACTAAAAATGTATCAAACGTGCCTATGAAAAACGTGTTCATGAATGAACTTTTCAGGTCGGTGACCTCGTCCTAAAGGAAAATCAACATGTAACCAAAGAGGAGAAAATTAAATGGGGAAAATTTGCTCCTAATTGGCTTGGACCCTATATCGTTACCCATGCCTATGGATTAGGTGCTTATCGTTTGTCTTCACTTGAAGGTAAACCCGAACCTAAGCCCCTTAATGCCTTGCATCTTCAACCATTCTATTGTTGATATCAAGTCCTATATCACTTTTTGTTAGTTGATCACTCATCCCTTGAGTGTTGTTCACCTTCCATATTACCCATTTTGAGGATCCATGACTAAACAAGAATCATGTGATTACCCGTCACCATTTTAGCCTTGTCTTCAATATGAGTACCATGGATCTACTCATAGCATGATTCTCATGGATAATTTTCTTCTCTCCCAAATGGAATCCCATGGTTGTTCATCACTCAAAACCACCCCCTTTCATAATTAACTTTTGTGTACTATGATTTTGTTGTTCGAACAAAAGCCCACCCTTCCTCTATAGTCTTGTCCATGACTTAAATGTACAAAAACAAAAAGGGATACAAATCCTTGAGTCAAAATTCCAGCAAAGATGAATCCCTCAAAAGGGACATCTCTTCACTCTAATTCCACCACTATAAATAGACTGCTCCCTTGAAGGACAGCTATATCATAGTTATTTCACAAATTCAATAAAAATATCCGAAGCTTCCCGCATCGATCAGCTTCATGAAGACCTCAAGGAGATAATATACTCATCCCATATAGACTTCCTACATCGATCATTCTATTAAAAACAAACAAATGAAGAAAAATATGAAATTTTTGTCATGGACTTGCCTATTCTTCATCCTGGGTTTCTTGTTCCGAAAGACACACTATCGTACATTAAGTTATGCTAAACCATCTATTCTCACCTCCTTTCCTTTTTAACCTAATTCCCTCGTTACTCAAGGAATTACCAAAAACGTGGCATTTTGTGATTATGCGACTTTATTCACCCTTAGAATGGTCCATTACGCAACACCTTTAGGTTCTTATGTTCATAAGCCCCTCTTAGGTATGGTTGAATCCTTAGGGTTCTTATTAATTAAAGCAGATCTTTTACCACCTCTTACCATTCGCCTTCCTTATTAATTATTGATTATCCTATATAGGACCGGATTATCGACACTTATATTTAAAAACCACTCAACCATGCACATGACCTAAACTCAACCCTTGTGACCTAAACTCAACAATGCCTACATGACCTAGACTTAACCATGCCTACTTGACCTCAACTCAACCATGCCTAATTTACCTAGACTCAACCATGCCTAATTTACCTAGACTCAACCATGCCTAATTTACTTAGGCTCCATCATGCCTACAACCTACCCACCCACCTTTCTACCTCATTATATTTTCCCTTGCTTAGGGAGAACTACATCAGCCCGAGGTCCCTTTTTCGCTGGGACTATGTCGGCAACACTCGAGGGTATTGGGCCCTTAGAGGTTAGCTTGGCCACTCTTTACCCTAACCACTTTCCCCCCATTTTTCCTATTTCCCATTCAACTTTGGTTTCCTTTCTATATCAATAACTAGAAATTAAACCACACAAGCAACAATTGTTAAACATCTTTACCATCATAATTTACACATTCATTTCATCACATCTACCATTTCATTTCTACTAATAATCATACATTTTCCTACAAATCATCTTAACATGATCCATACCATCAAAATTGCACACATTAATGAATTATAAACCTTCGAAATAAATTCAATCAACCTAAAACTTGACTCAACCATGCCTAACTCAACCTGACTCCATGCCTAAATAAATTGACTCACCAATGCCTGAATCAGCCATGCCTAATCGACCTAACTCCACCATGCCTAAATCAACCTGCCTTAATCATGCCTACACCGACCTGACTCTATCATGCCTAACTTACCTAGTTTCCATCACATGTACAAAATCATCATCGAAGTTACATATACTCATACACATCATACCATAAAACATCATCATCTATATATATATCATCCAAATATGAGTGTCCATACATATATACTCGACTACAAAATCTATACAAATATCTCTCATCTACCATATAACAAATACAAAGGTCTCAAAATCTTCACACATGCCGGTATCATGTATACAAAAAAATAAAAAACTCTCTCATAAACAACCTCACTATCATCGGCGCGTAGGCTGGTATGTATAAAAACAATCACAATACTATCCAAAATGACGATATCCCTCATCTGCCCCTTGGATATCTAAGTCGGTCTCTCCCAAATCCTCTGCCACTCTTGTGTGGTGCCCACCAACCACCTCCCCTCCTATTGTGGGCCTCGGTCTAACCACATGATGGCCCCTCACCTAGAGATGGTCTCTATACTGGTAGCCTCACCCTACTCCTATCTATGGGCTTGGCCCCTGTGCTCTCCATACTATGTGAGTGTAGGATTGGGTCCTCTCACTCAAGTCCTAATGTACTCGGTACTTTTGCATATGAAGGGACATCTATCCCTGCCGCTACCAAATGATCCTGATAATACCTCGCCTCACCTAGGGTGTCCCTGAATCTTGCCATAGGAACTATTTAAGGAGGTGCCATGGGTCTCACCATGACTGTGTGCTCGGCCCTACTAATAATAGTGGCCTCTGTGTCTATACTTGTACCATGGGATCTATCTACTGATGTCGATCTTCTAAAGGTACGCTTCGGTGCCTGTCTTGTAATTTGAGCTTGTAAGGCCATAATCTATGCTTGAGCAGTGGCCAACTGGCCCTATAACCCTGTGACCTGCTCCTGTAGGGTGGCTACCTTCCCCCATCTCTGGCTCCACCTTATGCGGGTGCTTGCCCTTGTAAACCTATGATCACGGGCTCGAAGGGCCACCTCTGTGCACTGTAAAATGGCCACCTCTGCTTGTGACCCCGTTAGCTATCCCTATGTAGACCTATAACCTGGTCATGTAATGTGGCCACATTTCCTGTAAAGTGTCCCTATGGACTGTGAGGGTCCCACATTTGGCTACCCTGGCACGGGTGGTGCTTTCGTAGCTGCATTGCGCACCACCACTGTATGTATCTGTATCTGTCTATGGTGAAACCGACATCATCAATCTTCCGGTCCACTGGTGGCTCCTCCTACCCAGTCGGCATGGTAGGTCACGGTGGAGACATAGGTCTCTCCATGTCATCCCTCCTATACTATGGGAAAGGAGGTGGTACATCCTGCAGTAGCCCAAACTACCATCTGACCCTATCTACGGGTATCAACTCATGCTCTCCCCGTGACACCCCTCTATCCATCGAACCAGCTATAACTCATCTAACTCCATGGCCATGTGCCTGTATGAGGGGAAGCCCACATATGGCCTCCAAATAATGTCTACTCTAGATAAGCCCTCCAATATGCACCTGTAATAGGCTATATCATGTGTAGCCCCAATATATCTCTGCGTGCTCCAAAGAATCGGAACCCAACGCTCAGTAACCCACTCAAACCAAGCCAGTGTCAAATGCATCAGGTCGTGGGCATACCTAGTGGCCTCACACATACAATGTGCTCATATGCCTAGTAGTGGAGAAGAAAGGTGCAACATAGGCTGAACCGCTGCAATCTCTTGTATGCCCACAACTCCTATATAATTGCACCAGTATGCTAGTGCCCAAGAAAAGTGGGTCCTCTCCTCCATCATGTCATGGAGGACCCCCATTAGTGCCCATGGGAATCTCCCACCCTCTGCATCTGGTAGTGCAAAACAACACACTACCTCCATAATAAGAACAACTAGCCTCATCTCCTCAGGATGGGTTGCATACATCTCCCCATAGCTCAGACTCATGCTATAGAACCTCATCTTTGCCATCCCCTCACCAAAATGGTAAGCATAAACTCCTTAGATGCCTCAGAGGAGATCAATACACACATGCATACCCATTATTGGTAACCATAGGATCCTGTACACATCCTCCAGGGTGACTGTGATCTCACCTATCGGTAAATGGAAGGTATTGGTTGCTAAGTCCCATATGTCGATGAGGGTGACCATCAAAATCAGCTCTGGACTATGTGCATGTAACATATCACTCCTATCAAGCTGACATCCATCATGTGCCTCCACTCATTAGCGGTGACACTCGATCGTATCGAAATATGTATAGGGGGTGGTACTCGGTCTCTCATCCGTAGCTGCTCTCTGGCCTACATTCAACAAAACACAACCATTATTCAAGCTTGATTTTACCCAACATTGACCTTAACCCTCCCTTCTTACTGACCCCTCCCCCGCTATCTATTTGACCCACTTTACCCATCCTTCTCCTTTATCCTTCCTAGACCTCTATCCTTTACCTCTAACCAACATCGGTCACCCTCACCGACACCAGTCCATTATAACTGGCATTGGTTCCCCATACATAACTGATGTCGGTATATACAAACCGATGTCGGCCATACCTTGACTAGACATTGGTCAATATCGCCGTGCACCCACACCCGAAAACCCCAATTTTCTTTCTCTCAATTCTTTCCAATCCACCTACCTACCCACCTACCCCTACCCACACCTAATCTAAATCCCTCTCCAACCTTATTTACCCTTCCTTGTCCCCTTCCATACCTCATTACGTCCCTTTTCCCCACAAATTTCAAATTCTCTACCCTACCCAAACCCCTGACCATGTTCCCTTCTACATATAACCAAAACAACAAAGGGATTGACCTTACCTCATCTCGACGTCGCCTCCATGGTGGCACATCTGGCCTTGTGTTGGTGGTCCACCCAAACCTTCTCCTGCCTCCACCATGTCAAATCTCTACCTCACTCCTCTCCACCAATCACCTCACTCTATCCCGATCTCATGGACCCATCTACCTGGCTCCTCTAACCAATCGGATCTCTCCACCTCAGTAGGATATCATCCCTCATCCTTTCCTCTCGATAAAGCACAACTCATTCAGTGCTCTGTCATTTTCCCAAAAGTCAAACCGTATAAATGAATCCGTATTATATGGATTTTTATACCCAAAATCGACATGACATAACGTCGATCATTACTTAGCCAACCGGCATCGATCATTACTTAACTTAATTGACATCGTTACTGTTAGACTCCTTTTAGTATATTTTTCCCATTTTGACCCACATTTACCCTTCCCACCCCCTTGTTGACCTTACCCATCCTTATAGCCACATACCTACCAGCCCACATTACCTAACCTATCCTTACTTGCATTTAGGGACCTATTATTTTAACCATACCTCGGCCTTCCCTGTGTCGTGACCTATATGCCTAGAACTTGGAACACTGTTCATGACCTTTGAACCCCTGTGCTCATTATACCTTGTGATGTTGTTCCCTGTTGTTTTTCCTAATGACCTTACTTTTCCTATTGCCATGACATTTATCCCGACCCTACCTTTGGTGTACGAGAACATACCTAAATGTTCTTGCACCTGACCTACATTGTGTTTCTACACCATATCCTATGCCTTGGATACTAGAATCACTTCAACCTTGTTTGGATAAACTATCGAACTTGGACGATGTAGAGTTTGCAAGCTCTTCAACCTGGAACTGTGTCACAGTTTATAATGTGTGCATGTGTTTGACTGCCACTACCTTTGACCCTGGCCCATTTACCTATTTGTTTGTTTTTGACCTCTACCCTTTCCCACATTCACCCACATCTACGCTCCTTTTCACCACATCCACCTTTTATCAAACCACTCACCACTTCCGTCTTCCACCTCACCTAGTTCTGGTTTGAGGGGGATCACCTTCACCCACACATGGGGCACCCACTTCTTATTTTTGTCAAGCATCGCTTACCAATACAAGCTACGTGACAAAAAGGGGCAAATGTAGACACCTAAATTTGGTCACATTCCCCTTAGCCCCTGATCGGATAACCAACTTAAACATGGGCACCTAACCATGGCCCCTTTCACCCCACATTAATATTAATTTAATTATTTTAATTAAATTAATCCTCATCCTCACAAATTTCATTATTTAATTGTCTTAATTGACCTAGTTCCCACCTCACCTAGACACCTCACCCAACCATCTCACCCTAGACCTATTCTTGGCATGTTCCCATAACTAACTACAACTAAGTCTTACTTGCCTTAATGAGCTAAGATTTGGTCTAACCCTAAAAGCACATGCCTAAGATTTCTCTAACCACATTCCCACTCATTAGAAGGGAAGCTTCCATTCTGATCTGCGATAACAAACCAACTTGGCCCAAGAAATTAGAAAGATATGCCCATTTTAGTAAACCTAGGGAATCCCACCTTAACCGATGTTGTCAGACCTAAACCGACGCAGTCAAGATGGAACCATCATCGTTACCATTTATTCACCTTAGCAACCTTTTTTGAGAGGTTGGCACATTTTGGACCAAAGGAGAGAGATCAGAGCTACATGCAAGTAGAACAACATCCTTTCACGCATCCAGGACATTCATACCAAGCACCGGGAAAATCTGAAGCATTGCACTCATGGAAGCATTCCGAGATTCACTGCTACGGTACTAAATACCATCCTTCGATCAACTACCATTACCATTCAGCCATCCAGTCTGCATCACAAGTAAGTGTATCCCTAACCAACATTGTTATTTCAGTTAGTAGCTTTTGTTACTCCTGTTATTAATCTACACTTTGCATGCTCATTCTTCTATCCCTTACCAACCTGTAACCCAACCATTTCCTTACCCACACCGCTAAATCACCCATCCTCACCTGTTGTTCATCCCTGAATACACCTGAGACTTCTATAAACCTCCTTATCCACCCTACCATCTCTATCAAATCCCAGATCAAACCTTGTAATCAAATCTCTTTGAGTTTCATACACACCCCGACCTTATCGATCGTTGGTTACCCATAACCGTCGTCGGTTTCAGTATAAACTGTCACTAGTCATTGCAGATCAATGTTGGTCTTTTGTTTTATACCCTGCCCAAGAACAGAGCCAAACAACCTCCTACCAATTAACCTAAAAACCCTGGACTCGGACTACGACCGGTCCCAATACCTTGACAGTCACCTCATCCTTTAGAAAAGTAAGACTTAGTTGCGATTAGTTATGGGAACATGCCAAGAATAGGTCTAGGGTGAGATGGTTGGGTGAGGTGTCTCAGGTGAGGTGGGAACTAGGTCAATTAAGATGATTAAATAATAAAATTTGTTAGGATGAGGATTAATTTAATTAAAATAATTCAATTAATATTAATGTGGGGTGAAAGGGGTCATGGTTAGGTGCCCATGTTGAAGTTGGTTATCCAATCAATGGATAAGGGGAATGTTACCAAATTGAGGTGTCTACATGTATAGCAAGGTGGCTCCGATTGGGGACTTTATTTGATGAAGCAAAGGAAGATAACTTAGATTTCCAAAGTATGAACCATTGGCTTATAAAGTCAAAAATAGAAAGAGACATGAATAGAAGCAAACACACCAAAACCAAAGCGAATAAAATGAAAACAAACACACCAACAAAAATTAAACACATAATGGTAAAAGTAAATTATAGTACAATACAAGAAGATCTTGCATTACTTTGGTGAAACAACTTGCTATATTTCCTATTGTGAGGTAGTGGGAGTTGTGTTCCATCAAGATATGAAAGATAAAATCTATTTTCTCTGCAGTTGGTGAATCTTGAAAGGACCCCTCCATAGGGAATCAAATTTACCATGCATTCTCTTTGGCTCTCTTCTTTTATCCCAAAGAAAAACTAGATCTCTAATAAGAAACTCCCGATGTTTAGATTTCTTTTCAAACATCTTCATTGGAGTAGATATTTACCTTAGCTCATGTTCACCTAGGTACTTTATTTACCTCATGTATTTTATCCTCACCCACTTATGTGTGTGAATATTTCTTTTTATTATTTAGATATTAGGCAGATATTATCTATTTGTTATGAGTAATTATTTCCTAAATATATGATCTTGACTAGTTCTTTCTTTGATTTATGGCTTGATCTATGATCTTGACTAGTTTTTAGATTGATCTTCCTTGCCTATATAAGCAAGGCCCATTCTCATCTTATTACATAGAGTTCCATAATAATATATGATATTTGCTCATTTTTTAACAAAGGTTTTTGTAAATTTATTTTTGTGAATTAATTTCATCTTATTAAGTGTGGTGTTTAATTAGTATTTTAGTTCTTTGTGGCTTGGTATGATCTGCTTATCATTCCTTTTATGGTATCAATAATAGAAAGATTGTTGTTGACATCCATCTGTAAGTTTTATTTTACAAATAAGGTTTTTGTATATTCATATATTTGGTATTTTTTTGTATTTTGTTGTTGTGTTCTTTTTTATTTAAAACAAAGTCTTCCATTATATTTAGAAGGTGTCAAAACCCTAAGAATGAATGTAAACTTGACCAATTTTGGAGGTAATCACTTTTACGGTTTTTGGTTGTTGCAGAGGAAGAAGCACGTCTTGATTTGCTTTGGAATTCATGTCAGCATGGAAGAAGACCTAGAAGAACGGTTTCTTATTTTTATGGGTTTTGTGAGATCCAAATTGGTTTTGTTTCTTTTTCGTGCCTGCAACATTTTTGTTGCCTAGAGCTGATTTTTTTGGAGGGAATTTTTTTCCTTTTTACCCATTGAAATCCTTAGCCCCGATTATATGGTATGGTCATATGAGGGCTAAAACTTGTGATTCCTACAAGTAGGTACTTAACTCTATCCCCCTTTGATTTTATTTGTGTGGTGAAGGTAAGAGCATTTTAATTTTGTTTTAGTGGCAACTAAAATAAACAATAGCATATAAAATTGAAAAACTTGTATTTTTGATTGGTAACTCCGATTTAAGTGTCTTTTTTTGCAAAAGTGCTTGTTTTTTCATGATTATTCCATTGGAATTGTTTATTTTGAGAAACAAAATATAATTCTAAAGTTCCATATTGTAACACACACTCAATTATAAAGTGTTAAAATCGGGGGTCTTATTGCACTATCTCGGTTCTTGCATTTTTTTAGTGATTTTTGAGAATGGCGACTTTATCTACTTCTGCATTAGATCATGATGAGCCATTAACAACAAATGGAAACCAATAATGGAAACAATAATTAAATATGAAAGATTATGGGCTTTAACTTCTTTAGAACAACCAATGTTCACTAGAGAATATGAGAAATTTCAATACCAGTGCAAATTTGATGAATGTAATAGTGTATGGGTTTGAAAGAAACTTATGTAAGTGATAGTCATTTGTTTCATTTGGAAAATGTGACTCTCCTTTCAAAATATGGGAGAAATTAGAGGGTTTAATTGGTAAGGTGGATCACATGAGATCCATATAACTTGAAATTGAGATCACTTCTCTTAATCCTCAAGTATTTTCCATCAATTATAGACTATCTTATCAAGTACAAACATTTGTTGACACAATTGAAGGGGATTGGAAGAGATAAGAAAGATGAAGAGTGTTTTTACTTAATTCTATTCAAATTGAGAGGACCATTCCAAATATTTTCTTCTACCTTTTTCTCTAGCATGGATGCCTTACGATACATACTCCAAATGTTTGACTTAGAAACATTTTGTAAAAGACTTACTTAGGAAAGAATCCAAATTGTATAACCTTGAGTCCTCGACCTCCCAAAAGGCATTAGTTGCATCTAATCCAAAGGGAAAGGAAAACCAAAAATTAAAACCAAATCCACCCCTTCTCCATCTCAAATTTCTCCAAAACCCAAAGAAAACAAATCTAAATCCAATGAGTCTTTAAAATACAAGAATAAGTCTAGCCTTTCATGCTCTATTTGTGGGGGTATTGGTCACAAATAACATAGGTGTTATAAGTGAATGAAATCCTTATAGGATGCAGTAAATAAATTTTTTTAATATCCACTCCACCTCCTTCTAATCATCATGACAAAGTAATTGATGTTTTTAGGAGATCTCGATCACCACTTGCGAGATAGTTGGGTTATAGATTATGTTGCCTCTTATCACATGAATTCTTCCAAGGAGTCTTTTGTATCTCTAGGTTTGAGCTCTACTTCCAAAATTAAGGTTAGAGATTCTTCCTTTATTTTTGTTAAAGGAAAAGGTGACATACACCTTGATGGTGGCAGTATCAAAGATGCACTATATGTTCCTAGCATCACTACAAATTTGCTTTATGTATATCAAATTTGTCATTCTAGGAAAAATAATGATTTTTACACCACATGGGGCAGAAGTATGATTTTTGGAGCCTCATTCACTTGTTGCTCAAGGTATTGTTGATCATGTTTCTATACTATGCCACCTTGAGGGTTTTGATGAAACTTCATCTATAGGGATATGATTGATCTCTCATGCATACTCGGAGAGTAAGCTTTGACATGAGAGATCTGGACATCTCAATGTTATAGATATTTGAAGGAGTTGAGAACTCATGGTATGGTTAATGGTCTTCCTATATTTTCTTTTCATGAAGGAGTTTTCCATGGCTATGAATTAGGAAACAACACTAAGATCCATTTCTAAGAAATTTTCAAAGAGAGCTTCTTCACCACTTGAGCTTGTGCATAGTGACTTGATGGTTTCTCCCACCCCTCTTTCAATGGAGCTAAGTATGCACTTACCTTTATTAATAATTTCTCGAGGCATACTTGGGTTTATTTTCTAAAGTAAAAAGTGATGTTTTTTCACGCTTTAAATTCTTCAAGGCTTTGGTCAAGAAACAATCTTCTAAGCTGCATAAAGAACCTTCACACTAATAATGGGGGAGTATTTCAGCTATGAGTTTTCTGAATTTTTGCAACTTATGGCTTTATTCAGCAATTTGCTTTTCCTCATACTCCACAAAATAATGGCCTAGAAAAACAAAATAATTGAACTTTGAAGAAATTGGCTAACGACATGATACATTCTAGATATTTACCTCCTATATGATAGGCAAAAAGTAGTTAATTGTGCTAACTAAATTTAGAATCGCACACCACAGAACACTTGACCATTTGACTCTAGAGAAAGCTTGGTCCAAAACTAAGCCCATTGTCTCATTTTTTTGAGTCTTTGGGAGCCATATTTGGGCCTTTGTGCCAAAGAATAAAAGGAAAGCCTTGGATAAGAAAATAAAACCCTTGATCTTTGTAGGGTATTGTGAGGACGTGAGAGCTTATCAAATTTTATATCCTGATACTCATGAGGTTATTTTTCGAACACATGTTCAATTTGATGAGTGCTTCACACCTCATGATTCTTCATCTTCTTCCATACCTACTTCTTCTTATTTATCTCATATTGAGGATCCTTTTTTGAGGAGGTTGCTAAGGAGTTTATAGATGTCAATGATGATCCTATTCCTACCGATGTTGTCACTATGCTTAAGTGGGCTCGTACTATAGTTTATGAGGAAACATCTTTCATATAGGATCTTCCAACCACTAGGCATCATCACACACATTCTATAGGTTCTAGACTTTTGTGTTAGGAATTTTTGAGGATCCATAATATTTTTCACAGGCTCATGGGATACAAGAGTGGGATGATGTGATGGTAGATGAGTATTCTTCTTTGATGAAGAATCATACTTGGGATTTGGTATCTCTTCCTAAAGGAAGAAATATGGTTAGGTCTAAGTGGGTATAACGAATTAAATACATAGTTGATGAGTCCATTGACAAGTATAAGGCTCGTCTTATTGCAAAGGGTTTTTCACAAGTTGAAGGTATTGCTTACTCGAGACTTTTGCACCCATTTCCAACATGGATTTTATATGCCTTGTACTGTTATTGTTGCATCACATGGGTGTCCCATATACCGGATGGATGTGAAGAGTGCCTTCTTAAATAGATATTTACAAGAGGAAGTAAACATGGAGAAACTTGTTGGATTTTTTAGGATTCTTCTCTTGTTTGTAGACTTTGAAGGTCTCTCTATAGTCTCAAACAAGCCCCTCAAGCCGGGTATGAGAAGATGGATTCTTTTCTTATATCTACTCATTTTTTCATTTCCACTTCGATCCTATAGTATATCTAAAACATGTTGTTGATTATATTGTGATACTTTTCTTGTATGTTGATGATTTTTTACTTACTGGAAAATCTTCTTCCCACATTCATAGTATTTAGAGGGCTCTTTCTACACAATTTGACATGACAGATCTTGGGTTATTGCATTATTTCCTTTGATTGCAGATTTATCATAAAGATTCAAGCATTCATTTAAGTCAGCAAAAGTACACCCATGATCTTCTTCAATGCTTTGATATGGATGATTGCAAGCAAATTCCATCTCCATTTTAGTCTGGGGTTACTCTTACTTCTACATGTACTTGCTCCGGTTTGTGATCCTACATTGTATGGGAAGTTGGTTGGAAGTCTCATGTACTGACCCATACTCACCCCGATATTTCATTTGCAATAGGAATTGTATCTTAGTTTGAAAATTCTCCTTATAGTAGTCATTGATAGGCTACTATAAGGATTTTTCACTATTACAGGCACCTCCCAATTTGTCCTACACTACACTAGGAGTTATACTCGGTTGGTTGGATATCTGATTCATATTGGTTAGGTTCTATTGATGATAGGAGTTCCACTTATGGCTATCTTTTTTGTCTTGGTTCTTTCTAGTTTCTTGGGTGTGAAAAAAATAGCAGGCTATTGCACTTTTATCTTTAGAGGTAGAGTACAAGGCAGAAGTTATAATGAGTTAGCAGATTCTTTGGCTTTGACAATTATTGAAAGAGTTTGGATTCCCACATGATTCACCGACTATAATTTGTTGTGACAAAAAAATTACAATTCACATTTCTCGCAACCCTTTTGAGCACCAACGGACAAAACATATTAAGATACATGTACATTTCATTTGTCAACACATTCAAGATGAAGATATTTTCTTTGAGACCATTCCAACTCAGTAGCAGGTTGCAAGCATCTTTACAAAGCCTTTTGCATCTCCTCGCTACTTTGAGTTGTGTGGCATGCTTGCGGTTTTGGAAGTTATTTTTGGGGGACCTGTTCATGATAACATCTTCCTTCTTATTCTTCTTTCTCTTTCCTTTTAGCAGGATTCTTTCCTAGTTTTGGTTCGATATTTATTCATGGATATATTGTACATGAGTACTTGATCGAACCTATTTCTCAAACTCATACTATGGATATGCCACTTTATTTTTGAACCTAGCTTCACTTGAGGGGGTTTTAGAGTAGGTATTTACCTTAGCTCATGTTCACCTAGGTACTTTATTTACCTCACCCACTTATGTGTGTTGATATTTATTTTTACTATTTACATATAAGGAAGATATTATCTAGTTGTTACATTAGTTCTTTCTTAAATATATGGTCTTGACTAGTTCTTTGATGATAGTTATTTCCTTGATTTATGGATTCATCTACAACCTTGACTGGTTCTTAGATTGATATTCCTTTCCTATATAAGCAAGGCCCATTCTCATTGTATTTTATAGAGTTCCATAATAATATATGATATTGATGCTCATTTTTTTGCAATTTTTTTGTAAAGTTATTATGGTGAATTACTTTCATCTTATTGAGCATGGTGTTTAATTAGCATTTGAGTTCTTTATGGCTTGGTACAATCTGGTTATCATTCCTTTTATCTTCTTGACCTTTTCTTGATGTTCCATGATCACGGTCTAATACCTTAGATTTGGATTCTTCCAAATTTTCAGGTGCACGTAACTCTTTTCTCAATGGAATCTTGGAAAGTTTCATCCTCAATTATCTTAGCTAGCCTTAAAGCTAGTAATTC
Source organism: Taxus wallichiana var. yunnanensis (assembly GCA_018340775.1). Lineage (NCBI taxonomy): Eukaryota > Viridiplantae > Streptophyta > Pinopsida > Cupressales > Taxaceae > Taxus > Taxus wallichiana. The sequence goes on along the minus strand of CM031239.1, from coordinate 417,547,506 downwards.
CAAAGTGATGAGAATTAATGTATCAACTCCATATAACTTTTTGAAAGAATGAAATTCTTATCTCTTTTAGAAGTGATACGATTAGATCAAAATGCATCATACAATGCTTTGCGCCATGTTTTTTGGTTATCATCGACTAACTTCCTTATTATAGTCACCAAGTTTTTATTACTTGATTTGGCCTAACCATTTCCTTGGGGATAGTAATTTGATGAGTGAGCTAAAGTGATCCCATAACCATAAAAAAACTCAGTGAGTTCATAAGATGAAAAATTAGAAGCATTATCAACAACAATCTTATGAGGGATGCCAAACTTGACTATTATGTTCTCTTTAATGAAGTTACAAACAACTTCAGAAGTGGCATGTTTTACTAAAATGAATTCTACCCACTTTGTGAAATAATTCGTTGTGGTTAAGACATAATTTTTCCTAGAACTAGATGCAAGGTTTAATGCTCCAATGAAATATATTCCCCATTGTTCAAAATGTTCTCTTATTATTAAAAGACTCAAGGAAGTGCTGCCAATTTAGGATGACCGAAAAACTGTTGACAAGCTTCACACTTAGCTACCCATTCAGATGCATCTTGAAAGAGAGTGGGCCAATAATACCTTGCTCATAGGATCTTGTGAGTGGAATGGATGATGAAAATTATCCACTTTGCATGTCAAGTTATGAAATGCTTCAAATATATTACCTTATTAAATCTTATCCATGAAGCAGAGGAACACTCCATCAATCCACAAACCATTATCATAGAGTGTATACTTAGCTAAACTCAACTTGACAGTTCACTTTTCCTTTGAACTCAGATGTGCATGACATTCTCCATAGGTTAAAAAGAAAGAAATTTCAGAATACCATTCATCTGTCATACTCACAAATAGAACCATGGGTAATTCCTCATGAATTCCCTCATCTGTCTGAACTTATTTTTCAGGACTGTTCTCGTGAATTAATTTTCATAAACCTCTTCCATGTACTAACTTTGTAGGTTTGATTTCAAGATCATATTCTTGAACCTTGGAAATCCAATTACCTCTTTGACTGCCCAATTATTGTTGAGTAAGGATGGATTTTACCATTGTATTAGGAACAAGAACCAATGTATGAGAACTCAGAACATAATACCTGAAATGTTTGACCACTCTAACTATGACATATGCATGTTTTTCAATCTGGGACATTTTCAGTTTGTGTTCCTTCAAAGGAAAACTCATAAAAGCAATGGGAGATTCAATTCCTTCATCATTATTTTGCATCAAGATGGTGAACACTGTGTGAGCAGAGGCATAGCTATACATAATAAAATCCTTTTGAAAATCTAGACATACTAGAATAGGGGCATGAGCTATAGCTTCCTTGATTTCATCAAAAGCAAGCTTTCCTTCAACACTCCATCGAAATGGGACTTTTCCTTTCATCACGTCCAATATGTTTTTTGTCTTATCGGTGAAACTGAGAAAATCATCTTTATAAATTAACCTTCCAAAAGAAGGAATGTAGTCATTTTTACCCCTATCACAAAAGAAAGGAACCCCATGCACGCCGGCCTATCACCCAACGAAAGCTGAGCACTCACCTGAGGCACGTGCGGGTACCAAGTCTCTCTTTTATGTGAGTTTAGTGGGAAACATCATCTATGATTTGTGTAAGAGATTTCAGAAGGGAAATTAGGACATACAAGAACCATAGGGCTCAGAACGACCTCTAGATCCTTGCAGTCATTTTAAACAAAGTACTTAACAGAATCCATAACATGTAGTATGATAGAAAGAAACATACAAGCATCAATACTTAGCATGAAAGGAAAGAGAACTCATAAGAGAGAAATATGCATCTCGAATAATTGATATTCATGTATATATTATAACAGGAAACCTTATTACATCCATGGAACCATTACAGAGGGTTACAGAGAAGAGATCACAATCATGCATTACACTAGACTTAATGTAACTAAGCTACCAAAAATAAAATTTATAACCCCGAGCATAATGCATCCTCTCCCAAATTAAACTATCCACTTGATAGAGTCCTTGCAACATTTTTACAGAGCTCCACTCACTCTCTATGTATATCCTTTTGTCTCTGCAAGTGCTTGTATTTATAGCTTTCTTGGACTACCAACTCACCCTCTAGTACCCTCAGATCCAGTGCCAAGTGTCCAAATGTGGTCCTCCATGCAAGCATGCTTCTCCAGGCCTGAGCTTTCCACTTTATCCCATGATGTTCTTCTAGAAGATTCTATCACAGGCATGCTCCTTCCTAGGCCAACCTGTCGCCAAGCTGACATCTTATCCACATGCAACTGGGTCATGCTTTTCACGTGTTCTGCTCCGGACGTCCAAATTGACTAAGTCCCAAACCCTTGGTTCTGTCTTCACACGATGCGCGCCACGGGCTTCCTCAAAGCATTCTCTTGTGTGCTTTTTCCTTGCACTCCATTCCATAATCGCGACCTTGTGCATCTACGCACCTTCATACTTAGTCAATAATCTAGGGGTCCAACAAGGAATGTACGCCTATTTTTCTTGAATGAAAGGTGAGACTTTGTATTGCCATAACCAATTTGGGATCAATTTTATTTCCTTCTTTTGTCTACAATATGTCTCAATAATTTTCCTTATGTTACCCAAAACATAGAATTATTAGGATTCAAGGAAATCCCATGTTATCGACACCTCATAAAAAATCACTCCAAGTGATCACAGTGGTCATGCCTATTTTTTGTAAAGACCGTAAGGTCGTTTAGGTATACTACTATGATTTTTCCCATTAAATCCCTTAATGATATGTCCATAGCCCTTTGAAAAGTATCTATGACGTTTATCATCCCAAATGGCATCCTTTAATAAGAAAATGTTCCCCATGTTGTAGTGAATGATGTCTTATGTTGATCTTCCTTAGCCACCTCAACTTGATTATATCTTGAGAATCCATCTAACATAGATAGCATATCACATCTTGTGACTATTTGTAATACTTGATCCATGATAGGCAAGGGGTAATTTTCTTTTAATGAAGATTGATTGAGATTTCAAAAATCAACATAGATGTGGATCTCTCCATTCTCCTTACGTACAAGGATGATATTACCCACCCATGTAGAATGATGAATGGGGAAAATAATCCTTGCATCCAAAGATATTCAAAATATCAACAATAATAGTGCTCGAAATATTGGGATTGTAATGTCACTTTTTATGCTTGTATGGTTGAGAATTTGATTTCGGAGGATACTTTGTGTTACACATATTTAGGCTTAAAGGGTTTGAAATCTACGTTTGACCATTCCATATATTTCTTCAAGAGTGTGAAAAACTTAATTTTCTCTTCAGGAGAGAAACACTTACCAATATTCACAATCTGTGGTTGTTCAGGGGAGCATATATTAACTTGTTTAACTTTAGCAGATGAATTTCCTTCAAACTATTTAATTTTCGAATGAAGTGGTTGTGTTTATTGAATAGTCCTTCAAGTGATAGAAATCCTTTGGGAATAGTATTTCCCTTCACTCGAAGAAGCTCACCACTAATCTCTTATTGAGAATTAGAAATAGATTCACGTAAAGTTTGATTCGAACCCTCAAAATAAATCTCGCTAAAATTGTAAAATTTCTCTAAAAATCCAAGACTTATTGATCATCATTGAAGAATTTCCAATGTGAAGAATTATTCGGGACACTTGGTCGATAAACTATCTCAATAGTATACTTATCTTCTTTGAACTCGGGATGGGGAAGAAGTAGTGAAGTAGATACTACAAGGGAATTCATCTTGTCATTATGATCTCTGCACCTTTGCCTTAATAAAAAAGGCATCAAAATATTAAATACAATCCCAAACAATGTTCCTGTAATGTTTCAAATGATCATTATTTAATTAATAAACATTCCTGACTTGATTGACAAATAGTTTTACGTCCCCTTGTACTTTCAATTTTTTTATCCATTTCTCCTTTGCCATTGCTAATCCCAATAACAATGCTTCATATTCGGCATTATATTAATGTTATCAAACTACAATTTAAATGAAAAAGGAAAATTTCAAACTTTGGAGAAACAAGTACTACTCATGCTTCATAACTAGAAGTAAAATAACTACCATCGAACTCTAGAGTCCAAATAGAGTTGGAATCCTCTTTCATGATTGTAACATAAGGCAAGTCCTGATCTCGAGGTCATAAAATAGCTTTCCAAACCAAAATCTTCAAAAATAATCGAGACTTGGGATCCTCGTGTTAGGAATATTAATATTTACATGGTTGTGGGCAATTTACCGTTTGATAAATTAGTACTTACTAGTTTTTAGTAAGTTATTTGTTAGTAGAATATATTTTTATAATAACAATATATTATGTGGTTAGTTAGTTTTACCCGTATAACTATTAACGGGTCATTTTATTGTACTTCCTATTTATTAGGAAGATGGTTTGTTATTATTATGGCTATATAATAGCCTTTGTGTTTAGTATGAATCAATATACAAGGGAAATATATTATCGTAGTTTATGTGTTGAGTAGATTTGTATTGCGTAGATTCTGGTTTTCATAAGAAAACTTTGACCAAATTTATCATTTGGTATCAAAGAAAATTCGGTCAAGCCTGTGGAAGCCATGAAGATTTGAGAGTGGATGTAAGGTGGTTTCCAAATGAGAGTCTACGAAATGATTTCAATCCTGGCATGAAATTTATTTCCAATTGAGAGACACAGTCCAGCTTTGGTGGAGCTGTGTAAACATCATCAATAGATCAAGGCTTTCATCCATGAGCAGGTGGAATTTGTGTGATGGAAAGACTATTTTTAATGATCTGAGGGGCACTTCACTCAGTTATTGCCCCACATAATGACAATTTTTTTTTGAAAAATCTAGTGTGATAGTGCCTTTGATTTCAGTTGCATCTGGTGATGTTTTTGTTAGCATTTGTTTGAGGTTATGAGTTTTCAGCTGTGTAGTAGCCATTGCTTCATTTCGTGTGCCATATTCAACCACGCATTCTATCTTATGCTTGTGAGTGAAATTGTTGACATTTCTGATCTGAAGATTGAAAATTTTCATGCATTGGTCACTTTGATCTCGCAACCAATTACGACATCTGGTTTGAAGCTGGAACAAGGTGTTTTAAAGAGCATCAATGTGTCTAAGTGTGGAAAGGGATTTTTTTAGCTAATATTATTGGTTGTTCCTCCCTCGAGATATCGACCTCAACGACTCGGCTCTATTTCGAGCACAATCAAAACTCAGGTGACCATTTACAAGAAGCATTTACTTGTAGCTTTTGCGTTATTATATTTTGTTAATCTTGATGACACATGTATGCCTGAGATGGTGTAAAGGATTGGGATGTCAAAAACCTTGTGTGTAGCTTCGATAACTTGCATAGGGATTTCTTTGTGGTTGTTTGTTATACTACCTTGCATATGTGTTCTGCAACAAAGCATCGATTATTACAACAGAGACGAAGAATATTTTTCCCATTTGCTTCCAAATGTGCAAGTAAAGATACTTCATTGTTCTCTTATGCGCGAGTCTTTTCTTCACATTACTATTTTATTTCCATTCAAGCCAACAAGTGGAATATTTCATATAGTCATTAAATTCGAGTATTTTTGGGTCTATAGGTTAATGGGTCATAAAAACAATTATGCATAGTGATGTTTATTTGGTTTGTTTAGTCCTTTGATAAAGTCCCATTTAAAATCATAGTCAAAAAGTATATCTATAAGAATTGTATGTTGGTGTTATTGTCATCAATAGTGTCTTTTTTATTAGTCTTGAAATTTCTCAAAGTCATTTATGTTATTCAACCCATGATATATCAAATTTATGAGTAAGTTGTCGTTCTCGTTGAGTCATAGTCAATCAATAAAAGAAAATCATTATATCATTGTGGTGTCAATGTTTTAAATAGTTCTTTGTCTTTGTAAATGTCGTTATTGTCAAAGTTAAGAGTCTTAAAAGTCAAATAGGTGATTTTAGGTTTTTTATTGTCTTGTTATGGTCGTATCGTGGTATCTAGAGTCTCAAAAGTGTCAAAAATTGTGGAAAAAATCCCCGACGGATGCATTTTCGGTGTTACTCGATGTCTTGAAAATAAAGTGTTTCACATTCGGGAGGGAAGAAAAGAATAAGGTCAATGTGGAAACAAATGTGCTTCATGTTTGCATTCCGTTGATTTAGAAACACATACAATAGAGGACGGAGGCATCGGAGGCTGGAGGACAACCAACAACCTCTTGTCAATCACCAATGATGGGGCCACTTCATTGATTTGGTGGCATGTGTGTGTAATGTGTTTGTTTTTAGTTTTTAGTTTTCAGTGAGTGGTGTGAAAAATAAGAACATATGTGGTATGTTCCTATTCACTTGTATATGTGAGTATTCCTACATAATTCCCAATGTAATAACATAGTGAAGAACAAATAGCACAATGAAATGCAACATCATGAGTCTTGAAGAGGTTAAAACGATGATGTGTTCCTGTTCATACCTAGGTTTGTGGTTAGCCTCTAGAAAACCATTGAAGGATGTTCAGATGTGTTCCTACTTGAGTTCCCACACTACTAGGTCAGATGTGTTCCCTAGAGTGACTTGTTTATAAGCAGATGATTCCCGAGCATGTCCTCATCCTCATCGGTCATATGTATTTTTGATAGTGCATGGTTGATAAGAAGTTGACGTGTTCCTTTTTTTTACCTTTAGTTCGAGTGTTGTACCAAGATCATGAGCAAGCACGGGTGGTAGGCTACAAAGGAAGTGTGAAAGTTCTTTTACTACCATGTAAACATTAAGGGGGGGAATGTTAGGAATATTAATATTTACATGGTTGTGTGTAATTTCTTGTTTGATAAATTAGTACTTACTAGTTTGTTAGTAAGTTATTTGTTAAGTAGAATATATTGTTATGATAAAAATATATTCTATGGTTAGTTAGTTTTACCCTTATCACTATTAACGGGTCATTTGATAGTACTTCCTATTTATTAGGAAGTTGGTTTGTTATTTGTATGGCTATATAATAGCCTTTGTGTTTGGTATGAATCAATATACGGGAAATATATTATCAGTAGTTTATGTGTTGAGTAGATTTGTATTGCGTAGATTCTAGTTTTCATAAGAAAACTATGGCCAAATTTATCACATCGGACTTAGTTACAAGATATTTTTCTTGAGCTTCAGGTTCAAGAATGCACATGGTTTTTGTTGATGCATAATCACAACACCCTTGATTGTTTGTAACTTGATAGATTGAAACTGCCATCAGTGTGATTGCATAACATGGAGCTTTTCCCAAAGTGTAGGAATTTGGAATCGAAATATCTCTAGATTAAGGTCCGATCCTATTACTCTATTCTGATACACACACTCAAATTGTAGAGGATATATCCTAAAATCTACTCTAACTTGCCAAGAAGACATGATTGAAAAGATTGCAAGAAATTAAACCTAATCTACAGGAGGGGATGTGCCAAAAGGAATGCTGAATTTTCCTTGCATGGAAATGAAAGTGAAGTGAGATTGAAGAGGATAAACATCAACACATATTATTTTCTTATCACAAATTCATTCATTTTGAAACACAAACTATCAACACATGTAACATAACCTAACATGCACTGATTAACCAAATTTGTAATGAGAGATCATAAATATGCAATGAACACAAGAGAGGGTTGAATTCATCCACAGACTTATATTATTACTCCACATATTTGATACAGTGCATTACCATGGCCAAAAGGAAAAAATTGCATTTACCGCTTGAATGGGAGGTTTAAACTCCACAAGATCACTTACTGAATAATAAGAAGGGAGGGTGCAAAGCAAGATTATCCAACCTTTTGAAATGAGCCCTCCTTACAATATATAGGAAGAATGAGAGAAGGGGAGAGAGGATTTTCAAAATCTTGCTTTAACCATCCAAATATGCATTAAAATCACCTACAACAATGATGGGTGCCTTTGTGCAAAACTCATGCCTCCATGTAGTTTTCCTTGTTGGAGTAGAAAGGAAGCCCAAACCTTCATCATTTGGGTAGGTGAAAATTTGGAAACATCCCTTTAAGATGGAGGACTGTGTTTTCTCATTTTGAAATACTTAACCTTACTAAAATTAATAAGACTAGTCGTTGTTGTGTAGAGCACACCGAGACATTTCCAAAAAGTCGTATTTGATGGAAATCCGAGCTCCTAGTCAAAATTTATGGTCATCTGAAGATGAGGGTGCCATTTTGTAATAAATGTGAGAGGTTGGATTTGTCTTTTCGGACTCCGAAAATGCATCGCACACTCCAAAATCTGAAATTTTGGACTTTCAAGATTAAGAACTTTGGGATTTTCCACTTCGGAGATCATCAGACTGCTCATCGCTCAAGCTCAAGTTGGCTCGAGAGTTTCAAAATGCCGAGCCTCCGAAGTCCAAAATTCAAACTTTGGAGTTTAGAGTTTGAAATCATGTCACGTGACACTATTCATCATTTGAGGAAAAGTTTTGAAATTCTAAAACCCCGAAGTCTGAAATTTAAATTTTGGGTTTAAGACCTTTACGTTTTTGAGTGTTCGGGTTTTGGGATTTTAGGATTTCGGGTTGTTAGGGTTTGGGGTTCGGGTTTGGGATTTTGGGGGTTCAGGTTTCAGGATTTGGGACTTCTTATTCATCGGGTGGCGCATATGCAACTTTATTCACGCTAGAATGGTCCATTACGCACCACCTTTAGGTTCTTACGTTCATAAACCCCTCTTAGGTATGGTTGAATCCTTAGGGTTCTTATCAATTAAAAGATCTTTTACCACCTCTTACCATTTTCCTTCCTTATTAATTATTGATTATCCTATATAGGACCGGATTATCGACACTTATATTTAAAAACCACTCAACCATGCCCGTGACCTAGACTCAACCATGCCCGTGACCTAAACTCAACAATGCCTACTTAACCTAGACTTAACCATGCCTACTTGACCTCGACTCAATCATGCCTAATTGACCTAGACTCAACCATGCCTAATTTACCTAGACTCAACCATGCCTAATTTACTTAGGCTCCATCATGCCTACAACCTACCCACCCACCTTTCTACCTCATTATATTTTTCCCTTGCTTAAGGGAGAACTACATCAGCCCGAGGTCCCTTTTTTCGCCGGGACTATGTCGGCAACACTCGAGGGTATTGAGCCCTTAAAGGTTAGCTTGGCCACTCTTTACCCTAACCACTTTCCCACCATTTTTCCTATTTCCTATTCAACTTTGTTTTCCTTTCTATATCAATAACTAGAAATTAAACCACACAAGAAACAATTGCTAAACATCTTTACCATCATAATTTACACATTCATTTCATCACATCTACCATTTCTCTACCATAATCATACATTTTCCTACAAATCATCTTAACATGATCCATACCATCAAAAATTGCACACATTAATGAATTATAAATTCAATCAACCCTAAAACCTGACTCAACCATGCCTAAATCAACCTTTGAATCAGCCATGCCTAATCGACCTAACTCCACCATGTCTAAATTAACCTTCCTCAATCCATGCCTACACCGACTGACTCTATCATGCCTAACTTACCTAGTTTCCATCACGTGTACAAAATCATCATCGAAGTTACATATACTAATACACATCATACCATAAAATATCATTATATATATATATATATATATATATATCATCCAAATATGAGTGTCCATACATATATACTCACTACAAAATCTATAAAATTATCTGTCATCTACCATATAAAAATACAAAGGTCTCAAAATCTTCAACACACAGGTCGATATCATGTATACAAAAATAAAAACTCTCTCATAAACAACCTCACTATTTTTGGCACGTAGGTTATTATGTATCAAAAAATAATCACAATACTATCCAAAATGACGATATCCCTCATCTTCCCCTCAGATATCTAAGTCGGTCTCTCCCAAATCCTTTGCCACTCCTGTGTGGTGCCCACCAACCACCTCCCTCTTGTTGAGGGCCTCGGCCTAACCACGCAGATGGCCCTCACCTAGAGATGGTCTCGTATATCTTGGTAGCCTCACCTTGCTCCTATCTATGGGCTTGTCGGCCCCCTGTGCTCTCCACACTATGAGTGTAGGATTGGGTCCTCTCACTCAAGTCCTAATGTACTCGATATTTTGCATATGAACGAACATTTATCCTCGCCGCTACCAAATGATCCTGATAATACCTCGCCTCACCTAGGGTGTTCGTGAAGCTTGCCATGTGCACTATCTAAGGAGGCGTCATGGGTCTCACCATGACTTGTGTGCTCATCCCTGCTAATAGTGACCTCTGTGCCTGTACTTGTACCATGGGATCCTATGTCCGAGCTCGTATCGGTGCTCGTGCTGTAATTTGAGCTTGTAAGGCCATAATCTATGCTTGAGCAGTGGCCAACCGGCCCTACAACCCGTGACCTATGCCCGTAGGGGTGGCTACCTTCCCCCCATCTCTTTCTCCACCTTATGCGGGTGCTTGCCCTCAGTAAACCTATGATCTAGGCCTGAAGGGCCACCACTTGTGCCTGTAACATGGCCACCTCTGCTTGTGACCCAGTTAGCTATCCCTATAGACCTATAACCCGGTCCCGTAATGTGGCAACATTTCACTGTAAAGTGTCCCTCTGGGACCGTGTGAGGGTCCCCACATTTGGCTACCCCGGCTCGGGTGGTGCTTCTCGTAGTTGTGTTTCCCACCACTGCCTCGTGATCTGTCTGGGCTGAAACCGACATCATCAATCTATCGGTCATCTGGTGGCTCCTCCTACCTGGGCCAAGTCGGCATGGTAGGTCACGGTGGAGACATAGGTCTCTCCACGTCATCCCTCTTATACTGTGGGAAAGGAGGTGGTACATCCCTGCAGTAGTCCAAACTACCGTCAACCCTATCTACGGGTATCGATCATGCTCTCCCGTGTGACACCCCTCTATCCATCAAACCAGCTACAACTCATCTAACTCCATGGCCATGTGTATGTATGAGGGGAAGCCCACATATGGCCTTCAAATAATGTTTACTATGATAAGCCCTCTAATATGCACATGTAATAGGCTCTATCATGTGTAGCCCCAATAGATCTCGCGTGCTCAAAGAATGCGGCACCCAAGTGCCTGTAACCCACTCGAACCAAGCCGGTGTCAAATGCATCAGGTCGGGGCATACCTAGTGGCCTCACACATATAATGTGCTCATATGCCTAGTAGTGGAGAAGAAAGGTGCAACATAGGCTAAACCGCCGCAATCTCCTGTATGCCCACAACTCCTTGTATAACTGCACCAAGTATGCTAGTGCCCAAGCAAAGTGGGTCCTCTCCTCCATCATGTCATGGAGGACCCCATCAGCACCCATGGGAGTATCCCACCGTCTATATCTGGTAGTGAAAAACAACACACTACCTCCATAATAAGAACAACTAGCCTCATCTCCTGAGGATGGGTTGTATACATCTCCCCATAGCTCAAAATTGTGTTATGGAACCTCATCTTCGCCATCCCTTCACTAAAAACGGTTAGCATAAACTCCTTAGATGCCTTATAGGAGATCGAATACACATGCATACCCATTATCGGTAACCACAAGATCCTGTACACATCCTCCAGGGTGATTGTGATCTCACCTGTCGGTAGATGGAAGGTATTGGTTGCTAAGTCCCATCTATCGATGAGTGCGACCATAAAAATCGGCTCTGGACTATTAAATGTAACTTATGACTCTATCAAGCTGATATCCATCACGTGCTTCCACTCATTAGCGGTGACACCCAATCGCACCGACAAGAATAGGGCGGTACTCGGCCTCTCATCCGTAGCTTCTCTCGGCCTACATTCAACAAAATAAAATTATTATTCAAGCTTGATTTTACCCAACATTGACCTTAACCCTCCCTTCTTACTAACCCCTCCCCTCTATCTATTTGACCCACTTTACCCATCCTTCTCCTTTATCCTTCCTAGACCTCTATCCCTTTACCTCTAACTCGGCATCGGTCACCCCTCACCGACACCTAGTCCATTATATATGGCATTCATTCCCTATACATAATCGATGTCGGTATATACAAACCGATGTTGGCCATACTTGACCGGCGTCGGTCCACTATCGCCGCATTCTACACCGAAAACCCCAATTTTCTTTCTCTCAATTCTTTCCAATCCACCTACCTACCCACCTACCCCTACCCACACCTAATCTAAATCCCTCTCCAACCTTCTTTACCCTTCCTTGTCCCCTTCCATACCTCATTACGTCCCTTTTCCCCAAAAATTCAAATTCTCTACCCTACCCAAACCCCCGACCAATGTTCCCTTCTACATATAACCAAAACAACAAAGGGATTCGACCTTACCTTGTCTCGATGTTGCCTCGTGGTGGCACATCTGCCGCCTTAGGCTTTGGTGGTCCACCCGAACCTTCTCCTACCTCCACCATGTCAAATCTCTACCTCACTCCTCTCCACCAATCACCTCACTCTACCCGATCTTGTGGACCCATCTACCTAGCTCCTCTAACCAACCGGATCTCTCCACCTTAGTAGGATATCATCCCTCGTCCTTTCCTCTTGAAAAATCACAACTCGTTCAATGCTATGTCGTTTTCCCAAAAGTCAAACCGTATAAGTGAATCCGTATTATATGGATTTTTACACCCAAATCGACATGACCGACGCCGATCATTACTTAATCGGCATCGATAATTACTTGTAGTATATTTTTCCCGGCTTTGACCCACATTTACCCTTCCCACCCCTTGTTGATCTTACCTATCCTTATATCCACATGCTTAGCAGCCCACATTACCTAACCTATCCTTACTTGCGTTTAGGGACCTATTATTTTAACCATACCTCGGCCTTCCTTTCGTGACCTATATGCCCGAACTCGGAACACTTTTCATGACCTTTGAACCCCCGTGCTCATTATACCTTGTGATGTTGTTCCTGTTGTTTTGCCTAATGACCTTACTTTTCCTATTCCCGTGACATTTATCTTGACCCTACATTTAGTGTACGTAACATACCTAAATGTTTTTGCACTGACCTACATTGTGTTTCTACACCATATCCTATGCCTTGGATACCGAAATCACTTCAACCTTATTTGGATAAACCTATCGACCTTGGACGATGTAGAGTTTGCAAGCTCTTCAACCTGGAACCGTGTCACAATTTATAACATGTGCATGTGTTTGACTGCCACTACCTTTGACCCTGGCCCATTTACTGTTTGCTTGTTTTTGACCTCTACCCTTTCCCACATTCACCCACATCTACGCTCCTTTTCACCACATCCACCTTTTATCAAACCACTCACCACTTCCATCTTCCACCTCACCAGTTCTTGGTTTGAGGGGGATCACCTTCACCCACACATGGGGCACCCACTTCTTATTTTTGTCAGCATCGCTTACCAATACAAGCTACGTGACAAAAAGGGGCAAATGTAGACACCTAAATTTGGTCACATTCCCCTTAGCCCCTGATCGGATAACCAAATTAAACATGGGCACCTAACCATGGCCCCTTTCACCCCACATTAATATTAATTTAATTATTTTAATTAAATTAATCCTCATCCTCACAAATTTCATTATTTAATTGTCTTAATTGACCTAGTTCCCACCTCACCTAGACACCTCACCCAACCATCTCACCCTAGACCTATTCTTGGCATGTTCCCATAACTAACTACAACTAAGTCTTACTTGCCTTAATGAGCTAAGATTGGTTCTAACCCTAAAAGCACATGCCTAAGATTTCTCTAACAACATTCCCTCTCATTAGAAGGGAAGCTTCCATTATGATCTGCGATAACAAACCAACTTGGTGCAATAAATTAGAAAGATATGCCCATTTTAGTAAACCTAGGGATTCCCTCCTTAATCGATGTCGGTTAGACCTAAACCGACGCAAGTCAAGATGGAACCATCTTCGATTACCATTTATTCACCTTAGCAACCTTGTTTGAGAGGTTGGCACATTTTGGACCAAAGGAGAGAGATCAGAGCTACATGCAAGTAGAACCAGCATCCTTTCACGCATCCAGACATTCACAACCAACACCAGGAAAAATCTAGAAGCATTGCACTCATGGAAGAATTCCGGGATTCACTGCTACGGTACTAAATACCATCCTTCTAATCAACTACCATTACCATTCAGCCATCCAGTCTGCATCACAATAAGTGTATCCCTAACTAACATTGTTATTTCAGTTAGTAGCTTTTGTTACTCCTGTTATTAATCTACACTTTGCATGCTCATTCTTCTATCCCTTACCAACTTATAACCCAACCATTTCCTTACCCACACCGCTAAATCACCCATCCTTTGTTGTTCATCCCTGAATACACCTGAGACTTCTATAAACCTCCTTATCCACCCTACCATCTCTAAGAAATCCTAGATCAAACCTTGTAATCAAATCTCTTTGAGTTTCATACACCCCGACCTTACTCGGGCGTTGGTTACCCATAACCGCGTCATCGTTTCTATATAAATTGTCACCAATCATTGCAGATCGATGTCGGTCTCTGTGTGTTTTATACCCTACCCAAGAACAGAGCCAAACAACCTCCTACCAATTAACCTAAAAACCCAGACTCGAGACTCGACGGCCCCAATACCTTGAAATCACCTCATCCTTTAGAAAAGTAAGACTTAGTTGCGAGTTAGTTATGGGAACATGCCAAGAATAGGTCTAGGGTGAGATGGTTGGGTGAGGTGTCTAGGTGAGGTGGGAACTAGGTCAATTAAGATGATTAAATAATAAAATTTGTGAGGATGAGGATTAATTTAATTAAAATAATTCAATTAATATTAATGTGGGGTGAAAGGGGTCATGGTTAGGTGCCCATGTTGAAGTTGGTTATCTAATCGGGGATAAGGGAATGTTAGCAAATTGAGGTGTCTACATGTATAATGGTGGCTCCGATTGGGGACTTTATTTGATGAAGCAAAGGAAGAGAACTTATATTTCCAAAGTATGAACCATTGGGCTATAAAGTCAAAAATAGAAAGAGACATAAATAGAAACAAACACACCAAAACCAAAGCAAATAAAATGAAAACAAACACACCAACAAAAATTAAACACACAATGGTAAAAGTAAATTATGGTACAATGCAAGAAGATCTTGCATTACTAGTGAAACAACTTGCTATATTTCCTATTGTGAGATAGTGGGATTTTTGTTCCATCAAGATATGAAAGATAAAATTTATTTTCTCTGCACAACTGGTGAATCTTGAAAGGGTCCCTCCACAGTGCAATCAAATTTACCATGTATTCCCTTTGACTCTCTTCTTTTATCCCAAAGCAAAACTAAATCTCTAATATGAAACTCCCGATGTTTAGATTTCTTTTCAAACATCTTCTGTTGGAGTAGATATTTACCTTAGCTCATGTTCACCTAGGTACTTTATTTACCTCATGTATTTTATCCTCACCCACTTATGTGTGTGAATATTTCTTTTTTATTATTTAGATATTAGGCAGATATTATCTATTTGTTATGACTAATTATTTCCTAAATATATGATCTTGACTAGTTCTTTCTTTGATTTATGGCTTGATCTATGATCTTGACTAGTTCTTTCTTTGATTTGTGGCTTGATCTATGATCTTGACTAGTTTTTAGATTGATTTTCCTTGCCTATATAAGCAAGGCCCATTCTCATTGTATTATATAGAGTTCCATAATAATATATGATATTGCTGCTCATTTGTTTGCAAAGGTTTTTGTAAAGTTATTTTGGTGAATTAATTTCATCTTATTGAGTGTGGTGTTTAATTAGCATTTGAGTTCTTTGTGGCTTGGTATGATCTGGTTATCGTTCCTTTTATGGTATCAAAGCTGGAGATTGTTGTTGACATCCATCTGTAAGTTTTATTTTACAAATAAGGTTTTTGTATATTCATATATTAAGTATTTGTTCGTATTTTGTTGTTGTGCTCTATTTTATGTAAAACAAACTCTTCCATTATATTTGGAAGGTGTCAAAACTCTAAGAATGAATGTAAACTTGACCAATTCTAGAGGTTATCACTTTTACGGTTTTTTTGTTGTTGCAGAGGAAGAAGCACGCATCGATTTGCTTTGGAATTCATGTCGGCGTGGAAGAAGACCTAGAAGAATGGTTTCTTGTTTTTTATGGGTTTTGTGAGATCCAAATTGGTTTTGTTTCTTTTGTCTTTTGCAACATTTTTGTTGCCTAGAGCTGATTTTTTTAGAGGTAAATTTTTTTCCTTTATACCCATTGAAATCCTTAGCCCCGGTTATATGGTATGGTCATATGAGGGCTAAAGCTTGTGATTCCTACAATTAGGTACTTAACTCTAGCCCCTTTGATTTTATTTGTGTGGTGAAAGTAAGAGCATTTTTATTTTGTTTTAGTGGCAACTAAAATAAATAATAGCGTATAAAATTGAAAAACTTGTATTTTTGATTGGTAACTCCGATTTAAGTATCGTTTTTTTGCAAAAGTGCTTGTTTTTTCATGATTATTCCATTGGAATTGTTTATTTTGAGAAACAAAATATAATTCTAAAGTTCCATATTGTAACACACACTCAATTATAAAGTGCCAAAATTTGGGGGTCTTATTGCACTATCTCGGTTCTTGCATTTTTAGTGATTTTTAGAATGGCGACTTTATCTACTCTCGCATTAGATCATGATGAGCCATTTACAACACATGGAAACCACGAATGGAAACAATAATTAAATATGAAGGATTATGGGCTTTAACTTCTTTAGAACAACCAATGTTTACTAGAGAATATGAGAAATTTCAATACTAGTGCAAATTTGATGATTGTAATAGTGTATGGGTTTGAAAGAAACTTATGTAAGTGATAGTCATTTGTTTCATTTGGAAAAATGTGACTCTCCTTTCAAAATATGGGAGAAATTAGAGGGTTTAATTGGTAAGGTGGATCACATGAGATCCATATAACTTGAAATTGAGATCACCTCTCTTAATCCTCAATATTTTCCATCAATTATAGACTATCTTATCAAGTACAAGCATTTGTTGACACTGATTGAAGGGAATTGGAAGAGATAAGAAAGATGAAGAGTGTTTTTACTTAATTCTATCCAAATTGAGAGGACCATTCCAAATATTTTCTTCTACCTTTTCTCTAGCATGGATGCCTTACGAGACATATTCCAAATGTTTGACTTAGAAACATTTTGTAAAAGACTTACTTAGAAAGAATCCAAATTGTCTAACCTTGAGTCCTCCACCTCCCGAAAGGCATTAGTTACATCTAATCCAAAGGGAAATGGAAAACCAAAAAGTAAAACCAAATCCACCCCTTCTCCATCTCAAATTTCTCCAAAACCCAAAGAAAACAAATCTAAACCCAATGAGTCTTCAAAATACAAGAATAAGTCTAGCCTTTCATGCTCTATTTGTGGGGGTATTGGTCACAAAGAACATAGGTGTTATAAGCGAATGAAATCCTTATAGGATGCAGTAAATAAACAAATTTTTTTATCTACACTCCACCTCCTTCTAATCATCATGACAAAGTAATTGATGTTTTTGGGAGATCTCGGTCACCACTTACAGATAGTTGGGTTATAGATTATGTTGGTTCTTATCACATGAATTCTTCCAAGGAGTCTTTTGTATCTCTAGGTTTCAACTCTACTTCCAAAATTAAGGTTGGAGATTCTTCCTTTATTTTTGTTAAAGGAAAAGGTGACATACACCTTGATGGTGGCAGTATCAAAGATGCACTATATGTTCCTAAGCATCACTACATATTTGCTTTATGTATATTAAATTTGTCATTCTAGGAAAAATAATGATTTTTACACCACATGGGGCAGAAGTATGATTTTTTGGAGCCTCATTCACTTGTTGCTCAAGGTATTGTTGATCATGTTTCTCTACTATGTCACCTTGAGGGTTTTGATGAAACTTCCTCTACGGATATTATTGATCTCTGCATGCATTCGAGAGTAAGCTTTGACATGAGAGATATGGACATCTCAATTTTATAGATATTGGAAGGAGTTGAGAACTCATGGTATGGTTAATGGTCTTCCTCTATTTTTTTTTCATGAAGGAGTTTTCCATGGCTATGAATTAGGAAACAACACTAAGATCCATTTCCTAAGAAATTTTCAAAGAGAGCTTCTTCACCACTTGAGCTTGTGCATAGTGACTTGATGGTTTTTCCTACCCCTCTTTCAATGGAGCTAAGTATGCACTTACCTTTATTAATAATTTCTCGAGGCATACTTGGGTTTATTTTCTCAAGTACAAAAGTGATGTTTTTTCACACTTTAAATTCTTCAAGGCTTTGGTCAAGAAACAATCTTCTAGTTGCATAAAGAACCTTCACACTAATAATGGGGGAGTACTTCAGCAATGAGTTTTCTGAATTTTGGGGAGATTTGCTTTTCCTCATACTCCACAAAATAATGGCTTAGAAAAACAAAATAATTGAACTTTTTCAAACGACATGATACATTCTAGATATTTACCTCCATAGGCAAAAGTAGTTAACTAACTAAATTTTTCACACACTTAACACTTGACCATTTGACTCTACAGAAAGCTTGGTCCAAAACTAAGCCCATTGTCTCATTTTTTGAGTCTTTGGGAGCCATATTTGGGCCTTTGTGCCAAAGAATAAAAGGAAAGCCTTGGATAAGAAAATAAAACCCTTGATCTTTGTAGGGTATTGTGAGGATGAACTTATCAAATTTTATATCTCGATACTCATGAGGTTATTTTTCGAACACATGTTCAATTTGATGAGTGTTTCACACCTCATGATTCTTCATCTTCTTCCACACCTACTTCTTCTATTTATCTCATATTGAGGATCCTTTCTTTGAGGAGGTTCTTCAGGAGGTTATAGATGTCGATGATGATCTATTCTCGATGTTACTATACTTAAGTGGGCTTATTATAGTTTATGAGGTAGGATCTTCCAACCACTAGGCATCATCACACATTCTATAGGTTCTAGACTTTTGTGTTAGGAATTTTTTGAGGATCCATAATATTTTCACAGGCTCATGGGATACTGAGAGTGGGATGATGTGATGGTAGATGATTATTCTTCTTTGATGAAGAATCATACTTTGGGATTTAGAATCTCTTCCTAAAGGAAGAAATATGGTTAGGTCTAAGTGGGTATTGAAGTAAATACATAGCTGATGAGTCCATTGACAAGTATAAGGCTCGTCTTATTGCAAAGGGTTTTTCACAAGTTGAAGGTATTGCTTACTCTGAGACTTTTGCCCATTGCCAACATGGATTTTATATGCCTTGTACTGTTATTATTGCTCACATGGGTGTCCCATATACCGGATGGATGTGAAGAGTGCCTTCTTAAATGATATTTACAAGAGGAAGTAAACATGGAGAAACTTTTGGATTTTTTTAGGATTCTTCTCTTGTTTGTAGACTTTGAAAGGTCTCTCTATGAGTCTCAAAAAAGCCCCTCAAGCTTGGTATGAGAAGATGGATTCTTTTCTTATATCTACTCATTTTTTTCATTTCCACTTGAGGTATAGTATAAGGCATGTTGTTGATTATATTTGATACTTTTCTTGTATGTTGATGATTTTTTACTTCTTTGGAAAATCTTCTTCCCACATTCATAGTATTTAGAGGGCTCTTTCTACGATTTGACATGACAGATCTTGGGTTATTGCATTATTTCCTTTGATTGCAGATTTATCATAAAGATTCAACATTCATTTAAGTCAGCAAAAAGTACACCCATGATCTTCTTCAATGCTTTGATATGGATGATTGCAAGCAAATTCCATCTCTTTTAGTCAGGAGTTACTCTTA
The DNA here is from genome assembly GCA_018340775.1 of Taxus wallichiana var. yunnanensis. Taxonomy (NCBI): domain Eukaryota; kingdom Viridiplantae; phylum Streptophyta; class Pinopsida; order Cupressales; family Taxaceae; genus Taxus; species Taxus wallichiana. The sequence continues at coordinate 417,527,654 of CM031239.1, read as the reverse complement.
CTTCTACATGTCTTGCTCATTTGTGATCTACATGGAAGTCTCATGTACTTGACCCATACTGATATTTCATTTGCAATAGGAATTGTATCTTAAAATTCTCCTTATAGTAGTCATCACATTTTCACTATTTACTGGGGCCTCCCAATTTGTCCACCAACTTTAGGAGTTATACTCGGTTGGTTGGATATACATATTCATATTGGTTAGGTTCTATTGATGATAGGAGTTCCACTTATGGCTATCTTTTTCATCTTTCTAGTTTCTTGGGTGTGAAAAAATCAACAGGCTATTGCACTTTTATCTTTAAGAGGTGAAGATATGAGGCAGAAGTTATAATTTGCTTTGTGATTATTGAAAGAGTTTGGATTCCCATGATTTCAAGACTATAATTTGTTGTGACAAAAATTACAATTCACATTTCTCGACCCTTTTGAGCACCAACGGACAAAACATATTTACATGTACATTTCATTCCATCAACACATTGAAGATGAAGATATTTTCTTTGAGACCATTCCAACTCAAGTGCGGGTTACATGACATCTTTACAAAGCCTTTTGCATCTCCTCGCTACTTTGAGTTGTGTGGCATGCTTGGGGTTTTGGAAGTTATTTTTGGGGGACCTGTTTCATGATAACATCTTCCTTCTTATTCTTCTTTCTCTTTCCTTTTAGCAGGATTCTTTCCTAGTTTTGGTTCGATATTTATTCATGGATATATTGTACATGAGTACTTGATCGAACCTATTTCGAAACTCATACTATGGATATGCCACTTTATTTTGGCCTCTAGCTTCACTTGAGGGGGTTTTAGAGTAGGTATTTACCTTAGCTCATGTTCACCTAGGTACTTTATTTACCTCACCCACTTATGTGTGTTGATATTTATTTTTTACTATTTACATATTAGGAAGATATTATCTAGTTGTTACATTAGTTCTTTCCTTAAATATATGGTCTTGACTAGTTCTTTGATGATAGTTATTTCCTTGATTTATGGATTCATCTACAACCTTATTTGGTTCTTAGATTGATATTCCTTTCCTATATAAGCAAGGTCCATTCTCATTGTATTTTATAGAGTTCCATAATAATATATGAAATTGATGCTCATTTTTTGCAATTTTTTTGTAAAGTTATTATGGTGAATTACTTTCATCTTATTGAGCATGGTGTTTAATTAGCATTTGAGTTATTTATGGCTTGGTACAATCTGGTTATCATTCCTTTTATCTTCTTGACCTTTTCTTGATGTTCCATGATCTGGTCTAATACCTTAGATTTGGATTCTTCCAAATTTTTCAGGTACGTAACTCTTTTCTCAATGGAATCTTGGAAAGTGTCATCCTCAATTATCTTAGCTAGCCTTAAAGCTAGTAATTCCAAAGTGATGAGAATTAATGTATCAACTCCATATAACACTTGAAACAATGACATTCTTATCTCTTTTAGAAGTGATACGATTAGATCAAAATGCATCATACAATGCTTTGTGCCATTTTTTTGGTTATCATCGACTAACTTCCTTATTATAGTCACCAAGTTTTTATTACTTGATTTGGCCTAGCCATTTCCTTGGGGATAGTAATCTGATGAGTGAGCTAAAGTGATCCTGTAACCATAACAAAACTCAGTGAGCTCATAAGATGAAAAATTGGAATCATTATCACAATGATCTTATGAGGGATGCCAAACTTGACTATTATGTTCTCTTTAATGAAGTTATAAAGAACTTCATAAGTGGCATATTTTACTAAAATGAATTTTTCCCACTTTGTGAAATAATTCGTTGTGGTTAAGACATAATTTTTCCTAGAACTAGATGCAGGGTTTAATGCTCCAATGAAATATATTCCCCATTGTTGAAAATGTTCTCTTATTATTAAAAGACTCGAGGGAAGTGTTGCCAATTTAGGATGACCGAAAAAATGTTGACAAGCTTCACACTTAGCTACCCATTCGATGCATCTTGAAAGAGAGGCCAATAATACCTTGCTCATAGGATCTTGTGAGTGGAATGGATGATGAAAATTATCCACTTTGCATGTCAAGTTATGAAATGCTTCAAATATATTACCTTATTGAATCTTATCCATGAAGCAGAGGAACACTCCATCAATCCACAAACCATTATCATAGAGTGTATACTTAGCTAAACTCAACAGACAGTTCACTTTTCCTTTGAACTCGGATGTGCATGACATTATCCATAGGTTAAAAAGAAAGTAATTTCAGAATAGCATTCGTCTGTCATTATCACAAATAGAACCATGGGTAACTCCTTGTGAATTCCCTCATCTATCTAAACTTTTTTTTTAGACTATTCTCATTGAATTAATTTTCATAAACCTCTTCCATGTACTAGCTTTGTAGGTTTGATTTCAAGATCATATTCTTGAACCTTGGAAATCCAATTACCTCTTTGATTACCCAATTATTGTTGAGTAAGGATGGATTCTACCATTGTATTAGGAACAAGAACCAATGTATGAGAATTCGAACATAATACCGAAATGTTTGACCACTCTAACTATGACATATGCATGTTTTTCAATCTGGGACATTTTCAGTTTGTGTTCCTTCAAAGGAAAACTCATTAAAGTAATGGGAGATTAAATTCCTTCAACATTATTTTTCATCGGGATGGTGAACATTATGTGAACAGAGGCATAGCTATACATAATAAAATACTTTTGAAAATCTGGACATACCAGAATAGGGGCATGAGCTATAGCTTCCTTGATTTCATCAAAAGTAAGTTTTCCTTCAACACTCCATCGAAATGGGACTTTTCCTTTCATCATGTCCATAATGTTTTTGTCTTATCGGTGAAATCTGGAGCAAATAATCTTAATAAATTAACCTTCCAAAGAAGGAATGTAGTCATTTTTACTCCTATCACAAAAGAAAGGAACCCCATGCACGCCGACCTATCACCCAGCGAAAGCTGAGCACTCACCGAGGCACGTGCGGGTACCGAGTCTCTCTTTTATGTGAGTTTAGTGGGAAACATCATCTATTATTTGTGTAAGAGATTTCATGAAGGAAATTAGGACATACAAGAACCATAGGGCTCAAAACGACCTCTAGATCCTTACAGGTCATTTCAAAAAAAGTACTTAATGAATCCATAACATGTAGTATGATAGAAAGAAACATACAAGCATCAATACTTAGCATGAAAGGAAAGAGAACTCATAAGAGAGAAATATGCATCTGAATCATTGATATTCATGTATATATTATAACAGGAAACCTTATTACATCCATGGAACCATTACGAGAGGGTTACGAGAGAAGCGGATCATGGTCATGCATTACACTGGACTTAATGTAACTAAGCTACCAAAAATAAAATTTATAACCCCCGAGCATAATGCATCCTCTCCCAAATTAAACTATCCACTTGTGAGTCCTCGCAACATTTTTGCAGAGCTCCAATCACACTCTATGTATATCCTTCATACGTATCTGCAGTGCTTGTATTTATAGCTTTCTTGACTACCAACTCGCACTAGCACTCAGTACCCTCGGATCCAAGTGCAAGTGTCCAAATGTGGTCCTCCATGCAAGCATGCTTCTCTAGGCCTGAGATTTCCACTTTATCCCATGATGTTCTTCTAGAAGATTCTATCGCAGACATGCTCCTTCCTAGGCCAACCGCAGTGACATCTTATCCACGTGCAACCAGGTCATGCTTTTCACGTGTTCTACTCCGGACGTCCAAATTGACTAAGTCCCAAACCCTTGGTTCTGTCTTCACACGATGCACGCCACGGGCTTCCTCAAACCCTTCTCTTGTGTGCTTTTTCCTTGCACTCCATTCCATAATGCGACCTTGTGCATCTACGCACCTTCATACTACTTAGTCAATAATCTAGGGTCCAACAAGGAATGTACGCCTATTTTTCTTGAATGAAAGGTGAGACTTTGTATTGCCATAACCAATTCGGGATCAATTTTAGTTCCTTCTTTTGTTACAATATGTCCCAATAATTTTCCTTTTGTTACCCAAAACATAGAATTATTAGGATTCAAGGAAATCCCATGTTATCGACACCTCATAAAAATCACTCAAGTGATCACAGTGGTCATGCCTATTTTTGAAAAGACCGTAAGGTCATTTAGGTATACTACTATGATTTTTCCCATTAAATCCCTGAATGCTAAGTCCATAGCCCTTTGAAAAGTATCTATGACGTTTATCATCCCAAATGGCATCCTTTAATAAGAAAATGTTCCCATGTTGTAGTGAATGTTGTCTTATGTTGATCTTCCGTAGCCACCTCAACTTGATTATATCCTGAAAATCCATCTAACATAGATAGCATTTCAGACCCTGTGACTATTTGTAATACTTGATCCATGATAGGTAGGGGGTAATTGTCTTTCAATGAAGATTGATTGAGATTTCAAAATCAACATAGATGTGGATCTCTCCATTCTCCTTACGTCAAGGATAATATTACCCAACCATGTAGAATGATGAATGGGGAAAATAATCATTACATCCAAAGATATTCAAAATATCAACAATAATAGTGCACGAAATATTGGGATTGTAATGTCACTTTTTATGCTTGTATGGTTGAGAATTTGATTTCGGAGGGATCTTGTGTTACACATATTTGGGCTTAAAGGGTTTGAAATCTACGTTGGACCATTCCATATATTTCTTCAAGAGTGTAAAAACTTAATTTTCTCTTCAGGAGAGAAACACTTACCAATATTCACAATCGTGGTTGTTCAGGGGAGCCTATATTAACTTGTTTAACTTTATGAGATGAATTTCCTTCAAACTATTTAATTTTCGAATGGAGTGGTTGTGTTTATTGAATAGTCCTTCAAGTGATAGAAATCCTTTGGGAATAGTATTTCCCTTCACTGAAGAAACTCACCACTAATCTCTTATTGAGAATTAGAAATAGATTCACGAAAAGCCGATTCTGAACCCTCAAAATAAAGCTCGCTAAAATTGTCAAATTTCTCTAGAAAATCCAAGACTTGTTGATCATCATTGAAGACTTTCCAATGTGAAGAATTATTCGGGACACTTGGTCGATAAAATATCTCAATAGTATACTTATCTTCTTTGAACTCGGGATGGGGAAGAAGTAGTGAAGTAGATACTACAAGGGAATTCATCTTGTCATTATGATCTCTTGGCACTACCTTAATAGAAAAGGCATCAAAATATTCAATACAATCCCAAACCATGTTCTGTAATGTTTCAAATGATCATTATTTACTTGATAAACATTCCTGACTTGATTGACAAATAGTTTTACGTCCTTGTACTTTCAATTTTTAATCCATTTCTCCTTTGCCATTGCTAATCCTAATAACAATGCTTCATATTCGCATAAAGATATTAGTGTTATCAAACTACAATTTAAATGAAAAAGGAAAAATTTCAAACTTTGGAGAAACAAGTACTACTCATGCTCCATATCTAGAAGTAAAATAACTACCATCGAACTCTAGAGTCCAAATAGAGTTGGAATCCTCTTTCATGATTGTAACATAAGGCAAGTCCCGATCTCGAGGTCATAAAATAGCTTTCCAAACCAAAATCTTCAAAAATAATCGAGACTTGGGATCCTCGTGTTAGGAATATTAATATTTACATGGTTGTGGGCAATTTACCGTTTGATAAATTAGTACTTACTAGTTTTTTAGTAAGTTATTTGTTAGTAGAATATATTTTTATAATAACAATATATTATGTGGTTAGTTAGTTTTACCCGTATAACTATTAACGGGTCATTTTATTGTACTTCCTATTTATTAGGAAGATGGTTTGTTATTATTATGGCTATATAATAGCCTTTGTGTTTGGTATGAATCAATATACAAGGGAAATATATTATCAACAGTTTATGTGTTGAGTAGATTTGTATTGCGTAGATTTTGGTTTTCATAATAAAACTTTGACCAAATTTATCATTTGGTATCAAAGAAAATTCGGTCAAGCATGTGGAAGCCGTGAAGATTTGAGAGTGGATGTGAGGTGGTTTCCAAATGAGATTCTACGAAATGATTTCAATCCTGGCATGAAATTTATTTCCAATTGAGAGACACAATCCACCTTTGGTGGATCTATGTAAATTTCATCAATAGATCAAGGCTTTTATCCATGAGAAGGTGGAATTTATGTGATGGAAATATTTTTCTTAATGATCTAAGGGAACTTCACTCAGTTATTACCCCACATAATGAAACTATTCTTTTGAAAAATCTAGTGTGATAGTGCCTTTGATTCCAGTTGCATCTGGTGATGTTTTTGTTAGAATTTGTTTGAGGTTATGAGTTGTCATTTCTGAGGTGATTTTTGTTAAAATTGTTGACATTTCTGATCTGAATATTGAAAATTTTCATGCATTGGTCACTTTGATCTTGCAACCAATTACGACATCTGGTTTGAAGCTGGAACAGGGTGTTTTAAAGAGCATCAATGTGTCTAATTGTGGAAAGGAATTTTTAGCTAATATTATTGGTTGTTCCTCCCCTCGAGATATCGACCTCAACGACTCAGCTATATTTCAAGCACACTCAAAACTCAGGTGACCATTTACAAGAAGCATTTACTTGTAGCTACTTGCGTTATTCTATTGTGTTCATCTTGATGGCACATGTATGCCTGAGATGGTGTAAAGGATTGGGATGTCAAAAACTTGTGTGTAGCTTCTGATAACTTGCGCAGGGATTTCTTTGTGGTTGTTTGTTATACTACCGTGCGCATGTGTTCTGCAACAAAGCAGCGACTGTTACAACAGGAGACGGAGAATATTTTTCCCATTTTCTTCCAAATGCGCAAATAGAGATACTTCATTGTTCTCTTATGCGCGAGTCTTCTCTTCACATTACTATTTTATTTCCATTCAAGCCAACAAGTGACATATTTCATACGGTCATTAAATTCGAGTATTTTTGGGTCTATAGGTTAATGGGTCATAAAAACAATTACGCATAGTGATGTTTATTTGGTTTGTTTAGTCCCTTGATAAAGTCCCATTTATAATCATAGTAAAAAAGTATATCTATAAGAATTGTATGTTGGTGTTATTGTCATCAATGGTGTCTTTTTATTAGTCTTGATATTTCTCAAAGTCATTTATGTTATTCAACCCATGATATATCAAATTTATGAGTAAGTTGTTGTTCTCGTTGAGTCATAGTCAGTCAATAAAATAAAATCATTATATCATTATGGTGTCAATGTTTTAAATAGTTCTTTGTCTTTGTAAATGTCGTTATTGTCAAAGTTAAGAGTCTTAAAAGTCAAATAGGTGATTTTAGGTTTTTATTGTCTTGTTATGGTTGTATAGTGGTATCTAGAGTCTCAAAAGTGTCAAAAATTGTGGAAAAAATCCTCATGGATGCATTTTCGGTGTTACTCGATGTCTTGAAAATAAAGTGTTTCACATTGCGGGAGGGAAGAAAAGAATAAGCTCAATGTGGAAACAAATGTGCTTCATGTTTGCATTCCGTTGAGTTAGAAACACATACAATAGAGGACGAAGGCATCGGAGGGCGGAGGACAACCAACAACCTCTTGTCGGCCTACTAACGATGGGGCCACTTCATTGATTTGGTGGTACGTGTGTGTAATGTGTTTGTTTTTAGTTTTTAGTTTTCGGTCGAGTGGTGTGAAAAATAAGAACAAATGTGGTATGTTCCTATTCACTTGTATATGTGAGTATTCCTACATAATTCCCCAATGTAATAACATAGTGAAGAACAAATAGCACAGTGAAATGCAACATCATGAGTCTTGAAGAGGTTAAAAAATAGATGTGTTCTGTTCATACCTAGGTTTGTGGTTAGCCTCTAGAAAACCATTGAAGGTTGCTCATATGTGTTCCTACTTGAGTTCCCACACTACTAGGTCAGATGTGTTCCCTAGAGTGACTAGTTGATAAGCAGATGATTCCTGAGCGTGTCCTCATCCTCATCGGTCATATGTGTTTTTGATAGTGCATGGTTGATAAGAAGTTGATGTGTTCCTTCTTCTACCTTTAGTTCGAGTGTTGTACCAAGATCATGAGCAAGCACGGGTGGTAGGCTACAAAGGAAGTGTGAAAGTTCTTTTCTACCATGTAAACATTAAGGGGGGAGGAATGTTAGGAATATTAATATTTACATGGTTGTGGGTGATTTACTATTTGGTAAATTAGTACTTACTAGTTTGTTAGTAAGTTATTTGTTAGTAGAATATATTGTTATAATAAAAATATATTCTATGGTTAGTTAGTTTTACCCGTATCACTATTAATGGGTCATTTGTTTGTACTTCCTATTTATTAGGAAGTTGGTTTGTTATTTGTATGGCTATATAATATCCTTTGTGTTTGGTATGAATCAATATACAAGGGAAATATATTATCGGTAGTTTATGTGTTGAGTAGATTTGTATTGCGTAGATTCTAGTTTTCATAAGAAAACTATGGCCAAATTTATCACATCGGACTTAGTTACAAGATATTTTTCTTGAGCTTCGTGTTCAAGAATGTGCATGGTTCTTGTTGATACAAAATCACAACACCCTTGATTGTTTGTAACTCGATATATTGAAATTGCCAGTGTGATTGCATAACATGGAGCTTTTCCCAAAGTGTAGGAATTTGCAATCGAGAAATATCTCTAGATTAAGGTCGGATCCTATTACTCTATTTGATACACACTCAAATCAGAGGATATATCCTAAAATCTACTCTAACTTGCCAAGAAGACATGATTGAAAAGATTGCAAGAAATTAAACCTAATCTCTATAGGAGGGGATGTGCCAAAAGGAATGCTGAATTTTCCTTGCATGGAAATGAAAGTGAAGTGAGATTGAAGAGGATAAACATCAACACATATTAATTTCTTATCACAAATTCATTCATTTTGAAACACAAACTATCAACACATGTAACATAATCTAACATACACTGATTAACCAAATTTGTAATGAGAGATCAGAAAGATGCAATGAACACAAGAGAGGGTTGAAATTCATCCACAGACTTATATTATTGCTCCACATATTTGATACAGTGCATTACAATGGCCAAGAGGAAAAAATTGCATTTACAGTTTGAATGGGAGGTTTGAACTCCACAAGATCACTTACAGACAAGAGAAGAAGGGAGGGTGCAAAGCAATATTATCCAACCTTTTGAAATGAGCCCTCCTTACAATATATATGAAGAATGAGAGAAGGGGAGAGAGGATTTTCAAAATCTTGCTTCAACCACCCAAAAATGCATTAAAATCACCTACAACAATGATGGGTGCCACTGCAAAACCCATGCCTCCATGTACTTTTCCTTGTTGGAGAAGAAAGGAAGCCCATACCTTCATCATTTGGGTAGGTGAAAAATTTGGAAACATCCCTTTAAGATGGAGGACTGTGTTTTCTCATTTTGAAATACTTAACCTTACTAAAATTAATAAGACCATTTGTTGTTGTGTAGAGCACACCGAGAGATTTTCAAAAGTCATATTTTGTGCAAATCCGAGCTCCTAGTCAAAATTTATGGTCATATGAAGATGAGGGTGCCATCTCGCAATAAATGCAAGAGGTTGGATTTGTCTTTTCGGACTCGAAAATGCATTGCACACTCCAAAATCTGAAATTTTGGACTTTCAAGATTCAGAACTTTGGGATTTTTACTTCGGAGATCATTGCCTTCATCGCTCAAGTTGGCTCGAGAGTTCCAAAATGCCGAACCGTCCAAGTCCGAAATTCAAAATTTGGAGTTCAAAGTTTGAAATCATGTCACGTGACATTGTTCATCATTTGAGGGAAAAGTTCTGAAATTCCAAAACCCCGAAGTATGAAATTCAGATTTTGGGTTTCAGACCTTTACATTTTTGAGTGTTCGGGTTTTGGGATTTTAGGATTTTGGGTTGTCGGGGTTTGAGGGTTCGGGTTTTAGGATTTTGGGGTTCGGGTTTCGGGATTTGGGACTTCTTATTCATCTGGGTGGTGCATATCTCCAAAATTCTAAAACCTTGAAGTCTAAAATTTGGACTTCGGGTTTCAGACCTTTTCCTCCTCCGTGTGACACTTTGTTCACCGCTCCGAGCTCGTGAAACCTCCAGAAATCTGAAATCCCGAAGTATGAATTGGGACTTCGGGTTTAGATTTCTCGCTCCTTTTCGCACTTCTTTCCTTTGAGTCACTAAATTTCACTTCGGCCTACCTCCAAACTCCCTCACCTCTGAAGTCTGAATTTCAGACTTTAGAGCTTCTTCATTTCTTGAACTCCTATGTAATGTGCTCAGCTTGCCTAACCTGTTTAGCCAATATTGAAGTGTGATTTCCCCAAATGAATCAATCCCTCATTTTTTCTCTGTGGGGTCATGTTTGTCTGATTTCTCTTGATGGGGAAAATTGGATAATAGTTCCATTGACTGAGATATTATCTTTTGTCCAATCCATGTAAATATTTCCACTACATCCCTACAAAAACCTCTCCCAAGAAAAATACCATAAGTTGCTAGGATATCTGCTACTAAAATAGTTATCTTGACTCTCTTTTCGGGGAACACAGGAAAAGTGAACTATGTGTCCTTGATTTGACCGATTAGAGGAACTTGCTTGGTTTCCATGGAGTAACATCATCCAAATGGATTCGTAAGAGTGAGTCCCAAAGCATGGGTTTCCTTTGTGAGCATAACATTATCCGAGGCCCCAAAATCAATTATGTAATTACTGAGTTTAAAACCATTTATGAGCAAGGATAAATAAATTGGCTAGATCTTCCCTGCGGGAGAAGTCATCATCATTTTATTTTGGGATAGAGGGTGAGAAGGATTGAGTAGGAGTCCTTTCGAGTCTACAACATTAGGTGGAATGATAATCATGCTTCTAATAAATTTGGCAAACTTTTCAAACTCTTCTAGGTTAGAATACAAATAATCTTCTCCAAACATTTGAATCTTGGTTCTCTTAGCATGATCAATAATATCAAAATCAGTATAGGAAGGAATAATTATAGGCCTCGATCCTTCAACATTTACTTATGGGATTAGGGAATTGGTCTTGGGAACAACAAAAGGAGAAGGATTAGATGAAGTAGTAGTTTTTTGGTAGCTGATTTCTCCTTTGGTTGCACAAGGAGAGGAATCCCTCTTTTTGTAAAAACTATTGGACTCTCTTTATCTTTAGGTTTCTCAATCTCTTTCCTTGGATTCTGGGACCGAGTAAAAATAATGAAATATTGGCCACTAGCTTCATAATAATATTCTCAATTTTGATCACAACAAAGGTAGGGAAAGGCAACGCTCTCCACCCAACCAAGACATCCAATGAAAGGAGAAGCCATCCTTCTTCATTGGCCCTCGAGCCCCAACCACATTGCAATAAGAAATGCAACTCAACTCATGGCAACAACAGGTTTCCACATCACAAAGGAAATCTTTCAACATGTACATTTCATATTAAAATATAGCCCAAAACAAAACAACAGTTTACAACCACATGAAAGACAAAAAAACAAAACTCGGGCTTCTTCATACGCAAGCCAAAGGAGTAAGAAACTATGGGGGATGCTACTTATGCCTCCTAAAGGGGAAATGTGTATCACGACCTGAGAACAAACCGCCAAAATACATATCATTTCAAATCCCTGACATACCCTTATGCCTCCCCCAACCTCTTATGGCAACCCATAACGAGTAAAGAAATGCAAGCTATTTCTTTTTACAAGGTGGAACCCAAATCCCAACTCCCTCCACACTTATACCTCCCAAAAAAACTTATGCCTCCCTCAAGAGTACCCCATAGTCTTCTCCTACACCATCCCTAAGCCATCTACCCAACCAGCGACAACAATAAGAAACATACAAACATTTACATATTCATAAAAGAAAGAAAGAAGAGCATTTCAAGAGCCAAGCTCCTACCTCTCCATGATGGAGTTTGTTCCAAGTTCAAAACAACAAGCTCTTCCAATGTAAAAATAGTCCAAGATCAACAATCCACAAGTATGCAACAATCTCCAATCTTCTCCAAAATCAATATCTCTCCAAAACCCAAAAGAAGCCTCCCAAAAATGAAGTGATAAAAGTGAAGCAACCCAAAAACAAGCTAAGGAATTTTAATAAATAGAAGAGGAAAGAGAAGAGGATGAGGTGGATCCATGTAGGATGCCACTTCACACATCCTCAACCCCAACACAAAAGTCAACTTCATTCTCCAATGCATAATCAATAGGTGGGTGAATAATATGACAATTTTACTTACACACTCAAACAAGCCCACACCCCATAAGGACTGAAATTAAAACATGTAAGAAAGTGCAATAAAAAAATTCAACATGACTTACAAAAATTCATAAAGAAAGTCTAAATTTAACTCTCCAACCATAGGTAAGGTTGGTATACAATTTAAGAGGTATGGGACAAGTTTAACTTGTCCCACAAGCCTCCAAAATCAGCCTCCAAGGACAAATTCGAATTTCAAGAAGGTGGAGTGTTTCATACTCCAAAATCAACTTACATATCTCTTATGCATTTCTTACAACATTTTAATTCAAGGCCAACAACTCTATTAATTAATTTCTTATGACATATTTTAATTAGTTAACTTACCAACATGATTACTCATAATATTAACACACCATTTAATAAATAATGAAAGGGTCAATGCACAAAAATACACATGAAAACATTTAAAGGGACCAAATAAAAGGAAAACATAAAACCCTTGGTCACATTTAAAGGTGATCCCCCATGGGAATCCCTAACAAAGACAAAGATGCACAAGCAAATACAGTTGCCATGGTGACCTTGTTGAATTCATCTATAATTCCAAAGTGGTTGGTCTCTAATCTCCCGATGTTTTTGTGATATTTTAACCCGCAAAATAAAAATACATCCTTCGGCCTCATGGCCATATCAAAACATCCAAATGAATATAAATATAATTTTGAGATCATCAATATATATGTGAATCACAACAATCATCAAGACAATCAATAGTATCACTAACAACTATATCATCATCAATTTTAATCCAATTTTCATTTTCTAGGTCTAATCAAAATATCCAATTATCACAAGTCCAAACAACATCTATAATATAACCATGTCAAACAATATATCAACATCAATATATAAAAATGTCTCTAATAATCATCATGCATCATATAAGAATCAAAGTCAACAATAATCCATGATTAAACATCTAACATCATACTAAATCAAAACTATAATAATGTCCATGATATAGTCAACAATGTCATGATCAATATCAAAAGGTGTCAAAGGGAAGTGGGCACTACATAGTTCATCTTATCATCTAGAATTAGATGGCCAAACAAAAATTATGAATAAATGAATGGAAGGATATTTGTTTTGTTTTACATTGGACATACAAGGACAATGGCCCAAATGGATTTCACAAGAAGAGTGGTGGTATAACACGTCATTTCACACATCAACAAATATGACACCATTTGAGGTTCTTTATGGTTACCTCCACCTTCTATAATGTCTTATTTATATTGTTCACCTAAAACCTATGTAGTTGAGGATCATTTTAAACACCGGTATGAAATAATTCAAGTCCTTAAGGAGAAATACTTCAATTCCGATCAGCACCAAAGTGAGATGCATTTTGAGGAAGGATATTGGGTATTCCTTCAATTGTAACCTTACAAAAAAAAGCTCACTTTAACAAAATAAGAACATCAAGCTAGCACCAAAATTTTATGGACCATATAAGGTTCTCAATTTGATAGTAAGTGTAGCTTATAAGTTATAGCTTCCACCCTCTTCCAAAGTTCATTCCATATTTCATGTCTCATGCTTGAAGAAAGTAATTAGTACCAAGATTCCAATCCATTCGGAATTACCATAGTTAGATGAAGAAGGTAAGTTCATTGTGGAAATTTAGGGAGTCATCAAGAAAAGAGTGAAGCAACTAAGAAATCAATAAATTAAAATTTTCTCATCAAATGGAATAATCTACCATTTGAAGATGCTGATATAGAAGACGAAAAATTCATGCTACAACATTTTGAGTTGCCAAGACATCGAGGGAAACACTTCTCTCAAGGAGAAGGGCATGTTATGTCCTTAACATTACATATTCATATGATTTCTAAGGTTATATAGTGGATTTCATAACCTTAATCTATCATTTATTAGTTTATAAAAATAAAAATCAAGTCCTTGTCCACACAACTGACAGGTTAGCTTTCATTATCATTCAAGAACACTAAAAACAATGCAATGTGTACACTACTCAAGAAGCCCAATGTTCTTTCAAATAGGAAAATGCCTCATATAATTGATACAAGAGCTAAGAATACCTTACACCTACTTAAATAACTCAAATAAACATGATTAATAACCTCAAGAAGTTTTGAACCATAATTTTCTCTCATTCACCATTTAGACCTTACACTAGCTTCTTACCCTTCTTGAAGACAAATTTTGATAACTAGAACACTCTATTAGGAATTATCTCTCATCATCAACTTTTTCAGACACCCATTTAGACATTAAATATTACCCCAAAGTTTTAGCACCTATCCCCAAGCCAATCAGAAGCTATTCTCTCTCTAGCGTTTTTAATTAGACCTATTTAGTAGCCCTCCAAACACACAAAACTCACAACTCAAAACAAAACTGTCAAATTTCATGAAAAGAATTAATATTTCATGATACCCATGGGCCATTTTGGATTTCCTACTTCATGGTTAATTTCATCCTTAAAATCTCAACACAATTCTTCCAACATCGATTTCTCCTTTCAGGTTAGGTCTATTAGGTCTTCTTATGGGTTTTAATTGAGTTTTTAGGATTTTATCATCTACCAACGGGTTTCAACCTTTGATCCGCCTTTTTCCACATCTATTCACCTTGTTCAATTAATTTTCAATTTTCATTTACCCTATTGTCATCAATAATGATATGTTCTCACAAATTTGGACTCTAGGTCTTCTTAAGTTTTAACACCATATTATTTTCTATACCTTATTTTGATTCTTACTTAGGATATCTTCAAGCTACTTCTAACCTTCTCATTTTCCCTTACACTTCTTAGCAACCATCTCAAGTCACTCAATTATTCTCATTTAAGACACTTTTTACCATATGTCTAACTTGCTCCTTTAATGCTTCTCAAGAACTTTGTAATAGGAGAGTCAATGAATCTTCTTGTTTGATGGATCTATAGATAATTTCCCCACTCTTCAAGGTTTTAAAATTACTAAAAACATTCCCAAACATGCTTAACTTAAAACTCATTATTGAATTTTTCTTAAGACAATTGTTTCACTAAAGATGGTATTCTTTATCACAAGTAGATATAATATTGTGCATGTATGAATTTCCTTCTCTTTTCTAACCAACTAACACTTTGCATTTATAAATTTACTATTGTGACTCTTTCCACCTTAATACATCCTTCTAAATTCTCAAATACTCCAAAAATCTTAAAGGATGAGTAAGAATATTGCACTAAGAAGGTTTTCTTCTAAGCCCTCAAAACTAGGCATTACAGTTCAATTAGCCCTAATTTTTACAACTTTGAACTAGAAATCATCCTCCATTCATTATGATACTTCATAATTATGTTGAATACACATTAAACCCCTTGATCACCAACTTGTAATAGGTTTCAATGGTTTCTTTTTAGCATTAATTTTTTTTTTCTTTTCTTCTAAACCTGAGAGTGGGGTATCTCAGACTGCGAGGAGGTTCTCTTGATTTTTTTTCTTTATTTGAACACTGTGAGGTTTCTTAATGACTTAAAACACTTTTACAGTACTTTAAAAAATTATACCAATCTCCTTTACACGTGGGAATACTTTACAAGATGGTTAATGGCTCCCAAACTTGAAATCTCAGTATTATATGGATTGTATAACCATGTTTTCACTAATTGAGGCTTTTGCAAATACTACACATGCCTAGACACTTATTTGGAATTACATATCCTTATAAAAACCTAAATAACTCTTAAACCCTTGATAACCCCATATTAATTCATGCAAGGATTCTAAAATACATTAAACAATTTCTCACATCAATATCTTACTATCACTATTTTCTCCATGTATATGGACTCTTGAAGATTCACTCCTTTGTTCGCTCCATCATATCCTCCATAATCTTACACAAACCTCTTGCACATGTAATAACGTTCATCAAATCATATCTAAATAAAATTCATTCATAAATTCACATGCTTTCATTAAGACATAGAATGGTGCCCAAGAAAGTCCTTTGATTTATCAATTCCATAGTCAATACAAGGCTTCTTGCGCCATTTGGTTCAGATACAAAATTTCTTTCTCCACTAAAAACATTCTTACTATCCACTCTCTTTCACCTATTCAAATTATCATCATGTTAATGAAGTGAAGAGAGGTAGTTAGGGTTCTCATCCAACTAACTCACCATGGTAAGGATAACCATAGTAAAACAAAACCATGTGAGGTTTATGAGGACCTTGTATAAAGTGTACAATTGTTTCATGACCACATTTATATCACTTATTCAACCTATCCTAACTCCTAAACCTCTAACACACTTAAAGACTAATTCAAATATTTGAAATGTGGTTTTGGAGGGAAACTCCAAATACCACTTATTAAAATGCTAAAAGAGTCCAAATGGACTTGACACATGCCATGATCACCCAAATGGACCTTCACAACCTATGACAACTAAAAAATCCAAAATTTGATTATTTACATGAAGTGATGCTCCTGCATCATACTCCCCAAGTGGGGAGAATTTGAGCTCCTTTTTGTTTTCTTTCTTTTTTTCCAATTTCTTTTCTTTCTTGACTTTATTTTCCTCTTCTTAGGCTGAGCTCCATCCATCTTAACTCTTTCATTATTTTTTTTTTTCTTCTTTTCTTCTTGTTTTCTTACTTTTCTTTCATCTTCTTTGTCTTTGTATTCATTCTTCTTTGTTCTCTTTTCCTCTTCAACTCTTAGCTGATCCATATAATCAAGTTCAAATATATCTTCATCTTCCCATGGTCTCTTCCAATTTGATTCAACTTGATCTTCATGTTCTTTGACTTCTTCTTCATCATTTAGGATCTTCATAAGTTCTCTTTACGGTCTCCTATAGTCTTCTTCATCTTCAAATAGGTCTAAGTTTTCTGATTACTTCATGATCTCTGCCAAAACAACTCTTTTTCTTCTATAAATTTGCCTTCTTCTTCATTGGTTCTTTCATATTTAGTTTCTTTGTCTTGTATGTCTTCATTCATGCCAATTTTCTTTGTTTTCATGATTTCATTTTGATCACCTACATTCACACATACAAAGGAAATATTAGAATAAAAATATGGAGGCCATATAGCCTCATGAGAAGCTCCTTTCAAGAGCTCTTCTTCATCTTCTCTATGTTGTCCTTCTTCTTCACTATTTTGCTCTTCTTCTTCACCTAACATCACACCAACTTCTGGATAGCAATAATTGATCTCCATACACCTTTGTTTCCTTTTCTCTTCTCTTTTCCAAGCAATAAATTACTTCTTTATTCTTCTCTCTACAAGCCACTCAATGGGCCATTGCACTCTTTTATTCATACTCCATCAAAGAACTTGATTTTCCCTCTTCTTTTTTCTATCATCAACTTCAAATCCTCTTCTATCTCACTAAACTCTACTAACATCTCTTCATTATTCATCCTCTTCTTTCTTTCACTCTCCTTCAACTTTCATAGTACCCTTCTGAAAAGAAACCCTTCATCTTACTCACTTTTCTTCTTAAATTAACTCTCTTTCTCCCTTCATCTTCACTTTTCTTCTTAACTCTCTTTCTCTCTTTTCTTATTAACTCTCTTTCTCTCTTTTCTTCTTCACAAGAAAGTCTTTTTCACCTTGTTATTTTTAGTACCTCACCCTAGGACTTCACCTAGTATTTTGGCACAAATTTTCTTCTCTTTCAAATTCCAAGTTTGTTGCACCTTGGATCTATTCTTCACTTCTTTCTATCTTCTTCTTTTAAGCCTTCAAAGCCTAAGGTTTCTTATCACGGTTCTTCTTTGTCTTCTTCACTTACAAACTTAAATATTATTATTTTCCAAGAGAAACCATCACCCCGATACCACCTAATAGCAATAAAAATCAAGTTGTTTTCCACACAACCAAGTTAGCTTTCATTATCATTCAGAACACCAAACACTATGCAATGTGTACACTACTCAAGAAGCCCAATTTTATTTCATACACATCAATGCCTTAGATAACTGATAAAAGGGATAATGATACTTTACACCTACTCAAATGCATTAAATAAACATAATTGATGATTAATAAACTAAATAAGTTTCAAAACATCATTTTTGCTCATTCACCATTTAGACCTTACACTAGCTTGTAGCCCTTCACGAAGACTATTTTTGATGACTAGAACACTCTACTAGGAATTATCTCTCACTTTCATCAACTTTTGGACACTCGTTTGGACATTAAAACTTACCCCACATTTTTAGCACATATCTCCAAGCCAATAAGAAGTTATTCTCTCTCAAGCGTTTTTAATTAGACATATTTAGTAGCCCTCCAAATACACAAAGCTCATAACTTATAAAAATGTCATATTTCATGCATAAGTATTTATGTTTACTAATACCCATTATGAAGTTCCGCTTCATGGTTAATTTTACCCTCAAAATATCGACACAATTCTTCCAACACCAATTTCTCCTTTCTAGTTAGGTCTATTAGGTCTTCTTAAGGGTTTCAATTGAGTTCTTAGGGTTTTATCATCTACCAATTGGTTTCAACATTTGATTCACCTTACACCACATCTATTCACCTTGTTCAAGTACTTTTCAATGTTCATTCACTCTACTGTCATCAATAATTCCATGTTCTCACAAATTTGGACTCTAGGTCTTAACACCATATTATATTTTATACCCTGTTATTATTATTTTTTAGGATTTCTTCAATTTCCTTATAACCTTATCATTGTCCCTTACACTTCTTAAAGCAACCATGTCAATTCACTCAACTATTATCATTTAAGACACTTTCTACCATATGTCTAACTTGCTCCTTTAATGCTTCTCAAGAAGATTATAACAAGACAATCAAGGAATCTTCTTGTTTGATGGCTCTGCAGAGACTTTCCTCACTTTTCAAGGTTTAAAACATACTAACAAACATTCCCAAACATGATTGACTACAAATTCCTTATTGATTGTTTCTTAAGACAATTGTTTCATTAGCATGGTATTATTTATCACAAGTAGATAAAATATTGTACATGTATGAATTTCCTTCTCTTTTCTAACCAATTAGTACTATGAGTTTATAAAAATTTCTTGTGACTCTTTCCACCTTTATACCTCCTTATAACTTCTAAAAGACTCCATGGATATCAAAGGATGAGTGAGACTATTGCACTAAGAAGGTTTTCTTCTAAGCCCTCAAAACTGGGTATTACTGATAGTCATGCTTGATTTTTACAAATTTGAACCAGAAATCATCCTCCATTCATTTTGATACTTCATAATTATCTTGAATACACCTTAAAACCCCCGATCACCAACTTGTAATAGGTTTCAATGTTTTATTTTTAGCATTAATTTCTTTTCTTTTCCTCTAAACCCTAGAGTGGGGTATCTCAAACCATGAGGAGGTTCTCTTTCTTGTTTTTCTTTATTTGAACACTATGAGGTTTCTTAATGACTTAAAAGACTTTTATAGAACTTTTAACAACACTACCAATCTCCTTTACACGTGGGAATACTTTGCAATATGGTTAATGGCTCCCAAACTTGATATCTCGGTCTTATATGGATTATATAACCTTGTTTTCACTAATTGAGAATTTTACAAATACTACACATACCTAGACACTTATTTGGCATTCCTTATCCTCATAAAAACCTAAATAACTCTTAAACCCCTTGATAACCCCATATTCATTCATGTAAGGATTCTTAAATACATTAAACATTTTCTTACCTCAATATATTACTATCACCGTTTTCTCCATGTATATGGACTCTTGAAGCTCCACTCCTTTCTTCACTCCATCATAACCTCCATAAGCTCACACCGACCTCTTTCACATGTAATAACATTCATCAAATCATATCTAAACAACATTCATTCATAAATTCACATGCTTTCATTAAGACAAAAATGATGCTTAAGAAAGTCCTTTGATTTATCAATTCCATAGTCAATACAAGGTTTCTTGAGCTATTTGTCTCTATTAGAGAATTTCTTCCTCCACTAAAAACCTTCTTACTATCCATTCTCCATCACCTATTTGAATGCTCATCATGCTAATGAAGTGAAGCGTGATAGTTACGTTTCTCATCCAACTAACTTGCGATGGTAAGGATAACCATAGTAAAACAAAACCATGTGAGGTTTATGAGGACCTTCTATAAAGTATACAATTATTTCATGACCCCATTTATTTCCCTTATTCAACCTATCCTAACTCCTAAACCTCTAACACACTTAAAGAATAATTCAAATATTTGAACTGTGGTTTTGGAGGGAAAATGGACTTGAAAAATTCCATGATCACCCAAATGGGCCTTGATAACCTATGACAACAAATAAGTCCAAAATTAAATTATTTACATGAAGTGATGCTCCTGCATTAAATTGTTGGTTCCTAATAAATAAGTTAGGCTGACCTAATTAGGATGAATGGGTTCAACCCCTCATATTTATGTATATAAATATATAAATACGAGGTGGGTGTGATTTTCCCAAAGGCATCACAGAATATATCATTCAATATATTTAATCATTTATTTTGATATATAGAGGTATCCCCCTTGAAGTGGACTATACTCAAGTAATTTGATAAAGAAATATCTTAAAGGTTAGTACATCTTGCTTTTGTATTAATTAGTGTTTTGAACAAGATGATATTGAAGAACCACTATAAATTTTAAAGGATATAAGATCTATTGGACCATCTTTGTGAACCCAATTTCTTTATGAAGATAGATGTCGAATTAGGCTATTATTGTGGTCCCATATTTATATGAATGGATTTAGTTGTAATAAAATCAAAGGAAGCCTATGTTATGTCCTTCACTAGCCTATGTTACAATTGCATTAGTGTGGATGATTAATAATATCACATGGTGCTAGTGATATCACACTAGATATTTATAATTTGTTGTTACATCCATTTTCATGTAAAACTCTTTAAGGAAAAATCCTTACAAAAACATTAGAAAAACATTTGAACAATCTTAAATAAGTTCTTTACACTTTGAGGCATCATAAGTATTATAAAAACTTGGAAAAGAGTTCATTTTCCATGAACAAGATATAATGCTTGAGTGATATCATTGATGAACATGGAGTCTAAATGGATCCATCCAAGAGACATGTCCTCTAAAATAGCCTACACAAAAACTTGTAGTGTTTTTCATAGTCTCTATGGCTTTTAGCATTTCTATAGAAAATGTGTATTGATTTCCCACACATTATTTTTACCACCCTTAAAATAGAACATAATTGAGAAATTAAAATATTGCAAACTCTTCTTATATGCAACAAGCTGCATAAACGTATTTGACAAATTTCATTATTGCAAACTCACCTTACATGTCTCAACAACTATTTAAGATGGAGCCAAATATATCTAGTAAGTATTCATATATTATGGTATCCTTTTTATCAATTAAAGGAGACATGTTGAACAATAATTAGAATAGAGAAGTGTTATTTCATGAAATAAAATTAATACATATATTTGTAATCAACATTGACATTTTGAATCACACTTAACAATCCATCGCTAAAATAATCATTTCAAAAATATGATCCGAAACATAGATTACGATATTTTACACATTTTTAATTTCAAAAATTGATTTCTAATGATCCATCTCTCAAAAGACTATTTTAACTTAATCTATAAGTGAAGCAATGTGATAAAGGGATGTAAAATCTCTTTGCTTCGCTGTTTTCCAAGCAATTATGGTTTACTAAATATGATGATGCTTGAACGTTTCAAAAGCATTACACACTTCAACAATGATAACAATTTGCAGGAATCCTATACAAACAGCAAATCAACTTTCACGAAACGAGTAAGTCATGTGCTTTCTTTGAGTTGACAAAGATGCACATGAGCACCAACAAAGCTTTAAGTCACTGCTCAAGTACAAAAAAATGAATTGCAGGAATGAAAAGTAAACCCACTTACTGGTTAGCTTTTGTTCCTTAAATGAACGAACATAAACAGTTGTGCACAGACTATGACATCAATAATGATGATTGCTTTAACGAAGGTAATTAAGTCAACTGCCCATCAAATATACAGCAATCATGTCCAAAACAGTGTTGGAAAACATTGTATTTGCATCAGAACGCTCTTTCTAAAAGATTCTTTCTCATTGCATGCCAAAAGCATAGGTGGCGGTGATAGCTATGGCCATAACAATTGTACCCTCAAGTGTTAGAAAAGTGGTGTTGCTGCTTTTAGTGAAGTGTACAAAACTACAAAGTTATACCCATCAAGAACCCTTTAATTGCAGTGTATAGATAATGAGGATTACAAGAACTTCAGTAAACAAAATAAATAGAGATTAAAAAAAAAGTTGCGCAAATCTCTACATAGTGTGTATTACAAACGGGGTAACAACGATACTGGCGTTACCCCATTAGTAGTAAACGTTGATTGAGGATCAACGGGCTGCCCAAAATGGGAATGCGTGTGATAATTCTGTAGATCTAAGGTATTAGATAGCTGTATTCGGTGAAGTGTGTGGGGTGTAAGACAACCCATAAACACCAGTAAGTAACTGGTTCTTGGTTGTGGGGATCTAGAATCATCCATGTCGAAGACGGAAAAATGAGCATTGTCTTAATCACAATGAAACGTTATTCACACAGTCGATTTGGGATGGGGTTGAGTTTTGCAAAACTGAAATTGTTAAATGGATCTGTGATCAAGAAAAGTTATATAAGATGCATGGAATTGAAGGGGTTCAGGCGTTGGCGTTTGTTTCCGGGAGGAGATTCCTCTGAATTTGGCCTTTCGACGACGGCTCTGAGGGCGTCATGAATGCAGGTATGGGAGGGAGAATTGTTATTATTATCGTCATTATGATCGAGGAGTAGTGTGTTGTTGACTCTGCCACCGAGAGTGGTGATTTCGGCCTTGAGCGTGCGCAGGTTAAGGGTTGTGAGGGTTTTAATGAGGTCTGATAAAAGGTCTGGACGATCGTCGCAGCAAACGGAGGCTTTTATCAGCGTTCGGCTCTCGGGATCAGGATCCACTGTAACTTCGTCTGTTTCGGTTGGCACAGCACTTCCTTCTGCAATTTCTGCTGTTTGCCGTTTCAGATCTTTCACGTGCTCGATCACCTCTGCCAGCAATGAAGCCTTGTCCGTCTGCGCATAAAAAATAATAACGATTAAGCTTTGGAATCAAGAAATGCAACGATCGATAAAACTTCACAAAATACTTTCAGAAATGAAAATATTGAAGAGTTTGCAAAGGATTGAAGGTAAATAAGTAATGATAACTGCATAAGTTTTTATTCGAGACTGCGCATTTTCGAAGAATATTTGTCAGGCTTTGAAAGGTCGAGAAATTTCATTTCAGGCTTGCGAAACCTGTGTTGATCACAGAAACGGCAGAAAAACAGAAGCTTTAAGCTTAGAGGACGATCAATTTCTGCTCGAAAGGCGTTTATTCTTTCAAGGTTGTACGAATCTCTGACCTAAATATACAAAAATTCAAACATACCAAACAAAAATGTATATTATTTGTTCCATATTACTGCTCTCAGACTCCTGACAGCAGAGTTTCAAGTTAAACACTAGAACTGCGCCATACTAGAGAATGTTTCAAGTTAGCAGACAATAAATTCCGTATGATTTGATGCACATTTCCAAAGGCCCTCGGGACCTGGCAAAATAAAGCCTTTCCAAAAGAAGATAGCGTTAGAAATTCGCAAGCCGTTGAGAGTTGCCGTTTAACAGACAATATATTCATGCGCATCCAATGAACTTGAACTCTAAAAAGTTGCAGGTATCATGTTTTTTCTCGGAACTAGCAAAATCTTGAAGGTAATGGACGATCGGTGCAAATATTTTAGTCTACATTCTTGACAGGCTAAACGCTCGACAATGTTAAAATATGCAGATATCGCGACAGTTAATGCGTTTTAAGGCTATTTCAAGGTTGATAAATGTTCAGGATTACGAAGAGATTAAACAAAATTGATTTCTACCGTACATTTACATATCCTAAAAGCTGAAAATAGTTACCGGATTACTAGAAGCTCTGGTTTGTTTTCATCTTTATCACTTTTAAAGGTTGATAAATTTGCAGGCTTACAAAAATTAATTTCTGGCTTAACAAAAAAAATTGACGCTCAAGCTTTCTGTCAAACATCAGTCGTGAGCTTAAAGCTTCAAAAAGATTGCAGCTTTGAAGTTTGTGTTTGAGAATTCATTGTGTTTTCAAGATTTAAGGTAAATTAGCTATTTTTGAAGACCGACAATTTTACAGGCTTACAGAGAAAGTTGAAGTCCGCTAAGATTGTTAATGCTAGTTCTCAGTTTTTCAGCTTGACAAATTTACTTTGCCGCTAAGATTGTTAAAGCTAGTTTTCTGTTTTCAGCTTTGACAAATTTACAGCAAAGTTTAATTTCTGGGTAACAAAAAATCGTTGCCATTCGAAAACTATTCGATGTTCTTTGCTGTGTTTTGAAGTTTGGAGATAAATTAACTTACTTTAGTAGTGCTGGGGAGCATGGTGCGCAGAGTGGCGAGATGAGTATTGATCCTCTCGCGTCGCCTACGTTCTGCTTCGCTGTGGCTCTTTGACGCAGCCAAGGCCTTCGCGTCGCTTCTTTCCTGTGCCGTCATTTTTCCGACGTTCACCATTTCCACAGGCAGGCCGAGGCCATGGCAGTGGCCGTCCATGAGCAGTCCTGCAGGGCCGTTGGACAAAAGCATGCCTGAGGAGTCATGATGATCGTTAAGCCCAAAGCCGCTTTTTCTTCCATAAACAGCGCTCTGTCGCAGGCTATCGCAAGGAAATCCGCCATGAAACCCTGAGGAAGAAGCTTCGTTATTCGACGGAGCCATGCAGGAGAGCAGCGGGGATTCGACCATTGGACCGGTGGCACGATGGTCCACGGCAGCGAGAACGGAGCGCCTTGAAGTCCGTTAGTAGTATTATTTCCGTACCCAGACATTGACGAAGATGAGCTCGTGGATCCCGTCTGAAGTTGACGACTAAAATAACTTACGTCTGAGGGATTTGTCTCAAATATTTTGCCGCACATTATCGGCTGCATTCAAACCCTAAAAATATGAGGGACGGAGGGCGATGGTACAACGCGGTGAGATCTGAAATATCAGATTCTGACGGTCCTGCGAATCGAACTCTAACTTTTTCCTTGCAAACGATGAAGCCGAATTCCATTCCGCTGCTCCGTATCACTCAATCGCTTAGAAAAACTTCTCCACTTCACATCTACACCATTTCCACCGCCTGAACAAAATAGCCAAAAAAAAAAAAAAAAACCTCGGTATCAGTACTTCTAACCCTAATCGACCTCAAAAGAAACATCATATAAATTTCTTGCAAGACTGTAAATTTATCAAGCTTCAAAATGAAAACGAACTGTTTGTTGAGGCTTGATTGTGATTTGTAAGCATCGAAATTCAACCTCCTCTACACTGTTTTCACTCAAATATTTAATATTTTCAAATCTTTTCCGTAAAAATTGCAAAAGCTTCAATGGCTTCGGCACAGTTTATTCAGAAAGGCCTGGTCTTCCAGCCAGAATCCCGCTTCTAAGATGCGAAAAATGAGAAAGAAGTTTAGCAATATATTACCTTAAAGAGTTTCTTGCAAAGGCGCAACTTTGTCCAGCTTTAAAGGTGCTTGGAAACGTAAAGTAAAAATAATTGCAGCGTACAGATTCGCAGTCTTTTTGTATTTGCACATCTTCCAGAAACTACTGCGCTTTAACTCTACCCCATTTCCACACCCTAAAACATCAACAAATCTAAAAATAAAAATCCATCTCTAGCGAAAATGAAAGAAAACATAACAAACCCTCTTTATACAACACTGCGATAAATCGATTTTGTATAGGTTCAAGCCCCCAAATTAATCGAAATGCGGCGTCACAATACCTGCCTGGACAACAAAATTCCGAAACCGGTAAGAAATCTGGTTCAGTCGAATATTGCTTCCTCAAAGACGGCGTTTTTCGCGGCCCGCACGAGGAGAAGCACAACAAAAGCAAATCCGCACCGATAAAATTGCTTTTGGGGGTCCCGTGGTTCGATCTCGTGACCGCCCAGTTCCTTCCGAGCAAAAGGAAAACACAAAATCGACTACTTCCTCCGCCCTTTAACTAATTCATGCCAACAAACATTTTACTACCGTGTCCAAAACCCTTGGAACATCCTTCAAGCTTTTATCAATGGCGGAAGGCAAAGCCAAGCAATGAGATAGCTCATGGATACCTATATGCTAATCACCGATATCAAAACTAGCGTAGCTGTGCAAAGATAAGAAGAAGTTTTTCAAAAAAAAAAAAAACTCCCGTACCCTTGGAATGCAATAAGATTCCTCAACCTCGTTTTAATTGCGGGCGAGAGAGGAATTTCGCTGAGGCAAGTGACAGACAACGTTACCTATTTACTGCTATTTCATTTCCTCTGAAACACGGATTAATTTCCTGCTAAATACCTGCCATTAATGCACAGGAGAATAACTAATTTCTAACGACAGCGACTTTAATTACCTTAACGGCCGTCAGGTCGGTCGTCAATACGGATAAACGGCGCTGACGGCCGCCGACTTCATCATCCCTATCGTACGACGCTGCTTTCTTCACTTTCGCATTCCTTTCCGCCGGCCACCCCGCAATTTTGTTTTTAATTTCCTTAAATGCATTAATAAATATTTGTTGTTAACCTTTTTGCCACCTTTTAATTTTGACTTGAAATTAGGTAATCTACAATTCCCCTGCCACGTCATCTTGCTTTTTGCCAGTTTTTTGGGGAGGGCATAATAAAGGCGGTTCATGCACATTAAAGAGTTTTATTCAACTACGGTCTCTTAAACAAGTCAATCTAATGAAGGGTGGACCTTTGTTTTTGCCTTTGGGTCTAACAATTATTTCTATGGATTTTTGTCTAGGTAGAAGTCAAGTGTGAGAGTGGGAGGACTTTGGGGCCTTCCATCTAATGATTTTATTTTGTCAACTTGTGTAGTCCCCATCATGGTTTGGTTCGATACATTTTATCGACAAACCCTAGTGGAAGACCTCCTAGTGTAATGAAGGTTATAAATGATAAGTTCATTCTTCTAGATCATAATCACATTCTCCGAGGCATAATAGGTTCATTAATTGAGATAATAATCGAAATCCCGAAGGGGCCACCTTCCTAAAACGTGTGGGCCTTGTATGTACTCTTTCCATGATCAAATCCCTCAAGTTTCGTTTGGTCATATGGTTTGTTCTTTCTTTTTGGATTGAGAAAAAGGAGAAAATTTTAAGAAAACGAAAGGTTATTCTTAAAGGTTTTTAAAGGTATACGATAGTAGACATTTTGTTTTATGTTTATAAGGTGGTCTATAATATATGAGAGTCTCTCTTAGTTAAGGAGAGCATTTAAAAATTTAAGGGAAAAAAAAAAAATGAGACTATCTCTTAGTTAAGGACAGTAATAAAACTTTAAAGGAAAAAAAATAATGATGTTCATTATTTTGTTTTAGTTATACATTATATAATATTATCTTCTACGCAAGAGATGTAATAATATTTCAAAGGGTGAAATATCACAATTTTTATAGGATTTTAATTTGTGCTAATTCTTTGAATAATACAAGTCTTCACCCTTAGACCAACTAAAGTGTACTCTTCATGTAACTAGTGAAATATGTATTTATGTTGAAAATTATTGCTAACTTGTAAAATCAATATCCGAACAACATATTGAAGTATTATTTTAACTAGTATAGATATCTTAAATATATATATCTAAAATATGTCCGAGAGATATCAATCTCGAGGCACCTATCTAGTTATGATATATATTATTGTTTATTAATTGACTTCTCCAAAAATAAAATAAACAAAATGATTTATGTGACAGTCTAATAGAAATAAAATTTATGAATGAACTATCACATGATTGCCAAATTTAATGTCAATAATAAAATTGAACAACACACTCCATTATAGCCTTCCCTGCCATTGTAGAATGCCTGTCGGTGTGAATACATAAAATGTACGCATCTAACAATGGCGACGAAGAGTGGTGATGGGAGACTTTATTAATGTTGAGCTTTATATTTGACATCGATTTATTTGTCATGATGTAATTTTAACCTTAATTTTAAAATCCATTGAACATCGCTTAACTATTCATCCTTTTTGCTAAAAGAAGTCAATTAAAAAATCGTAATTGATAGTAGATTGGTGTAGATATATTAACATCATTTATCACTAGATAGAAATAAATTCATTAAAAAGATAATAGAATTATTAGTAAATGTGGTTTGTGGAATATTTAAAATAAAGTCGTGAGATTGATCTCTCCACACACATATACACTCATTTTTAACTTTATATAAAGAAATATAAGATTAGGTGACAAGTGTTCTCTCATGAAGTGAAGAGGACATATTGCAATATGGAACTTGTTAGACATAATTTTTCATCCTTCCAAAATTTATAGAACCTTTATATATTTGTATTTTGTAATTTCTCAATACCTTTAAAACATTTTAAAGGATATATTATTATACCAAAAACCAATGATATCTTTTTTCTAGCATAACTAGAGTATTCTAATATTTCTAACAAACAAATGATAGTTCTAACTTCTCAACAACAACGAGGAAATCTATTAATCAAAAGTGTTTACTTATTATCAATAAGGAAAACATGCCCTTAGGAAGTTAGTTTTCTAATTTTTCAAAAAAAAAATTCAAAAAATCTATCGTGAATTACCCCTAAACCATTAATGATTCCAATGCTTTTGGATCTCGCTCTAAATGTGAAAAAATATTTCAAATTTTCATTTATATTATTCAAATATGTTGTTTCTTCTTATTCATTGTTTTTGAATGAATTTGAAGCTTGTACACATTAAGTACATATAATTGTTAGGTTTAGTTGTCAAGGATTGAGGGGATTCCTTTCCACTAAATTAAATCCGATACATAATCTTGACTTCATCCCTTATTTAATGGCATCTCTTAGAATTGGAACCTCTATGGATAACACCACAACCTATTTTATCTTACTTATTATTAAGAAGACACTCGGAATGAAAATTCTAACATAAAATGATATTACAATCTAGTATGTAGAGTCCTTGTGGTAGAAGAGTTCTTAACCTAATATAAATCATCCTCACTAAAAATAGGTTGATAATGTGTTGATATATTATATAAATAATTATTATAATTTTTTTGTTGATAGAATTAAATATTATATTAAAAACAATTTAACATATTGTTCAACCAAAATAAAACACATTTTTCCCTAAAATTAAGAACCTAATGTCAATTGACTAAGAAAACCTAATTGAGTACAAATCTAATGTCATGGACTATGAAAACCCTAATTCATAAAGTAAAAGACTTCATAAAAACATTTAATTTGACTTTTTGATGTCACCAACCCAACATAGATGGCACGAGACCACTTGGAGATGATGTGTACATGAAGAACAAAGGTCCTTATCTAGGAGGTCGATCCTTTGAAAAAGACACTATTGTTATATATTGTGCTTATTCTTGTTTTCTTCCTATACAATAACTTTACCGATTTTGCCCTAATAAAAAAACAAGCATGCCACGCCAACGACATGGTGTGCCGAAGGTCACATAAAAATAAAGGCGCTTGAGTCTCCAAAGGTCCATACCTTAGAGCTATTAAAACCTAATTATTAAGTAAAAGTGCCATATTGTAAGGTATATTGTTTATATTAAAATAAAGCGAAAAAAAGATCATGACATAATATGACATAATAACTGATATGTATTCTCCTCATAAGCACACTTTAGTGAGGAAAACAAATGTTATATATATTCTCAACTAGTAGACATTGATAACAACCCTTAGTGAGAGAAATAGATATGATATTTATTTGAAAAATATAGGGAGATTGTTATCTTAGATTTTCAGCATATCATAATTGTAAATAATTTAATTTAATTTTTTATTAAATGGTGACAAATTGTGTCAATTTAAGAACACTATTATGTAAGGTTCAAATTTTTTTATTAAAAAAAGGCTACAAACTCTAATATATGGTTAAGATATTACAATTTATTCAATTGAATTTTCCATATAAAAAGATAAACTTCTTAATGATAATCAAATGGACATCAAATTTAAGGCCGAAATTAAAAGTGAAAAATGCTTATGGACATTATAGCTAAACACCCCTAGGTTGTCATTATAGAACACATAACGACATAACAAATAATGAGAAACATTAAAAAAAATCTTCCAAATAACAAATGAATAAATTATTTACTATAGATGGTTAAATTACATATTTTTAGAGTATTGCAGACATCTAATTTTTGTATAGGACTAGTTAATTCCTTTCATGCTAGTGCATTTATGTGTTTATTAATTATTAGTTCAAGTTAGACTTTTGTTAGTGTGTGTTACTTACATGGTTCAAACTTTGATTTATTTTCTTAGTGTTGCTTGCAACCTTTTGACCTCT
The DNA here is from genome assembly GCA_018340775.1 of Taxus wallichiana var. yunnanensis. NCBI lineage: Eukaryota > Viridiplantae > Streptophyta > Pinopsida > Cupressales > Taxaceae > Taxus > Taxus wallichiana. Next base: position 417,496,968 of record CM031239.1, on the reverse strand, counting down.
TCAACATTAGTTGTCCCCCTTACATTTTTGTCTCCATTTAACCTTGTATGCTTTTCTCTCTCCTAGTTTTCTCGACGTTTCAATCTTTTCCCTCGGTCCATGGTAATAACCATTATAATATGATATGGAAATCTAGTACCATTTATATACCCATTGTAGAAATGGTCATTTCTTATGTGGCTAATTCTACCTCATGATTTTGAACTCCACGATGTTTTTGCCTTCCCTTGTTTATTTTCTAACATGTTGTGTGCAACCTGTATACTAATGGGTCCTAATTTGAACTCAAGAAATATATAAACACATGACCTTGCATTTGTGTGTTTGGGATAAATTAATTACACAATGAATGGTATTATAAGAGTGATATTTAAGTTAGAAAAGTAGGTAATCTACTTTATTATCTAAAGCTTCCATGCACCAAAATCTAAATTAGAACATTTAGAGATTCATTGCTCTATGAGTTGCACACATTGAAATAAAAGGGTTTAGACACTTGCACACACTAGATTCATTTTTGAATTGCATTAATTTTATTTTTATTTTTCTAAACACATGAGGGACCTGATAATAATGGAGCAATAACATATCCCCCGAGTAACATGTCCTATTTTATGGGATTTACAAGGAGTTGAGGTTCAATTAGGGTTTTGACCAAGCGAGTGGATTTTTGATGATTTGTAGTAGAACCAGAGATTGTGAGAGAGGATTCTAATGATTAGAACCACATGATCACATTAATAAAATAAATTCTACATATTTCACATAAGACCATTTTCATATCCATATTATGATTTTGGTCATCTAGTTTTGACGAGTCAAGGCATATAAGTGCGACATACTAGGTGGCTAAAATATTCTTCAAATTGATTACTAAATAAATATTAAAAGATAATTTAAAAGTTTAAATTTTTAAATAAATTATGGATGCACTAGATTTATTTGTATGGATTATTTTAATGGTGTACAAAAATGCTAAAACTCGGGACACCATCCATTATGTTTATGGGTAGGTTAAAGTTCTACCTTATTTCACATGGGTCATGTGTGTGTGTGTGTGTACTCATACACACACATAGAGAAGTCTGTGTGTGTGTGTGTGTGTGCATGCGCGCGCGCATGTGTGTGCATGCACACTGTATATGTGTTTGTATGTATCATTTCACTAATGACTATCTCCATATTTACGTGGTCCAATGTATTGTAATATAGCCCTTAATTATTTAGTTATATTATAAAGCTTTAATTAATCCAACAGTTGTACATTGTCCTATGATCTAGATTATAGCCCTCTTATTTTCTATAATTTGGTCTCGATTTATTGTTTATGCTTTGATTAAGCCTATTTACATTCTTAGATGTGGTTAGTTTACTACATTTTTTTACTTAGAACCACTTTATAAATCTATATTATAGTGAACTTGACCTTATGTCATATGCATAATCTAGGGTTTATATTTTTTGAACATGCACTTATATTTTCTACCCAACCTAGGGCTTCCCTTTTGGTAGTCCTAACTTTGGAAACTAATGTTCATACTTAAGCATTTTAATTTGTGTAAACTTACATTTTCTTGCAACATTTTTAGGAAGTTTCTTACCTCTTGTTGATTTTCTTAGGGTTTATTCTATTTATATTAATCCTTTGGTCATGATTTATTTTTATGTAACATTGTTTACATATTATTTCTTTGCATGTTATGTATTTAATGATATCTAACTTCACTAGATCTAAGACTCTAACTCATTGAAGTGCTACGTTTAATTCTAATATGGTGGTTTTTGTATACATTTTGTTAGTTCCTCTTACGGTTTGCACAAAAATAAATGGTTACTCTCAATGACCCAAGATAACCTTGAAATTACTCCAAGTCTTATTATGAATCACATGGATGACAATGCTTTAAAAAGTCTTAATTTTTATCAATTTAAAAGTAGTAAGGGTAAACATGTTGTCTTAGACATTTAAGATCAAATTCAAGACTTATTCAATCTTAGAAATCATATGTTTAATCATCCAAAAGGAAATGGACTATGTATTGAGTGTAATAAAGGTATTTAATCTAAAACTCAAGGTTGAGAACATAAAATGGGCCATTTATTCAAAGTAATACTTATAGGTTGAACCATAGATACTTGAATACTATTAATGATCAAACACCTATTACAAGACCTTCCACACCTTCTTATGCAATCATCTCTCATATTTACTCATATTTATTTTGCATGTAATCTAACTTAGCATATCAATGCAATATATAAACTATGATATAAATTAAAGACCATACTAAAGCCAACACATACGTAAGAAATAACCAAGGAGTGTAGATATTCATCACTCCGGAAGATAGTAATCCACACTTGATATTAAAGGTGTAGGGTCCTAAATCCAATTTATAAGATATGGTTATTGGGTCTTACTAAGATGTTTAAGGAACTTGTAAGCTAGATATAAGGGTAAGTGCACCAATATGGGGGGCCAAAAAGAGGACATAAATCCGAAAATAAGAAAAATGTATACGCGTTATAACACATATGTGTTTTAGTGTTAGGAAATGTGTACACATTTTGAGTTATATGAAGTTTAGAAGGGCCCGAAGGATCCATATTTACTAAAATAAATGTTAAGTAGAAGAAATAATAAAATATTTCTTATAATTTAAATTTATTTTAGTAAATATAAGAAATTAGAGTCACTCTACACCTGATGGAAGTGGTCCCCTAGCTCCGACTATTATAATCTAGAAGATATTTTTTCAAAATCTAGTCTAGTCAGTACTTACTCATTTTCAGGATTTTAGCAAGAACCTAAAACTTTCAAGGCATATATATTGTAGTCAATCTTTGTTTTGGGAAAACATATTGTCGTTTTGTAGGTTTTTAACCTTCCAGATTAGATTTTGGCCCTACCATTGCTTGAATTGGTACCAATTTTGAAATTTGGTCCATAATTCACTTTAGTGACCACGAATCAACTCTATGATGCTTGTCTACTTCTTACTAAAATGATATCCTCACTTTGTAGATAGAGGATTTCTCCCTGAATGGGATTCTTGTCCTATGGAAAAAATGAGGTGATTGTAATGTGCATCCTCTTTAAGGTGTGATCACACTACTAGATGTTGAATGAGTGTTTATGAATAGTACCTAGTGAATTGCATCAAGTGAACTTATATGATTGCTCATTCTTAGAAACAAGGTGTTCCATATAAAGATCATCTCTTCACCTTTTATGGCTCTAAAATCATCATTTCATGGAGTCGAATTCATGATTCTCATATGTCTCTCATGGAGATAGACGATGCCTTAATACTTCACACATGATGGTCCTAGATACCTCGGTGGCATGACTAGCTCATTTTAGCTTGTTCTTTGGAGAGATTTGGGTACAATGACAAAGTCAGGATATGATGATCATCAAGTCACTCCTTGAGCTCCACATTTCACCTTTGAACATGATGAATCCTTCAAAATTCAATTTATTGACCAAGATGAAACCTGGGTGTAAGCATGTTTATGGTACATGGACACCTTTTTTCTCAAGTTGTTCCTCATGGAAATGGGTTTCCTCCTCCAGATAGGGGATGAATCCTTGAATGAAATTTGAGGATGAGTTACATGTTCTTGACCTCCATACTTTAATGAAACACTAAAAATCACATTTTACAATGAATGAAACTATTTTTAAAAATCTAATTTTGCCTGCAACTCAAAATTTAGGTCCTATTTCATTTTGAACTAGGAAAGGCGGCTAAAGAATTTTGCGATTACTAAAGAAATATTTTAAGTCTTGAATCAATGTTGATTATTAAACCTTGTAGAGTATTATAATAACCTTTCAATGCCTATTTTTTAATCCTAAATCTTTCCAGAACTCTTGGAATCATCCAGAGAAGTCAGCTTTCACTGTTTTAGCTAAATCATTCCCTGCACGTAAAAGTCCAATCTTAAATAGATTGCTCTTGAATGAGATTTTATTTTCTAAACTTTCATAAATTTACTTAGAAATCCTCAATTCTCTCTGAAATCACCATCAAATGATTTATATTTTTTTCTAAAAACTTCTGAAGGGTGTTCAATTATCTACGAAATGGCCAAAAATGGCCTTTTTAGGCCTTAGGAGGAAGTAGTCTCTCATCAAAATTAAATGAGTTGATCAATCACCTTAAGCACTATTCCATACATACTAAAATACACTGAATGATATTATTAGGAATTTACTTTGAGCCAGGGTAAATTTTGAATTGATGACAGGCTGACCAAATGATATAAAGTATCCTATAATCCTCTTTAAATAACTTCAACTCAAAATACAACTTCCCCAATTCAACTTTCTCCGTTTCCCTTGTTTCAAGTAGGTCTAGTTAGGGTTTGAAATAAAAATTAATGTTTTAATGGATTACCACCTGTTTCATCCTTACATCCACCTTTCAACACACCCATACACCTTACTCAAGCACACCTCAATGCTCCATTACTCATTTATCCATCATCTTGCTAGATTTTCAACTTTTGGCTTTTTAAGACTCCTTGTTTTCTCAAGCTCTAAACAATCTTCTCAAATTTTTTTTTCACCTTCACCTTGAATTTTACTCAATATTATTTTCACTCATCTCACTATTCTTACCCCTCTCCTAATCACTAATGCAAATCACTCAAATATTCCTCTTTCACTTAAGGCTTTTCATACAAACCCTTAATCTCTCTAGACTTCTTTATGGAACTGTGTAGGAAAATCAATAGGTATTCTTAATTAAATTTGTATAAGGATTTTACCATGTTACTCAAGGATTCAAAACATTCTAACACCACTCCCTCAATGATAGATACAAATTCCTTATGAGTTTCTTTCCTAAGACAACTATTTCTCAAGGTTGGTCTTGATAGTCACAAGAAATAAGCATGATTGTACATTGCTTCCTTTACCTACTAACCACTCAATAATATGTCCTTATGCCATGATTTTATGATTCCTTAATTCCCTTAGGCATTCCTCCAACTTTTCAGAGGATCCACTAACAAACACATGGAATAAAGACTATTTTTCTAAAAGTACATCTTTCCTAGCCCTCAAACTAGGCATTAACACTGCTAGACTATATTTGCACATTCCTTTGATTTTATTCTTATTCCAACATGTAATAGGGATTTTGAAACTCTTGGTATTCTTATTACCTTCCTCCACACTTATCAAGGACTCTACTAGGCATAAGTATTAAATTTTACAATGAATTTTCTACTCTAGGCCCTTAAGACTGGGCACACACAATTAGGATTGTGAACGCAAATTTAATTTAAGAAATCCTCCTTTAGATGGATTATTACCTTTTCTTAAATTTTGTAACACCAAGTCCTTATGATCAATGACCTGAAATAGACTCAAGGATTCCATTGAATCATTATGTTCATGCTACATATTACTAAACTTCTAAAATAGGGTATAGTTTGGTCTAAGTAAGTCTTTATATCTATTTTCCATTCCTTGGACATTGTGAGGGTTCCATGAAGCCTTGAACACCATTATAGATAAGAATACAATCCAAAAAAATATATTTACATGTGAAAATTCTTTGTAAATAGTCTCTAACCTCCAAATCTGATATCTCGATTTGAGAGGATTGTGTCACTTAACACCTAAGCCTATAACATACCTAGAGCTAGTTCAAATATTCAAATTATACATTTGGAGGGAAACTCTCTATTCTTTCCTATGGAGTCCAAATGGACTAGTACAAGCTATGACCATCTCAAGTGGACCCAAGATACCCCTAGTCACCTAAGAAAGCCAAAATTGATTATTAACAAGATGTTCTTGCATCACCAAAGGAAGGATGCACAAGTGATTGAGAAGCCTTATTTTCAATTAAGGGCTTAGTTTTCATGTTTCAAAAATTTCAATTTCCATGCTAGTTATTTTGGCCATTCTAGAGCTATTAAAACACCCTTTGGGAGAGTTTAGGAAAGATCTTAAACATCTAGAGGTGATGTCGGGGAATATTGGAAGTGTTGAAGGTAATTTAGGAAGATTTAGGAAATGTTTGATCGTTCAAGGACTATCTGCTCAACATTGGGTTTTCTAGGTGCATGGAACAAACACTCAAATGGTGAAACCTAACTTCTCTGGAAGATTCTAAGATCTCTGTAAGGAGTTAGAAAGAAAAAATAGGCATTGGAAAGCTATACAAATAATCTACATGTGGGAGACATACATATTTTGTAATGCTTGAAGGTGTCATGAAGAATTTCAAAATAGTGAAGCTGCCCATTTTTGTTCCAAACCAACACTTCACTAATGCAACACTTCATCACATGGTGAAAACATGGCATTACCAATCAAAATTCATGCTTCTTGATGATTGACACCTCATGCTGACTCCTATACCACCTAGACACCCTTTGTCATCAATGCAATTTGACATCAATGACAACATGGTTAATGACATTATGTCCAACACATGTGTTTTGATTTGTTATGTATTATAAGGCATTTCATGAGTGCATATATTTGAGTAGATATTTTTTCCTTTGAGATTTGTGAGGTTTGTAAAATCTAATTTTGACACATCTAACACATCTAAAAATGTCAGTAAACAATCCAAAAGGCCCCAAAACCTAAAAATGGCTATATTCATTGCTAAAATAAACATCAATTGTAGAATTTAAACGCTAATTTTTTTAGGTTGAAAGTTGAAATCTTGAAAATTACCTATGTATTGACCAAATTAGATTATAAAAAACTATCTCCTAAACCGTGACTCATGGAGTTGTGAGACTAGTTCCATAAGGTGCAGAGTGACCCTAATTTCTTATATTTACTAAAATAAATTTAAAGTATAAGTTTTTCAATTATTGAAAAAATTATACTTAAACATTTATTTTTGTAAATAGAAGCATGCCAAAAACAAATATAATGCTTATACTATGCGGAACACATACGTGTTATAATGGATACACATTCCCTTTATTATGCCCCAAACTAAGAATTTACAGGTTTGGAATTACTTTGGTTTCCCAAACCTACACCTTGGACCTGTAACAACACAAAAACAACAAGTTTTTGAAAAATATGCAAAAAAACTCATCTTTCACCATGCTAAATCCTACAAAAATATTTTCTATCTTTCTTAAAACTTTTCCTACAACGTCAAGAAAACTATCCTCTTTCTAAATATGTACTTTTTTATATTTTTCTGACTATTCTAAGGTTTCCATTTATATTTATTTCAAACTATGTCTTTTATACCTCTATTTTTAGTGATTGTAAATGCTTATCTTTTGTCATGTATCTTTTTTTCACTTCTCAAATTGAAAAAAATTATACAGTCCCAAACTAGGCCTAATTCTATACATATTCAAAAACAAATTGATATTTTTGAGGTAGTTAGGGGGCATGGTTGGCTATCCATTATTTTTTAATTTTCAAAATATTTGTACTTGAAAAATCATAAAAAAATAAATACTCACTAAAAAAATCTAAAAAAATTATATCCCAAACTAGATGCTCCTATCTATCTTTCTACTAAAGGGTTTTCAAAAATACTAAATAGTGCTCAAAAATGGGGGCACAACCGACTGTCTACTATGTTTTTTTACAAAAACAAGAGCACCTATTAATATTTTTGATATTTAACCCACTTACACTTAACCATTTAAAAAAAAATAGTAGTTTAGAAACTAGACTCGAAATGCTACAATTCATGTTCTTATAACATTTTCAAATTTTGAGTGTAACTATCTCAAATAACTCGTACAAGTTGAAGATTTTTATTTTAAGAAAAAAGTATCCACTTAAGACCCCCTTTTGGCCCCCAACTTGGTGAACTTATTAATAAGGTAACATTAAATGTTTAATATTAAGCTATGGATCATGATGTTATTTGGAATTAAATGTGTGTTATAAAGAGATAAATAATGCAATAAATAAATATATGCTACACTATTTTAGTCTAACACATGATAAATCAGGATAATTAGTCAAAACAACATAAAGGGAAGAGTTTAGGGCTAGGGATACTTGAATTTATCTGAAAAATATTGGCATGTAAATCCCCTTCTTGGTTATGTAGTGCACATTGTGAGAGATTGTTATGGGTAGATTACAAGAGGAATAAGTAGAATGCCTAAGAAGAACAAATTTTGGGAATCTAAAGACCAAGTTATGCATCAATAACATAACTTCTATTCTTGATTATCCTACTAACCCAATAATCAAATGATCAACTCAAGTATAAGCTCTAGTAAACCTTAAAGAAACTTAACCTTCAGGGGAAGATTAGCGAGCACAAGTAAAGTAAACTATATGAAGTATTTTATGAGAAATGACAATAATGATGCCAAAAATTAAGGGAAATAACATAAAGTATTACCTAAACTTAGCCAATGCCATTGGCCATGTTCTATGATGTTAGTTACAAAGGGGTGTCGATCAAAATTCATTTACCATGGTCAATGACATAGGCTAAAAATATAATAATAAAAGGAAAAGAGATGAGATAAGTTACAACATTCGACCAATTTAATTCACTAGTATTAAGTCACATTAAAATCACATGAGTAAAATTTTGAACCCTAATGTCAAATTTAAAGTCCTAAATATTATCCGAATTTTACATGGGGATGTTAGGGTGCCTTTTTTAATTCCCAACATTAGGGAAACGTTAGTAGGGATGTTAGGATGATTTAAATGGTCATTTTATTATTGTCTTCAAGATATGATGTTAAGGTGATGTTGTGGGAGACAATAGGATTACTTTAATAATGTATTATTTCCCATGTTTGATGTCTATCTTATAGAAATCGATTTAAGGTGTCTTATACATAGTTGTTCTTGAATTTAACCTACCTTATTTTATGACCGAAGTACATCTTTATTAAAGTTGCAAATTAAGTCAAAAGTAATGCTAGAATTGTGTATTTAGATGTAAAAGTATCATTTGGAATAGATGTGCATGTTTTTGGAAGAGAGAATATATTTTTTTAGATTAAGAAAACTAGGGCACAAATACTATGTGGAATTGAGAAAACTAGGGCACAAATATTGTGTTGGATTGAGAAAGAGAAAATAGTGTTGGATTGAGAAAACTAGGGCACAAATATTGTGTTGGATTGAAAAACAGAAAAAATATTGTGTTGGATAGAGAAAACTAGGGCACACATATTGTGTTGAATTCAGAATACTATGGCCTTTCATATTATGCTCCATTAAAAAAATTAATGCATATAGAATTTGTTCAATTGGATAAACTGGATTCTTGTTGCAATATATAGAGGTTGAATTGAATATTTTCAATATTACGTGGAGGTCATAAACCTTTTTAAGTTACATTTTCAATATATTTAATATTACTTATTCTGGATTAGATAAATAAAATGCATTTTTACTAAAAAGATACATAATTGTATGCTTATGCACATTGGTAAATGGTCATAACATTATTTAAACAAATATGGAAAGTGATTTAGATGATGATTTGTAATGGCTCATATTCTTCTCAAGATCCTCACTAAATTTATTCTATAGATAGATCTCTTGCGACTCGAGAGTGGAAGATATGTACCCCATCATGTATGTTTGAGTTCTAAAATTATGCAATGTATTTTATCTTATATATATATATATATATATATATATATATATATATATATATATATATATATACTTGGAAAATATTTTTAATATTTCAAGAACTTGAGGTTATACCACTACAGAGGTGGAAGAGGAATAATGTAAAGGGATCACAATTTTGGTGAGAGTAGTTTATATTTTGAGGTAAACCCCAATGGGGCTACTACTTATAGCTCTTCATTTGTACCCTCTATTACAAGATCTAGTTCTTCAAGATATAAAACATAAAAACTATATGTCCTTTTGACTATGGGACATCGATGAAGAAAATGAGGTAGAAAGTGGTCAAGTAAAAAAATGGTATTCAATTATGTTCAATAAATTGATTAAATCCAAAGGGAAGGTACAATATAGAGCTTATGAGGATTATCAAGTTGATATGGAACATACAAGAAAATATATGAAATCTTATTATGTAAAGTTTAAAAATTTCAAAGTATTTGGGGCATGGGAGATGATTAAAGATCTTCCTATTGTATATGAACCTTTTAGATTTTGGGGAAACCATGTATAATACGACCATATACTATATGTGTTGTAAGTTTAGGTATTTTTATTTTGAACCCCATCATTATTAGATAAAAAAACATGCAAAATTTCACCATTCCCTTTTACCATTCAATGGACTTGAATACTCATTCAAAGATTGGAAAATGTTGGTGAAGTATAAGTTTAGTATATCAGATTATGGCTTATGTTCAAATAGAAAAATGCTTAAAGAAAATATTCAGAAGGGGAATAAATCGAATATAATGTATGATAACACATATATAGATGGGTGTGCATATGTGAGTAAGAATATTTTGGGTTTCATAATCATATTTATAGGATGTAGGTCAATGAAATCAAATTGTCAATTTATGGAGTGTGGGAATGACAAAGAGGAGTACATGCCTAAGAAATTGTCTCATTATATAATGGTTGAGGAAATTAGGGATATTAGAGCAGGGGAAGATTTTCTTATTCATTATAACTATAAGTGTCCCACTCCTACAGAGTTAATAAAATGCCATAGAAAGAGGGTCTGAAATAGATAGTATTTCATGAATGATTCAATTATGATGTTTAGTATATGAATTTGTAGACAAAAATTATAATGAATATTTCAAATTAAATAATGTTACATTTCATTTGCAATATTTATATTTTTGAAGTATTTATGTGGTTTGTGTTGAATGTAATGAAAAATTATCTTGATTATTTATTTAATACCATTATTTTTTATTTCAAATCATGTAGATGGACAATCACTCTCCTTTATCAAAACAACACTTCCTAGATGGACAATTACACCCATTGCTAAAAACATACAAGTGGCCCATTTTACACCTTGATTATCCCATGCACCTTAAGAATATGAGTTGTCAAGAAAAATAAAATCTGAAAGGAAGTTTAGATATAGATTTATATGTCTATCGAGAGAAGACAATCAATGGTAGAAGGTAACTCAATACATGAACACCAAATTACTAAAATACACAAATTAGAAGGAAAACTCAAAAAAATGGTGATTTAGATGATATAATAACTCATTTTTATTCTCATCCTTCTAGTCATTTTTATGATCATGATCAAATTGTGGAAGATAGAGACAATGACAATGAAAATAAAAATTTTAATGCAAAGAATGAATATGATGAAATTCTTAACCATGAATAAGGTGGTGAAAAGGTAAATATAAATTATGAAGGCATTATTTATATTAAAAACTAGTAAATATTTCATTGTTCAAAGTTAGGGAGGCTAGAACAACAATTTTGAATGCCACACTAGCATTGATGGACTCAAGGTCAGATTTGGATAGTCAAACGTTAAGTACAACAACACTATTACAAAAGTAAAAATATTATGTTTGTAAAATAAAAAATTTATTATAAATATTCTTCTTGAAAAAATAGTAAATATTAAAAATTACAAGTTGCTAACAAGTCTTATACATGTGCAAGCTACTAAAATTTTTCATTTTTCCTAAGAAAAGCACATTTCCATCATCATACAAGGAAGCAAAAAAATCATCATCCTTAGGAATTTGATATGAAAACTATGATTCATGCATCAATGAATGTGTATTATTCAGGAAAGAGTATGCAAATGCTAAAATCTATCCAAATCCTAAGTGCAAGGAATATCATTTCAATGTTGGTATCGGTGGATATAAAATTTTAAGGAAGATTTTTAGTACTTACCTTTGATTAGTGCATTCTGCAACATATTTATCACTTCAAGTCACACGTATGGCTATTGACATGGCATTGGAATACCATAAATAACGACAAGGTGATGCATGCACCAAGTGATTTCGAGGATATGATACACAATGAGTATAAATTGCTTGAAAATTTTAAATTCAATGCAAGGAGTTTTAAGATAAGTCTTGATATGGACAAGGTTAATCCATATCCCACCTTATCAAAAACATATTCAATTTTTCCTATTTTACTAATAAATTATAGCATTCCCTATGCCTTATGTTACAAAAATAACATCTATTTTTGTCACTACTAGTCACTACATCTATTTTTTCTTATTCAAAATTCTATAATCAATCCACAGTCTCAATGTGCCATCCTTTTTCTTTACAAAAATTACCAGCACTCCCCATGGTGAGACGCTTGGTCTTATCAGCCCCTTAGTCAAAATTTCCTGTAGTTGAGCCTTAAGCTCCACCAACTCGAGGGTGGTCATTCTATAAGGTGCCTTAGATATGGGTTCAGTTCCTGGCTTGATCTCTATTGCAAAGTCAAACTCTCGTTTGGGCGGAAGACCTGGTAATTCCTCCGAAATACATCACTAAAATCCCTTAATAATGGATATCTTTCCATGAAATCATTATCTTCCTCAGCATTTTCTATCATTTTTACTACATACAAGGTGCAACCTCTATTTTTAGCCCTTTTTAGTTGCATAGCTGTTAGTTTCCTAACTGCAACCTCATGCCTTACACCTTGAATGACTGCTCGCTTGCGCAAGTCATCAAAACAACAAATTTGTTTTTCATAACAGTTGACCTTTGCCTTATGTTATGCCATCAATTAACTCCAATAATGATATCATATGATCCTAAAGGAGTGACATACAGGTCAACTTCGGTGGAGAAACTGGGCAAGTCAAGAATTGCCCCAAAAAGGCACATTTCGACTGTATGGACAACATTATTCCCATAATGCACTGTCCATGTCTTATCCATTCATTCAGCCTTTCTTTTTAATTTCATTGCAATTTTAGTAGAAATAAAGCATTCAGTAGCTCCAGTATCAAAAATTATGACTACAGGTGTACCGAATAACTTACCCGGAACTTCTATGGGTGTAACTTGCTTTTCAAACTTGTGCATTAGCCAACTGCAAAGTGTGTATCCTATCTTGCTGATCGCGATCATCCTTTTTCAGAGGACAGTGACTCGCGTAATGGTCCTTTCCACAGTTGAAGCATCCTCCAACTGGCCCTTTCCTAGGCTCAAATTTGCTACCAGCTTTGAAGTTATCACTCTGGCTTCCATAGGACTTTTGTCCATTGCCACTAACTTTTGTGAAGCTGTTCCACACACTATTTACAGGTTTGTTCATTACAGATTTCTTGTTGTTATCTACAACAATTTTGTTTTTCACACCAAACCTTTTCCAAGGCCCCCTTTTGGGTGCAAGAGATGAAGAAGAGTTGGGAATATTCTTCCTTATCTCTTCCTATGAGCATAAATTGCTCTCAATTTTTGTTCTGTTTTATTGCCTTTTCGACAACTCCTTCCATAGTGGTTGGACCATGGACATCCACTTCGCCACCAATGATGGGATTCGGTCCCATTATGAACTTTCGTATTCGAACTTCGTCAACTTGCATACTGCGGCACATACTTAAGGAGTTTAGTAAACCCTTCCCAGTATTCTGTCACCATCAGCCTTCCTTGCGACCAGTTCTGAAATTCAGTCATTTTCCTATAAAAATAAAGTTGAGGCAGCCACTTTGTTGCCTAAAGTAACCCTTAAATTGATCCCAAGTTATGTCTGTTTCGACAATATTCAACTCAACCTTACGGTTGTCCCACCATGATGATGCTTCATGAGAAAGCTGATATGCTCCCCATATCACTTTGGTCTCCTCGGAGAAGTTTCTTATTGCAAAGTACTTCTCCATTTCACTGAGCCAATTTTCAGCTCCATCCCCAAGTGTTGTTCCATCAAACTTTGGAGGACTTATTCTCTTTATATCATTTGTAAGTTCAGCTACTAATCTTGCCCTTTTATTTTCAGGATGATTAGGAGCATTCACATTATTATTATCAACACCCAGATTCCCTCCATTGGTGTTGTCCACAGGAGGTGGCTGATCATTTATATCAACTTCTTCTTCCTCCTCTTCATTTCCCATTGACTGTTGTTCCAAAACAATCAAATGATCTCTCGTATCTAGTAGGGCAGCAAGGATTTCATCCAGCTTTTGAGCAGTAGCTGCTTCTCCACCCGGTAACGGGTTTTTCTTAGTGTTTCCTCTTGTTATGACCATTTTCTGTTCAATAAGAAATGTAAACCTTATTAAATTGTGGACTCATTAGGTCCAAGAGTCATGCAACCTTCACTCGATACCAAGATGTAACATCCCCATTTTAAGATACTAGAACAAGGGATTTTTTTTTATACAACGTTCTCTATTCTGAATTATATAATTCAAACACATGTTCAAGTTTTAATAATTGTTCTCTGTCCAATTAATGTAATTTGGATCATACAATTTCTTTTTAAAACCAATGTTCTCTGTTTGCATATTTGCAATATGGAACACACATTCAATGCCATTCAATCATATAACAAATACCATATGCTGTTGTAAATGACTCAAAGAACTACCGATCTCCCATTTTATGGCTCGGAGTTTCAGCGATCTCTCATTTCATGACTCGGCGACTTACCGATCCTTCATGTTAATCCATGCATTGTATAATAACTATACAGAGTAGTTCTGTTACCGTTTCTAGTTATCGAAGTGATCCATTTAACAAGCCTATATGAATATCTGTTATTGATATTCATTTGACATCCTGCATCTTAAACTAGGTGATTAGGACAACGCAACCAACACTTGCGATACTTTGGCCAAAGATTTTCACATGCTTTGCATGATCATATTCCTAGATGTGATACACATTAATGGAATACGTCCTTCACCTCACTTCATCATCTGTTATCTAGAATGGTCTTTCCCGATCTCTCTCACAATCCTTTTTTGCCTAACGTCAAGCTCTAACCCCAACTAGCAATATGAACGAGTATAGGAAGTTACTCATGGTAACTAAAGGTACGCAGACATACAAAGTGTCGCCCCTAGGAAACTCCGTGTGTCTAGTTACCTTTAGTCCTCCGGAGTCACTCCGTATATGTGATCACATTCCTATCCCCATCTAAGAATCTAGTATCCAGCTTATGTAAACTTGATGATTTGATTCGGGAGGGCGTTGTAACATGTCAGCTACAACATTGTGTCGTCATGAAGGCCCCGCCTTCATGAAGACACCATATTGTAGCTAGCGTGTGCCAAGGTCCTACGGAATCCTCTCATCAAGAAGTACACATCCAGCTCGAGTGTGATCAGATTATAATCTTAATATTTAAGATCAATTTTCAGCAACCGTGTTGATCCTTTAACCTCGTTCTCATTACAGTTGTATGTAGCTAAGAGAGACTTAATTTGTCTTATAGCTTAATATACATCCTCTCCTTCATACCGAAGGGTTGCATATTTTCTTCTTGGTTCTTTTCTTTAATCTTCGGACTAATCAGTCCATTACAGATGAACGTAATAAGTTTAACCTATTAAACTTAACCAAGTTTTACCCACAGCTGTAAACAAATTCAGAATTCCATCTTATTAGACATCATTTAAACGAGGTCTAATTCTAAATGAATGTATTCATTTATTCTCCATATCCTTACTTCAGTTAAGGTTGGTTACCAATAGATATGTTTCCCCATATCTAATATTTTCTGAATTTAAACATTCGAGAATATTAATGGAGTCCGAATACAAGGTTCAGCTACTCCTATGTTATTTGATATTCCTTAGCTTATAAGCTAATCCCGAATATCATTCAATTAAGAGTTCATATACACCTAAATCCATTTTAATGTCAATTTAAAATTCATATTAACTCAAGTATGAACTAATTGCACATTCCAACGTAAAAGTTGCATTCAGGTAAAGAATAGATGTTATTTCCTTTTAAATCTATCCACTATCATTTGAATAATTCCAAATCAAGGAATAATATTATATTCTCAATCTTATTCAACAATATCAAATTGATACAACCATTAAAATATCACACTTTTCCTTGTATTCATCCATAAGTTTTACAATCTATACATTTGCCAGTCCAAACGACTGGACTTCGTTTATATCAAACAACATTACAACTCATAAAGATAGAAGAATGTAATTTCTTCCTTTCTCATTTCCTCGTAGAGGAATAATAGCTATCAAATACAATCCATCCTTAGCTAATCAAAAGAAGTATCAGAAAACAACCAAGTCTTCGTTTATACTCAAGTTCCATCTGTAAAATTTCTTGCACGGGTCAGTTCATTGAACTGAACATATTAAGCACTTGTCATTAAAATGAGGTGCTTTTAATTAACTGTCTCAATAAAAGAACCCTGCTTTTATGAAATGTTAAAATGAACATCATCCAAGAATTAAGTACCGATAAGGATGAACAGCATAACAACCCAATCATCTAATTACCCTCCCAATCAGAAAAAAGGATTACTGCCCTTTTTCCCAATAATTACTACAAGAAGTAATTTCCTTCAAATAGTTCCAGAATTAACATCTGTGAGAATTAAAACACATATGTGCATACTGTTGTTCCAATGTAAATGTTGTGATTTCCATTCCCTTACAATAGTTGTGATTTCAAAAGATAGAATTTAACTAAAAGTTTAAACCGAACTACTTTCCTTTCCTTTCATACAACTCATCTGATTTCAAGCAATCAAACGCTGAAGAGAAAAGTAAACAACAATTAAATGCAAATGCTTAAACCAAAGCAGTACAAAATTCATTCCATAACAATTATAGATTTCCAACTGTACGAGAGAAGAAATGAACATTAATTCAATTATCCATCCAACACTCTCTTTCCTTTCATCATAACTATACTGAGAATTTAATCCAGACGTGATATCAATCAATGATAACAGTCCAAAGAGAAATAAATAAAATCAATAATCAAATACAAGGAAGAAGGATCATATTACCTCTTCTCACTGTCTAACCAAATATCCACTATTTAGAACAGACATAATCCAATAGTATGATTCATTATGACTATTATATTTCACTCAACGGACTTTCTTGTCCAGATATAAACAAGCAAGAATATACAACTAGTCTATAAACAACGCTTCATCAAAACAAGCATTTCAGCTAGACCTGAACAAATAAGAATGTACAGCTAGCTACGAAATCATGATTCATATCATAATAGTAAAAAGAGTCATTTTTCAAACTTTCAAAGTAAGAATTCCACTTCGGTTCAGTTTTAACGAAACAACAAGAGTTTAGACTGCGAATTGAGTATATATTATATATATATATAACATACGTATTTGTTAAAAACAGTCATACCCAGCTTAGTCTGAAACGGGTAAAAGTTCAGCAAACATATTACCATCATTTCACTGTAATGAGTAAGAAAACCCCTTTTTTTTACAAGAACAAGAATCCATTCAAGTTCAGTTCCAGCCGATTACATTAAAGGAGTTCGACTAGCATCTCTGTTACTCATATATATATATATATACTTTCCAAAAGATTCAAGAAAGATATCAATATATTTTACTCACTCCTCCAATATTCTAGTTCAGTTCATAAACATCATATTTTCTCAAAAAAGAAAAAAACCAGCCACGGCATTCATTTCAGGAAAAAAATATTAAAACGTTTTGACCAGCAAAGGTAAAACGATGAAATGAATCCCCTGTCCTAGGTAAAATCGTATTCAATGCAATGAAAGCAATTAGGAGAAATTAATTCACACAACAGTTCATCAACATTATCCCGAACTTGTTTTTCCCAATCGTTTCCTCGTACTGAACTCAGAAAACAATACTCGCATAAATATTACATTCAATGACTCAAACCCATATAGGGTAATAGAAGCGGGTGCTAAACCCAATCAAAACAAACTCATACAGCAAGCACAACCTCCTTTGTTTCATTCGATTTGCAAAGAAATACTAAAGCCGTGTTCATTTTCATAATGACAGTTTCAAACCGAATCCTTATATTCTTCCATTTTTACAAGAGAACACAGAGCTCATAAAATAATACACGCATGGCTAATACATTCAACAACTCAACTCATATTGAGCAAAGAAACGATTACCCAACATTGCCAAACAACTCGCACATCAAGAACAGATTTATTTCATTTACCCATTTGTAAAAAAAATTACCCAAGTCGTATTCATCAAAGGAAAAACGACTCAGTCCAGAGATCACTTCATTCAAAACAACAACATCATTTAACTAAATCACCCCTCATAAGAGCAGGGTTGTTTTAATGAGACGTTTAAACAAAAGCAAACGGTTTAAGGAGAAGGGCTTAACATGCCTGTATATTTTTTTGTGGTTCGAAGAAAACCACGTCCACTGGAGCTATTTCTCTCCACGACGTCCTCAGCCAGGCTTTCCAAACAGTCCACTAACTCCCAGGCTCAAAAATAGCCTTTGCTTCTCCAAAGAATAGAAACAATAACCAAAATATAGCAGGTTTGATAGAACCATGGAAGAACAAAATGCAGAGCAACTAAAAAAAAAAACCCGATTGCACACAATAACAAACAAATTTTTTTCCTCTATCCTCTTTCCAAGGCAAGCTGGTCACTAAGACCAATGTCATTGAATGCATTACTTTTTCCTCATTCCTCACGCCACCGCCGACTCAGGTTGGCGAGTTTTCTTTTTTTTTTAAATTTTGCTTGAAATCACATTTTAGCTTCATAGCTAGTTGGATGCCTCCAACTTTTCCATGTTCCTGCCAAACTTGGCACTAAAACTTGTAAGGACTTCATTTACTGTCCTATTAAATTCCTAACCTTCCCTTCTTATCCGTTTCCATCCACATGGGTCCATAAGTCCCCTTCCATAGGTTAGTAATAGTTTAGGATTTAATAGTCCATAGCTAGGTTATTCACCTAGTTCATAAGTTATTAGAATTTGCATCTATTTTCATCCTTATGAAATTTAAAATCCATATAGGGTAGTAGTTAGGGTATATGATAAAACTTAGCAAAGTAGGTTAGGGTTTAATCCCATAGTATTTATTTAATAGTTTCCAATCAAGTCTTTCCGACTGGCATTCGTATTCAACACAATGCAGGACGTTTCGTCCTATGTTCCACATACCTGTGTCACTCGCATCCAGGCCCTTATTGTCTTACGCTGTCTAGCGTTACAACTTTGCATGTGGTTCGGGAATCGAACCTTTTCCATTGGCATCTACGTACCAGATATTCATACCTGAAATCAGGTGCTGCAACATTTATATCAACCTTCAGTCTGGTTTCAGACTTCATTCTGGTTTAGAAGTAAATCGACAAAGTGATCACAAGAAGGCCACAACATACCTTGGATCAATGGAATTGATTCAAGGTGTGTTGTCAATCAGCGAAAAGAGTTCATCAAGCATACGACAAGTCTGTTGTCTCATTTAGCAACACACAAGCAATAATAACCTCTGTCCCAAGTAAACAAATTACAGCAAACAAGGGTCCAGATTAGTAACACATTCCTTTTAAGATCAAAAGATATATCTTAACATATTTATCTTCATTTCTGCAGTTACAACATCATGAAAAGTAATTACCATGATAGCTTACAAAAATCAAGGTGTTACACAATTGATTGTGGTGGTGGGGAAGGTAGAACTTGTTTCTTTGGAGTAGATGACTGATTGGAAGGGAAAGGGGTGGAAAATATGAGATGAGATGGTAGATTAAAAGGTGGAGAAGGGAATTCGATATTCGGGGCATAAGAAGCTTGAAAATTGAGGTTCCGGGCCCTGAGATGTTACGAATTGGGGAGTGGGGATGGGATTGTGAGATAGAAATGCTAGATATTTCCCTTGAAAAGATTGACCAATATTGTTTACAAAAGCTTCTATCTCCATAATCCACTCTATGAGCCTTGGAAACATCTCAGCTATGAAGTCCAACTGCTCTAGGCTATAATGTCTTGAAAAGGGCCCTCTCATGGACAAGGAGTCCTAAATCTAACTTTGAATGCTTTCATCTAAGATATAGCCCTCGACTTCACCATTTTAGCCTGCAATCCTTGGATCTTCTTATGCAAATCAGCTCTTCCCATTTGACTTATGTCATTGTATGCATACCCTTGCTCTTGATAAGCTCCGTAGCCAAACCGTTTTGGCATTGCTCATATGGGTAAGCATAGTGGTTTTAAATTGATTATAGTGTTGATCTGGAGGGGTTGTGAAGCTCATCAAAGGTTGATTGTATTGTTGCAAGTGCGAATTCCATTATGGGAATGAAGCCATGATTGCACAACTTCATAGAATGGGAGAAAATGAAAGAGATGGAAAGAAAGATGAATGAAAATGGATGGAAAAAAGGTCTCAGAACTTCGGTGAAAGGGTTGTTGACCAGATGGAGTCACTAGATGTGTTTTATATGCTTCCAAAATATGAAATTTTAACAAGAACACACCAACCTGTTAAAATGGAGTCTGCTGCAAATGATTGAACTACACACCTACAAATGATCTTCAATTCAACTTTGTAGTAGAACACTCCAAAAAGATGAAACTTTGACTTCAGTGGTGTCCCACCGAGCATGCTAGAACTGTTATCATGAAACTACAGTAGCCCTGAATGGCCTGAATATGAGATGGGGCATTCGATGTAATTTGTGTAACATTGGATCATCTCTCAAGTTGTGGGACTTGCGGGCTTGAGATGACCCTCCAGAGAAGGTTGGTTTCTGCTCCTAAATTAGCTGCCATGGGCTACTCTTAATGAAGAAAAAAATATCTAATCCTAATCGAATCTTCCAAGGGACCAGGAGAGATAATTCCTGAAAATAAAACCCACACTAGAGTGGCGATACACAAGAAAAGGAGGTTCTAGCCAAGAATCCAACTTCCTGAAATGGAGAGAGGTGAGAAATGAAGAGTGTGGAAAAGATACACCACAGACCAAAGATAGATTCACATATAACACCACTTCAATCCCATTAAACAAATCTTCCACAAACTTGTAATAAACATCGAAGATATGCATAGTATACCCTGCAATGGTGAGAGGCAAGAAGAGACAATAAAATATGCAAGGATGGATAAGATGCATCACAAAACAAATTTTATTGCTACATGAATTCACAAAGTAAATCATTAGTGGGAAAGAGGCTATAAAATTCCATTACAAAGCTTGGAAAGGAGGCCTAAGCTCCACATTGAACCCTAGTAGAGAAGAAAGAGAGAGGGGGTAGGAGAAAATGACCAACTCCTTTACAAATGAGCCTCTAATTATAATTTATAGAATGAGAAGGACAAATAAAATGCAATCCCTAAATTTACCTTTCATCTACTTGCAAGATGTCATAAATGTTTCCAAACGATGATACATGACCTACGAAGGCACCCCATACTATCCCATGACTTATAACAATAAGAAATGTCTTCCCATGCCTCTTAATTGCATTTCCAACCACCAATAAAATCACTATTTTGAACCTGGTCCATTTTCTATGAAATTATCCATCAAATCTACATCAATTCCTAAATTTATTGGTTATTGTGTGAAGGTCTCGAAAACCTAATTCCAACGAGACCAATTTTGCATGATTCTCGTTGAGAATTTCTCAAGTTATGACCTTCTTGAGCATAGGAAACGATTTTGAGTTGCACATGTTTGCTTCTCATTCACGGGACTGAGAAATTAAAATTCTTTGCTGGAAATGGCATTTTTAAATATTTCTCCCTCTTCTAATGTTTTCACATCATTTTAATGTTGGGCATTTTAAAATAGATGGTGGGACCCATCATTTCATTTTTGTATGAGGGGAGGGTGAGTATGTTTGAATGTTGAAAGATAGCCAACTCGGTATTGGAAGGCTGAGTTGGGTGCTTGCATGGCTCCCTAAGTCCTCTTCATTATAAATCTGACTACCCTTATATCACCAACCCACCGAGTCATTTTTATGCACCAAGATATCTTTATTTGGTGATTCGAGTAGTCACTTTGCATCTACGTGGAACTACCCATTTGTGCATCGGGCTCTCTCTCTCTCTCTCTCCATTGCTCTGACTTCCCTTTACACCTGCAATCCCAACCAAACAACTCACTTCCACCCTAGATCCTTTCCTTCCGAGCTTGGTGGGATTCCCATATTTACCATTAACTCGTTCCTCGTGTCGGTGGGCTCTCTTTTGTGGCGAAGACGGTCTCTCAGAGAACCCGTGTCCCCTCGCCCTTGTGGCATCCATCTCCGTGTCATCTGAATTTAGTTCTTTCCGGCCATGTTGGTTTCTGTACAAGGCTCTTGGACCACCCTTCAGATCCGTATGGTTCCCACGACCCGACTTGGACGCGCATTGAGTTCCTCGCCTGCATGTTGACCCTGTGGATGAGACGTTGACCGGGCCTACTCCCGCATAACATAGAAGTCTTAATTTTCAGGTCCCCACCACACAAGTGTCCAGTGCGAAATCCATGCTCTTTATCCCCGACTTCCTCACATGCAAAATTTTCCACGGTGAGTTTAGGATTTTGGTGAACGAATGTCCCGAGTTCATTAAGGCTCCTGGGATGCGATTCTTCATTTCGGCGGCATTATTTCTCTGCGGAACTCGTCATTGGCTCAACGAATTAGCTCAGTGAGCCAACATTAAAATTCTTCCCAACATTTTTGGTTAAGTCCTTCTGCTACCTGAGCCATTTGAATCTGTCATCGAGCTAAACCTGCACATCACCATATCTTGCAAATTCACCAATTTCTTGTCATTGCAACGGTTAGGTCTCTGGCTTCCCACACTCCTATTTTCACACGTCAAACCCATCACTCAATAGCTCACTGAGGGAACCATATGCATGGCTCGATTTGATCATTCTAGTGGCTTGATGATTCATGAATGGGCTTGGCCCTCAAACCTGTAACCCGTCGAGTTGGTTGAGGAAAATTTCACGTATGGGCTCGATGTCACTATCAAGCTCACCTCAAGGCCCTACCAAGCTCAATTCCATGCATGATCTTGACGAGCACGGTATGTTTTGGTCTCTAATGTACATTTTCTTCCATGAATCCATCGTTTAGCCCCAATCTTCTCTTTCGTTCATCACTCGTGCCAACTTAGTGATCCTTAATGTCTCTCGCATGGAAATTATTCAACTCGCTAGCTTGGTGCAACATGTCCACAATGTTAGCTCATCTTTGGTGTCAAATAGCTCGATTTGGTTCCACAATGCAATTTGGAGATCATTCTTACATAGCTCGGTCTATATGATTTGAGCTCGACAACATTGAATTCGTCCGCCATGGTCCTGGGAAATGCAAAGCTCGACACAAGTCTTTGTGGGTATCCTTATCTTGTCTTATTGCATGAAATAACTTTCCTGTTAGCTTGATGTTTCCACCATCAACTTGACGATGAGCTCAACACCCTAACTCGGCCATCCCACCATTCATCTTGTAACTTGCTAGCTTTGTGTGATTATATGAGCTTAATTTTGGTATGGAGATGGGCTCAAATTCATGTAACTTGGCCTCCAATGTAACTTGGTAGCCCCCTTCATTGTAATTCATGACCTACTTAGAGTTTGAGCTCGGCCATACATAAAAAATAACTTGGTTCCTTAATAGGTAGTTAAGTGGGAGATCTAAGCGGCTCGACCCATGAATCATCAAGACATAAGGGCCAAAATGTAAATCCTTCAACTCTTCTAATTCCCTTTAGATTTCATGAACTCATTGGATCTTCCTAGAATGGAGGGATGTATGAAGATTTTGAGGGTACTCTTGGGTGAAACAACATATTTCACCATTTAATGCCACAAGTGGACCCCATTATCAGTCTCCCAAACTGAATAAAAATTGAAACTCAATGAAGACCAAGAAGAGGAAAATTCCTCTCAGAACTTTCGACTATCTCAAAGACCCCGATTCTACCCTTGTACATTGAACTCTGTCGTCTCGTAAGCTTTGAGCTAGATGTGAGGGTTCCTTAATACAAGCCTACTTTATTGTCCAATTTTTCTCGGGGGTGAAATTGGATAACATCACCCACTCCACAAGGAGGCTATAACACCCCAATATGACCAAGCACTAACTTATCCACCTAATGATGATGCCCTCTAATTATTTTTCTACCACAACTGATGGAGATCTCTAATTCAACTCACAAACCCTTGCTCAAACCATCATTGCTTCAACTCGCACTATCTTCTTGCTTTTCAACTTATCTTGGCTCTAAACTCATACACACATGGTTTAAAACATTAATAAACTTGAAACATATCTTATCATCCTTCAAATCACTCCTTCATACCCGAAAAACACTTTTACTTGGGTTCACTTTTCCCTCATGTAAGACCAGTTAACAAAATGAGCCCAAACTTCACTTTTATATGTTTTTATTCTTTATAACCCAAGAGAGGTAATTCCTTTATGACTAATTTGACCAATAAATCATAATAAATTTAAAATAAACTCATTGTAATGGTCACATTTGAGCCATATAGGTCGGCCATACAAAAAACCACTCATATTGTAAAAAAATGCCTCAAAACCCCATCACTAGGATGAGAAAATTCCACTTATACCAAAACCATGATTATTCAAGATCCTAAATTCACCACACATAAGTAATATATCATAAAAAATCATAAATTGTCATAAATATTCTTTTACCAATCAAATATTTCATTAAATGGGTCCATTGGCTCATATCCTTCTCAAAACAATTGTTTCCAACACCCCGAGTTTACCTTTGGGCTTCAAGACCACCTTAATACAACTAAAATATCACATGTAGCCACTCCATGGAAACATCATGAAACCTCCATATTATCAAAACACAATAACTTTACGCTTCACCAAAACAAGCTACCCAAATACCAGTTTTGCAAACTCGTTGATTAACATTATTTATGTCACTTTCAAGATATTAAAAGGCCTTAAATACAAAAAAATTCATCCCTATTCACTCTCAGGTGATATAAAACACCAATCCATTCATATCATTCTTTAAACAACTCATACTTTGAGCTAAGCAAACATGTCTTGAAAATGCAGCTACCTTCTTCTTCACAAATCAACCTGAAAGAGACATCAAATCAACTCACAATGACATAAAAATTATACCATTGGAACTATATTTGAATATAATTTACATAAAATATTGTAACTCCTTTCAAATCTAAGTATAATTCCTTCAACTAAGCCAATCTCTGCAAACTGCTTCTTATGCCTTCTTGGACTTAAGAACCGACAATGAGCTCAACAATCTTCATCATACCAAAACTCACTACCACACTCAAAAAGGCATGGAAAATGCTTAGACATGATGTATAATCACTTAGAAACCTTCACCAATCTTCAAAAAATCATGATCATCAACTTTACCTCATGTAGCATTTAACACCATGTTAGAACAAGCATCCTTCAATCTTGACCCTTAGAGAACAACTCATAAATTTTGCATATACAATCCAATCATCAAGTTTGATATACTAATAGAAATATATATAAACCAAAATCACTAAAAAAATTAATGGATTCCTAATTTCTCCTATATCTTCTCGTAATGTCAATTTTATCGAAGTTGTTCTAAATCGCCGCCCCAAAACTATTCTTCATAAATAGGGCACTCTTTTCACTTTTTCAACACAACCATGAATTGAAACATTCATGGAAATATAGATAAAATTAGGGGGTAAAAAAATGTCAATTTATTTGTTACCTTCTTTAGAGAAATTTTTCATAAATCAAACTTCTTCATAAATAAACAATTTGAAGTGGGGCCCACATATCACCACATGCTCTAATATACATTTATGGAAATATGAAAGAGTCCTCTACAACATCATAAATTTTTCAAAACAATCAAAACTAGGTGGGTGCACTCAAATTCCTCTAAGTTGTTCCGAGCTAGGGTTTTGTTAGGGTTTCAAACCATTTTACTTTCTTAGCTATTGCTCATAAAAACGTGATGATCAAACCACCTCATTATTTTTCGAAACCTTAATAATTAATCTTAGAAGCTATGCCAAAGATATTAGGTACCCATGCAAAGCATACAATTCACAACGAGCATTAGAAGGTCCAATTTTTCTTCAAAAGAACATTCAAACTTACCTAGTTTCACCAAAACTTGCATAACTTGTAAATTATTCTTCTTCAGAATGACCTAAAACATGTCATGAAGCATCATGAAAACATCCTATAACTGATAAAACTAACTATATAGCTCAAATATGTCTGAAACATTCTAGCCACATCAACTTATGCCAAACTACTTATTCCTCACCTAATTTCTTTCTAAGGACCCTAAAACACCTCTAAAATACTTAGTAGTGACATAAAACTCACCATACACCTAAGGGACACTACCACCATGTTGCTACTAGGCTCCACCATGACTGATTGATTCCAAATCTCACACCTTCATCTCATTCTCCGCATGTTCTATGGCTAGAAACAAGCCTGAAATGACTTGAATCAACCATGCCCCGACCACGCCGACACCATGGAATCTCATAGACACCCCCAACACATCATACAAACCATTTTTGACCTCGTGACATCAACCAGTCACCTAAATAAGAATCATACTATGACTACGCATGCTAGAACCATGCCAGGTCACCATGACAACTCACCAAATCCTAACACTAGCAAACAACCTTCATGTTTGACCATTGAATAACACCTCATGAAGACAAAAACCACACCATGAAACACTTTTCCATCAATTGAGTTTACATCAATGATAAGACAAACACGTAATGGCCAACAATCCCCCCCTTTGTAATTGATGACAACCATATTTAGAAACATTGATGGCAACCAACATGACCAACACCTATATGACCTATTTTCCATGTTTTGATGCCTCTCTCCCCCTTTTTCATCTATGAAAAAGGATACAAAGATGCAACTACATGGAAAAGGACAACACACAATGGAAACAATGCAAAACATGACTTACTTGACTCATGAAGCTCTAATGGGATTGAAATATCTTCTCTTTGACTCCTTTAACAACATATGAAGATATATGGACCTGATTTGGCTATGGAAAAAGCTTCCCCGAGCTAATATCCTCCTATTCTTACCTTTAAACATGTTTCTCAACCTTTTCTGGTCTATACCATGCTAAAATCAACATATTTACCTCCAAAGTTAGAATTTTCACTCTTTAGGACTATATTCCATGAATTACAACATCAATGCATATGATCCAGACTTCTATAAGCCATGAGACCCACATACAACATGAGAAACTGATTTATAAATCCCCATGTAAAGATAATCTCTTTCTCTATCTAGAAAACAAAAAATTAGACAATCATACCTTGCTTTCATGACTTGGAGAAGGATTATGTGCCATGCCACCTGTCTCTAAAGCATATTTTTAGTCATTTATACCCTTCTTTGGATGAGATATGAAACTAAGACTTACTTTCCTTGGAGATACTCGTACACACTGAACCAATTTCTTCATGATAAAAATGAATCCCCTATCATAAGACTCATCACAGACTTGGTCATTACTTGATCACATGCATTATCACCACGACAAAATAATTTCTCATGAATCAAATCTCAATCATCATTATACAATTTTCAATCGTAGTCTTCATTTACTTCTATGAAACCTTCATCTAGAACCACATTTGTAACCTAATACCTTCATTCTTGTATAAATCTGATCATTAAACATAGATAGCTAGTTCATAGGACTCACCTTAGCATGAAACCATCATTAAAGAAGATAACTATTCCTTTGATCAACTTGAACCTTTATTGTCCAGGATGATCATCATTATAATGCATAAATATACCTAAGATAAGCATTCACAATTTTCAAGACACTTTCATATACTTCATCAACCTTGTCAATCTCCTAGAAGATTTTGAATACTCAACTTCAAATCTTAATAATCTTCAAATGACATTGCACATGCAATGCCCTTGTACTTGAAACATGGATTTCATACACTGCTATCATAACCAACTCTGAGAATAAAAACCATCATCCTACACAACCATGCAATATTTGGAGAACCTACTACAACATTTTCTTCTTACATTTTTATCATATCTTTCTAGGATCAAACACATACCTGAGCTTGAAATGTACCTAAATACTTTGTTTTAGCTTACTTTGTCTCTATAGTACACTTACTCACCTCTATACCCTAAAAATTTGATGCTTCTCAAGATACTTCCCAAAGCTCTTGTTTCAGCATTGTCATTAATTTCCTTAAGTAAAAGGATTATTCTTACTTCTGATATTTACTTAAGAGCATTTTCAATAGCCTCAACCATAGTTATGTCTTACAAGACACACTTAGACTTTTGTGAAGAACATAACATATTTCTGCACACCGAGACCATTATGAACATGGTATGACATAATGCAACATAAATCACCTTATACAAACTTCATGAGACACATACCACTGCCACCAAGCTTGAGAAACATGTGAAGACACTATCCATCATAGTTATACAAACTCAGGGCTCCCAAGACTTCATCTATCCTCAAATGACTAAGATAGACTCGTATAATATCACAAAAATCCTCTACACCCATTTTATGATAGACGAAGAGAGACTTCATAAATATTACCTTGCCTTGATGAGATGTTCTTAGCATATAGCCCTTGTTGATACTCTTTATTCTAATCACAAGTGCCTCTAGAAGGACTTCTTGACACATTTAGACCCATCACTTTCATTTTAATTGATATTGTTGGCATGTGTTCCTAATATGTGTTTTCATTGATGAAAAAATACATTAATGAAAAAGTGGATGTTAGATTATGATCTTATTATGATGTTCATAATGTAGACATGATGTTTCAAATGTGCTTGTGTTGGTACAACAATATTTAGTGAGGATTGATTGCTCTTGCAAGCCTATATAGGTGTTTAGGAGATGCAACATGACAATAGGAGATTATTGAATTATTGGGAAGCATATTGACATGATTAATAACATGTTTTTATGGTGCTTGGGCACTCAAAGTAGTGGTATGATGTAAATACATGTGGTTCACTATGTTACAGGTGCTCATTAGGAGCAGGTATGACAACTTGGAGGTGTGATAGTGTGGTTTGGAGCTATATGAGCTCATGGAAGCATGAATTCAGGTATATCATGTATGTTTGGGTCATTTTTAGAGGTTTTTTGATCATTTATTGCATTATTTCAGTTGACCCTAGCTTCTATAGTGAGGAACATGCATGCAAGCATAGGTAAGTCTTAATGACCAAGAGATTGAGTTATGGATTTGAATTTATAATGATTGGAGATGTTATAGAGATGTGCCATAGTTATTTGAGAAAAATTTCATGTTTCCATGATGTGAAGTTTTCAATATATGATAGTTTATGTGAGACAGGGTGAAAATTAAGTGAATTTCTAGCTCGAAGTTGAACTTCAAATGATTGTTGTGAATAGTGTGATTTGTATGGGACCTTTTGGATTTCAGGGAAGATTATATGGTGAGTTTATAAGGTTTCAAAATATATTGATATTTTTTTATCATCAGGATTTTATGAACGAATGTCAAGAAGGTAAAGTGGTCTAAAACCCTAGTTAAACCCTAGCTAGGAGCAGTTTATAGAGAATGAAGTATAGTGACCCAATTTTAATTGGTTAATAAAAATTTATGATTGTATGTTTTATAGGATTCTGTTATATTTCCATAAATGTATGGTTGAGTTCATTTTGATGAGCGAGCCCCACCTATAAATGGAAGTTTATGAAGAAGAAGTTTTAGGACAAGGTTATCCAAAGGAGTAACATGAAAAATTGATTTTTCATGATGTATGTTAGTTTTTATTGATGTACATGGAGGTTTTAGGAAAATTTCATGTAGGTACATGGTGTTTGAGGTCCATAAAGGTTGATTGGTCAAATGGCGCTTTGAGATATCAAATAATAGGGTTCGATAGAAATGGCTATATCTTGAGCTACATGTGGAGTTTGAAGATGATTAAAGTTGGTTTGGAGATAGGATTCAGATATATTTCCATTGATATTATTTTTTCCTCATGATGAGGTCATTTTATAGGGTTTCTGTTCATTATTTGGATAAAATTAGTTTTGGCGGTTCAAGACAAGATGTGTTTTGGTGAAATTTTGATGTTGTTTGGGAAATGATATGGATTGGGTGATGATTTCTATCACATGAAATGTAAAAGGGATGAATTTGACATCTAATTAAGCCATTTGGAGGTCTTTAATTTATGCAAAAATGTTTTTATGAGCTATCTTTTGGAAATAAATTATTTGGCGGGTTGTTTTGGTGAAGGAAAAAGTAGTTGTGGTTTGATAAGGAGGGTAATCTAAGGATTATAACTTTCTTATAAGTTCTATAAATGTTATTACATTTCCATAAAGTGATTTCATGGAATGATTTTGTATTTTTTAAGTGAATTTGTGATCAAATGATGTTTCCATGGTGTTGAAGGGTGAAGGAAACACTGTTTTGAGATTTACAAAGTGAATTGGGCCCAATAAATGAAATAATTTGATTGGTTGATCAAATTTATGACCATTTATGATTTTAAAATGATATTTTAATCATATGTAAGGGGTTTTGGGTCATGAATATGTATACATTTAATGTAAGGGCATTTTTAAGAATGTGTCTATGGGGTTTTGAGCCATTTTTGGCACTTGTAATGAGGGTTTTAGTTAGGCCAACCTAATTGGGTAACTTGTGACTATTGTATTTCAAATTTTAAATGTTTCCTTGATGTATGGGTTGAACCAAAGGAGGGAAAAATTTTGTTCCTAAGTTTGAAATGAAGAGAAGCTTATAAAAGCATGTTTTTGGGTGCTTTTGGAACTAGTTTTGTGTGTGCATGAGGAGTGACCTAGGTGAGAGTTGATTATAGGTGTTGGAGCATGATTTGAGGTTGATTCAATTTTTTTTTAGGTAAAGAAAATCAGAGGACATGTGTGAAATATTTTGATGATTTTTGGAGTGATTGAAGAGCTTGTTTTATGAAGTGTGATCATCTAGGGTTTGATTAAAGAAGTGTGAGCTGGATATTGGATTTACATCAGTTGTGGCAGAAAAAAATATGAGATCTAAACATAATAATTTGGTTAAGTGGGTGCTTGATCATCTTGGGGGGTTGTATCCTCCTTTTGGAGTTGGTGCTCCTTGTGGGGTTGGTGTCTCACTAAAATCGAAACATATCAAAATAAGATTGTGTTTTAGTGGGTTTTATTTCCTTGAGAGTTTCCCACTTACATATTGTGTTCTTGTGTTGATTCCTTGTTTCATGGTTGCTTATATTTTGATGGTATATGATGTGCACACATTAAGTATTGATTAAGTGGATATTGTGGTTGAATGGTTATGTGGTTTTGAGTATTCAAATCTGAAATATAATTTGAAATATTGTAAGGACTTATTCACCCCCACTCTCGATCCATTGCACTTTTAACAATTGGTATCAGAGCTAGTCCTTTTTGCGAAGTTTGACAACTTGAAAGGAGATCCTTGAAGCACAATATGGCGAGCAACATTGTGATTGGAAAGGCACCAATAAAGTTTATTTCACTAAATTGGGACTTATTCCAGTCCAAGGAGTAAAAATATATAGCCAATATTGGAATCCAAAACTACTTGTTTTGGATTCCAAAATGTTAAATATTGGAATTATTTGGACTCCAAAATTGCACATATTGGATTCCAAAATTACATATATTGGAATCCAAAATCACATATATTGGAATCCAAAATCACATATATTGGAATTTATTGCACTCCAAAGTCCCATATATTGGAATCCAAAATGTCAAATATTGGAATCCATTATATGGGCTAGCGTCCGCTAGGCATTATCTATGCTTTGGACTAAATAGAACATGTATATGTTTTATATGGAATAAAGCAACCACTAGGCATTATTTATGATTTGTTATGTACAAAACATGTTTCTATTTTATAAGGGCTAGCATCCGCCAACCATTATTTATGCTATGTTATATACAAAAATGGTTATGTTTTAAACGGGCTAGCAACCGCTAAGCATTATTTATGCTTTGTCATAGTGAAGCTCCAAAAATAAGCTCCCTCAAATTCGGTTTTTGATCAAATATCATCCCGAACATCTTCTCTTGTCCTTCAATGGTTGCAACAAAGGCCACAACGTGGTGTTAAATTTGACACCCGTTTAGACTTTTTTTTATCATTTTTATCCGTAAAATAGTTGCAAATATTTGAAATAACCATCACATATGACTTGCATATTTTAGATATGACCGTACATTTTTAAGATTATTTATATATTAATTATATTAAAAACAATTAAGTATATATAGTATAATTTTATATTTATTTTATGAACAATTTAAAAAATACTATTTTACAAATTTTCAAGGGCAAGTTTTTCTGATAATTCACCACATAAGTTATTCAATCATATTGTCATCTTATAATCAATGAAAATATAAATCCACCTAACTTATATTTCAACAATCTCATCATAATATAATAGAGTTACACAATACTTTCATAATAACATATGTATGTATATATTATTGACAATGTTAAGTAGTACCATCATAACAACATTCTGAAAAGATAAATAGTTATTTAGCATTTTATTGCTCCAAGTATTTGATTCCCTCTACCACAGTCAATTCCTGAGACATTATTTGTGATATTTTTTTGTACAAATCGGCCATCAACCATTTATCTTTTGTATAATATTTGCATCGGCTTTTCATACCCACCACAAAATTTTAAGGAGGGTTTCCCTTTACACCTAATGTAATACAAAAAGTGTTTTTCGAACCGTACAAAAATCGTTTCTACTCCAAATCTTTTCTAGCTATCTTATTGCTATTCCCTCAATTATATTGCAATTTTACTTCCCCCAAGTGAGTCTTGGATTCAATACAATCGATATTTTTTAATCGAATCTCGTTGAGATATTTTTAACATCAAAGTAGAAATGATATTATCGGACAGTAATCCTAGTTCACATTATGGTGATAATAATTTTATAAATTCTGATAGGCCACCTCATAGGTTGACAACTTTCATACCAAACTTGAATGACATCTTCCTATTGTATGTTTTGTTTATCCCATATAGCAGGTCCTCCATATCCAAAATAAGTAAATAACTCTTATCACTACCTGCAAGGAAGTAAAAAAATTATTTTCGTTGGTTGCATATCAATTACAACTAATTGAAATAAACAACATTTTTAGCTTACGATTAACGAAGCATGATTGAGATTGTGGCTTGGATTACACTTCCTTTACATGCTGCATTGGATCCGTTGATGCAAGATATATTTCAAATAAACAATCATCAATTCATAATCTATTTCTTCCTATTGAAAATGCGAGCATAATGTATTTGAAATAAACATTAATCAATTCATAATCGATTTCATGTTGTGGCAAACTTAAATGGATAAACATAGTGTTTTCTATGGTGATATGGTAAGTACAATATCAATTATTCTTTGTCTTATAATTCAAATTTAGTAGCCGTTAGGCTACGCTTATATTCGTCGAACCACCCTTTGGTAGAGAACAATCCTCACTATTGATGAGGATTTGTGACCGCTAGGCTATGCCATCATTGGCCAAACTACACTTAGTTGGACAACCTTTAATGAGGCTAGCCAAGTGTTGTTTTACATACGTACGAGTTAGATCAAGCCATATGTAGTTATGTTTATGATGATGTTGAAGCCAAAACAATGTTAATTCAATGTAAGTAGTCAAGTATGCAGTAGTGAATCAATGAAACATTGTAGACAATATGCAGTTGTAAATCAATGAGATATTGATAAATGTAAGATTTTGTAGTAATACCATTTTTGTATTGAACGTGGATGCATAGAGTCTTCTAAGCTCTATATAATTCATTTGAAATTGTTATCGTAGCTTACAAATGGATTTTCTTAAACTTTTTCCTCAACCCTAACCCAAGCATATAGACTAATGTTTGTTAGTTATCATTTCCTATAAATTTTGGGCCTTATAAATAATTTTGTTTATAAAATACACATGGATATCATATCATTTCCTATAAATTTGTGGGCCTTATTGGTTTTCTACATAATCATTTATTGTCTTATAAATTTGTGGGGCTTATTAGTGGTTTTTTTTGTAAATTCACATGATTAACATACCTAGATCTGATGGCATATTCGTGGCCGATGTGCCCGTGTCCTCCACATCTGTCATTTGAACTATAAAAACATAATTTTAAAAAAAAAATTGAAAACCATGGCAATTGAAGATATAGATCATTAAACATATTTATAAAATGATTGAAAGTAAATCACCATGTTGAATTGGTTGTGTAGCGTCATGGTGAAATGGTTGTACATAAAATTTTATAGCTTTGTGGTTGTCTGCATAAACAATAATTTTATAAGTAGCATATTTAGGTTAAAATCCATTAAAAAAATCACTTATTGATGTTATTTTCAGAGACGAACCTTTCTTCATATGAGAATAGTAATGTTTCAGAAACATCACTTGACTATGTGTCTCAACAATAAAAACAACAGATAGTTTGGAATCCACTAATGCACAGAGTGCAACACTTTTTCTGTAAAGCAGTAGTACTAGAGAATTTATGGAACAACATCGAGTGAACATATCATCCCAGAACTCATACGATATTTAGCAAAGAAAAGGATGGATATTTCCTTGTAGGCTATGTTTGCTTACAATTACCAATTTTTGTGACAGTTTCTCCATCCAATCCATAGTGAACTCTTCTCTATAACCATTGTTATTGTCATGGGTATGCACATAAGATATTGTGTACATAAGACACAAAATTTTAAGTATCTCGTTTCTATCGTAGAGTCTGTAGTATCCATCAAGAATTCATACTCCAACTTTTTTAACCTTTTCCATGTATCTTTGTACTGTGTCACTTAACATTTGTGAATAACCAGTTGGTATTAGGACAATAACAATACAATCTAGCACACTGGTTCTGATAACTGTTAGAATCTCCATTATGACATCGGAAGAAATATTCTTGGCTAAATTACATAAGTCAGCAATCACACATTCAACATTGAAAGGATTAGTCAAAGGAATAGCTGATAAATTTGATGGAAGTTGGAATGGATATGCACATTTACAAGAAAAGTTGTTCATGACCTTCACCCTTACTGGTATATTTCCTTTCAATTGACATCAAAAAGTTGTCTTAAGCTATGACAAGAAGAAATTCTTCCACCTCGTGATCTTTTTTCCATTTTTCCATTTTTCCCCCAATATGGGAATCAAATTTTCTTTTTCCATTTCTCTCTTCACCCAATAGTACAGATAACTGGCGGTAGTGTGATTCATGCAATTTTAATTTTTGATTACATTGGATTCACTGCAGGATGTCAATACAATATTATTCGGATGCTTATTTCTCAAATAATGTATAACTTTTGCTCTCATTTTGTTGTCTCCTTTTATTCTCCAATAGTAAGAATCAAATGTCTCCATTATTACACTAGCCTCAAAAGACCCAATTGATTTAGTATTCCTTTTCAACCCATGCAATTTTTATTTAGATGGGTCTATCTCCAATTTAGTCAAATATGTTCTCCTCAACATAGTAAACAACTTGGCATGTTTTGGAGGTGAAAGAAAACCTTTTCTATGCAAGAAATGAAAAATAAAAGATGTTTTCTTGTTTCTATAAAATTTTTGAATACTGTAAATATACCATTTTGAATGACTTTTGCATTTGAACAACCAATTTTGTTAGAATCTGTTAGAATCCCCAAATTCCAACCATATTTTGAATAGGAATATGGTCTGCTATTTATGGAGGCATGCATTTCCCATTTCCTAAACAAAGAAACATCCAACTCCATATCCATAATAAGACACTTATTGTTTTCAAAGTCAAAGTGTTCCATATAGACCTTTAATGTCCCCAAATCAATAAATTTTGATGATAGAAAATACTGACTTCCTCATGATTGTCATCTATAAAAAAACAACCACAGGTCAATGTGGTAGTTTTCAGGGGAATTAATTTCCACAAACCATTCCTTGTCTCTTTTCTTCCAACAAATACTGCATGCGATGAATGGATTTTTATGAATGGAGTGCGAACAATGGAAGAAATTTTACCTATATTTAGAGTAAAATACATTAATAATTAGGTCATTTCTAAACTTTAAAGTGTTTTATCACATTGTCTATTAAGGAATTCAAGTACTACCATAGCATGAAAACCAACCTCTAGAGTTATTTACTATGTATCATAACAAAGTAATTAAATTAATGGTTAGCAATCGCTAGCTTCGATAAGACATCTTATGTATCATTCAATTGTTTATAGTAATTAATATTTTGAGGATCAAATTAATAATAACATATTTATTCTAAAATTTGAAATCAAATTATGATGCATTGAAAGATATGAAATCAACTCGCATCTTTTGAAAGTTTTACATATGAGCCTGACAAGATATAACATTATATAGATGGCATGATAAGTAACATTAAAAATACACAATTTAGTGGCAGATAGACTTCTAATCAACATATAAAAGAACAACCTAAGATAATTTTTTAAGCCATTTACAACCTTTTATTTATAAACCATAGAGGACATTAAGATGTAATATTTGGTATTTCAAAGATATTTTACGGTAGCTTGGTATTTTTTTACAAGACTATGTGATTTATGTGTATATTAGTCATAATTTGTAGTAGCAAGGATTAGATGCTCAGTAACAAGAATAATGAACATGTTTAAAGGATGACGGTCAAAATATCTAATGTTTGGTATTTTGACGAGAGTATTTGAGAAACAAATTACAAGAACGGAGTTAGTGATAGCTCATAATTTTTGTTATATAAGACAATGTGA
The DNA here is from genome assembly GCA_018340775.1 of Taxus wallichiana var. yunnanensis. NCBI lineage: Eukaryota > Viridiplantae > Streptophyta > Pinopsida > Cupressales > Taxaceae > Taxus > Taxus wallichiana. The sequence goes on along the minus strand of CM031239.1, from coordinate 417,460,222 downwards.
AATGTATGTATATCAGACGTGTACTTTATTCATTATGTCTTAATGTATATAACTACTCTTAGTATAATATTTTAAGCGTATCGCTTGGTGGGCAAGTCCACTACAAGCTATCAAAAACAAACGGGAAAGGATTACACTTTTCCTAAACATAAGTATGGCCCTCTTCACAATAGTCGTTTTTGTGGAAACAATGCTCTCTATAAGGTCATGGTGGGTTAAACCTATTTGAGAAAAGATTTGATTATTAACAATGTTTTTGAGTACCACTAAAACAAGGGTCTATTATCTCTTACTATGACTATAAGTTATATTTACAATACTAATTGAAGAAATTTATTCCAAATTGTTCGAACTTATGTTAACTTATTATTAGTGCCAGTCTTCTTAGGCTACAAAAATTTATTGTCTATACACTTTTAGCTCATATCCATGGTAGAAACAAGTGATACACTACAAATAACCAATATGGATCAAGCCATATATATTTTCCATAAAATATATTGTTTGTAACATATAATTCACAATGTTTCGTATCAGAAAAATTATTTACCTAATGCTTAGTTTCATTACTTATCGAAAGTAACGACACAACGAACACTAGTTTCAACAGTTTATTTTATTGGAAATTGTGGTAAAATAATAAATTGCGATATAGTGAGTGATCACGAGGCTCCTACCATTACATTGTAAACACTATACAGAAACTTTAAATCGCTAGTGTTTTTCATTGATTATAATTATATCATGTTGGCTAGAATGTACTTGGCAGAGACAATAGCTGCACTACATACCATATAGAGGGATCAAGCCTTACGTAGTTCCCATAAGGTATATTGTTTGAAACACATAATTCACATCGGATCTTATGGGAGAAAATGCTTAGCGAACGCTAAGCATTTTTTCCTTATCGAAAGTAAGGGCATAGTGGATGCTAGGTTCAATAGTTTAATAATTTGAAAACAACGATAAAATAAAAGATCATGCTCTAGTTTAGTGGTTGCTAGGCTCCCACCATTACTACCAGTCATTATAAATACCATACGTATATAGCTTTGGGTTGCTACTATGTTTTCATCTATTATGTAGTACTCACAAGACTTATTATTTGTAACATATAATTCACATCTATTTTTACGAGAGAAAATGCTTAGAAACCTCTATGATTTTGTACGTATTGAATTAAATAGTATAGCTTAGTGGCCGCTAGGCTCCTACCTTTACCTCTTATCAATATAAACATTATCTTTATAGTTTTGCATCGCTAGCCTTAATATGTAGTTCCCATAAGATACATAGTTTTCAAATCATATTTTATATCGTTTATAATAAAAGAAAATGCTTAGGGGCCGCTAAGATCCTTTACTTATTGATAGAAATGGCATATCAGACCCTAGTCTCAAAAGTTTATTATTTTGAAAATAGCCATAAAATAACAACAAACCATGGGATAGCTTAGTGGTTACTAGGCTCGTACCTTTACCTATTCTCATTCTAAAAACTATCTTTACAATTTTGGATCCCTTACCTTGGTATGTAGTTCCAATGAGATACATGGTTTTCAACTCATATTTCATATCATTTCCTATCAAAGAAAATGTTTAGCGCCACTATGTTCCTTTTTACTTATCGACAAAAACAACATATCAAACACTAGGCTCAAAAGTTTCTTATTGTGAAAGTAGACATAAAATAATCATGGTTTAGCTTAGCACTGCTTAGGCTCCTACCTTTACCTCTTCTCATTTTAAACATTATTTGTAAAGTTGTGGATTGCTAGGCTTAGTATGTAGTTGCCATAAGATACATGGTTTTCAAGACATATTTCACATCGTTTCTTAACAAAGAAAATGCTTAGCACCCGCTATGATCCTTTAATTATTGACAAAAAAACATATCAAACCCTAGGCTCAAATGTTTCTTATTTTGAAAATAGCCATACAATAACACTATTTATACAGTTTTGGATCACTAGCCTTATTATGTATCCCAAATAGCTTGTTCAAACTTGCCACATGGCACATTTTAATTGGATAATTAATTTAAATTAGTGCACACTATATATAATAGTGTGGAAATCAATTTTCATAAATAATAGAACCTAAATGTCTTTATATTATCCTAATAATCTTCAAAACTATGTTTAGGATTTATTTCTTTTGTTTTTTTAATATATATATATTTTTTCTATGCTTGGTTCAATTATATGTTGTATAATATATTTGTTATTATGTTTATATTATTATAGGCTATAGAAAATGAAAAATGTTTAGTTTTTAATTTTTAAACCATGGAAAAATAAAAATAGGGAAATTCGAATTCCCTCGTATTTTTGATATTTGAAATTTCAATAGCCCGCCCTTTTGCTTTTAGAGGGGGAAAGTGAAAATTTCAAATTTTTATATCCTGCTTTTTCTATTTTTGAAATTCATTTTGTGGAATGTGCTAAACAAATTATTAAATACCTCAGAGAAATATTGAGTAGGGTTTCATATTTTTTGGTCAATCAGAAAAGCATGTCTTTGAAATTAAAAAAATATGCACAGATCGTAGATTGTAAGGTTGAGTGTTTGAATCCCATTTTTTTGCATGTAATTATAATCTTGTTCGCAGAAAAAGGCACACAAAATAAGCAAAAAAAATATGCACAAAAAGGACGTACATGGAGGATAACAACAAAGGTTACAAAAATAATCATGATGATTGTTTGAATGAGATAGGAAATGGAGGTTTCAAAGACAACATAAAGCTTGAAATAATACCATATATTATTAAAACAATTATTTATAGGAAAGGTGTACCTTTTTTATTACTGGATCTATTATTTTCTTTGTAGTAGACTGGTTCTTGTGTTTTACACGGCAGTCCAATCGTGATCCACACAAGCCCTTCTTTTTCCTATTGAATTGTGCTCATGATTAGGTCTTGATTTCTAGTTTCTTTTGATCTCCGTGCCAAACTGCCTTGTTCTTCATGAAAACTCACTTTTTTGTGTGCTAACAAAAGAAATTGTAATCACTTTTATGTTATAATATTTATATATGTTTAACTCTCTCCCATTTTCGCCATTTTATGCCTCTATTTAGCTATTTTCATTTTAAATTTTTAGTTCTTGTTCCTTTGATTGTTTGTTTAGGATAATGATAGTGTGTGCATGTATACTTTGCTTAATGCTAAATCAAATGAAGCAAGAACTACCACGTAAAATAGTTCTACAATTTAGCTAAAACAAAGTATAAACACCATCATGATAAGAATTAAACAAGGGTTAGATCTTAGCATTCATCAATACAAACTTTGAAACTAACAATGCTAAATATCTAAACTCCTCTATTCTCTAACAACAAATAAATGAATGGACCTAAGTAAGCTCCATGGCTATCAAAATAGTTGTCCTTAATGCTCCAAGAACCTAGGAATGGGGGCTAATCAAAGTTGGGCTACAAGACCCTTTTGACACCTCCCATATGACCCAAGCACTTTAAGAAAGAGGCTTAACTCTTCAAGATGATGAACTCTCAAAAGGGCAAGGTGCAAGCTCTTAGTCTCTTTGCTATATGCTTTGCATTTGCTCTCTTAGAAAGTTTAGGTGTAAGTAAAAGGTAGGTGGAGGGCTCTTTATATAGCCCAAAGGATAAAGGATTCAACACATTCTCATGAATGTGGGATAAAGGTAAAACATGATTAGGAATGGATAAGGTTGCTTTATTAAAGGTAACCTTACTTTAGAAGGGTTTAATACATGTTTAGCAAGTCATGGGAGTTGGGGGTATTTTAATTAATCAAAGGTGATTAATTAATAGGTAGGTGTAAGCTTATAGAAGCCAATTAGAGGAATATTAGTGTGATTTAGGCTATTATAAGGGGATTAAATCAATTAAATATTGATTTATTGGTTAAATGGAAGGGAAAGCTAATTAATTAATAATAATTAATTAGTCTAGGTAGAAGGGGTGATTTATTAACGGAAGGTCGTTAATTAGGGTATTTGTTGGATAAGCAACTTAATTAATTAGCTTAGTGTAATTAATTAATGATGATATGAGGGAAAATGAGTGCCTTTGACGATATGTCGTTGATTTGCGAGAAAGGGGATAATTAGCACAATTTAAGTATTTAAATTGCTTGGGCGTAATTATAGGTGTCTACATTTGCCCCTCTTTGGGGTGGCATAAGTGATGCCACTTCAAAGATAGTAGACAAAAGAGATTTTGAAGAGATGGAAGAAAAATTAGTAGGAGGGAGAGATGCCCCCTCGAGTGTCGATGGGGTGATAGAAGAACTCGATTGACGATCGAAAAAGGTGAGAAGTAGGCAGAAGAATGGGGACGAGTCAGGATGCCCCACAGAGAGGGAGAATTAGGGGTGAAAGGGAAGTGGTGTAGAAGAAATATGGATGAGGGGAGAGAAGAGCTTAACCTCTAGCCACTTATTTGTTTGGAACAAATTTGATGTCATCATATTGCCATAGGAACTACATCATCGGTCCTTATGAAAAATATAAGCATACGACAAAGGTAGAATGACATGAAAAGCCATAATACGAACAATTGTCCATTGCTGAAAATACCAACTCCACGCAACATACAATAATGCAATGCAATACGAGAAGGAAACAAGCTCATATAACAGGGAAAACAAGTACGAACGCACATATCTAACCCAACAACGGTCAAGACAGTTGTACAAATGGTTTGTTATCAGTGCTGAAGAGATCCACAAGTTCGTGATTGATGACAAGGGTTAAAAATGATGCCCCAAGCAAGGATACATGTAAGGGGAAATGAAAATGGACACGGGGTCCATGAAAAGTATTTGTGCGCAACGAAACAAAGTACCAGCAGCAACCAAAAGTGCCCCAGAGTACAGACGAAGCAAGCAGCTAGCTTTTGTGAATGGTTATGAATCCAGTGATCCGCGAGTCATATTAATCGGGGAAGATGTGAGACAAACCAACAGGATATGGAGAAAATACCACGCATGCAAGACACAAGTTTCAAATTGTAAGAAGCAAGTTACCATTTTGTAGGGTGTTTTACTTTTTAGGAATTTTTTGAAAAATTTTGCCTTGTTTTTAGATTTTTTATATATATATATATATATATATATATATTGTTTTTGTTGTTTTCTCGAAACAATGTTCTATTGTTTTTGTGTTGTCTGAAACAATTTTCTATTGTTTTTGTGTTTGGTGAAACAATTTTCTATTGTTTTTGTGTTTTCTCAAAACAATGTTCTATTGTTTTTGTGTTTTGTGAAACAATTTTCTATTGTTTTTGTGTTTTGTGAAACAATTTTCTATTGTTTTTGTGTTTTTAATAGTTTTCCAAAGCTATGTGCAGGTAACCAAGAAAGCATGGATGCCCCCAGCGTTAGGTGGAGAATATACAAGGGCAGAAGCCACGCGCTTATGAACAAGAAGGTGAATTCGTTGAGTTGCCCCCAGCGTAAGATGGGAAATAACGAAAGACCACGTCCCTTACAGACGAATAGAAGAAGGCAAAGCCGGATCAAGGCTGGACTAGATGGTGTGCACAAGGAAACTCGAAGGTAGAACCAGGTCCAGGACAAAGACAACTACCCTTCTAATACAGAATGCTTGTGAACAACGAATCCTCCCGAGGTGCCGGAAACCGGTTTTCACCCAAGGACTTGTCCAAAGTGCCACAATTGCGTGGTTTTCACTAGTGGACGACCTGTTTTTTTTCTTTTTTTTTGATGTTTTTATATATTTTTTATTTTATTTTTGATGTTTTTATATTTTTTTGTGATTTTTATGACTTTCTTGTGCCATGTTTAGGCATAAAACCTCTTAAGATGCATGGAATTCATGGGCTCCCGGAGCTCATCACCATTGGGGTGAGCCAACTTGTATGCCCCTGTGCCATACTTGGCAACTATGACATAGGGTCCTAACCAGTGTGGTTCGAACTTCCCTTTCTTTTCTCGCTCTGCTCTGGTGTTGAACTGGTTCTCCTTCATAACTAAATCACCCACCTCAAACTAGCGAGGGATGATTCTCTTGTTGTAGTTGTGGGAGATTCTGTGTTGATATACTTTCAGGTGATTAAGAGCGCGAATGCGCCTCTCATCCAGGAGCTCTAACTCAGCCAATCTTGCCACTCGGTAATCTTCATCCTTATCCAAATAGTCCCGAAGAGAAATTCACAGGGATGGGAGTTCAATCTCTAAAGGGATGATAGATTCTGTCCCGAACACGAGGGAATATGGCGTCACACCCGTAGGAGTGCGAATTGATGTTCGGTAGGCCCAGAGGGCTGGGTGGATTTGTAGGTGCCAGTTTCGACCAGTTTTGCTAACCATCTTCTCCATTATCCTTACCAAAGTCTTGTTTGTTGCCTCAGCTTGTCCATTACCCTGAGGGTAATATGGCGTGGACCATTTCAATCTGATTTGGAACCGTTGGCAAAGACCTTTCACAGTTTTGTTCTTAAATGACTTCCCATTATCTGTGACAATGGCTGCAGGGATACCATATCGGCAAATAATGTGATTCATGATGAATTTAGAAATCTGTGCTCCTGTGACATAGGTTAAAGGGATGCCTCCACCCATTTTGTGAAGTATTCTATAGCTGTGATGATATGTGTATGACCATCAGATGAGGTAGGAGTAAGCTTCCCTATTAGATCAAGTCCCCACTTGGAGAATGGCCACGGGGTAGTGATTGGTTGCAATGGTTGCGATGGAGCATGGATGAAATTTCCATACTTTTGGCATAGCACACATTTTCTAACATAATTACAACAATCAGTTTCCATGGTGGGCCAATAGTAACCTACTCTTAACAGTTTCTTAGCCAAGACCATTCCGTTTGTATGTGCTCCGCATACTCCTTCGTGTACTTCTTTAATTACCTGGATTGACTCCGACACATCTAGACAACGTAACTGATTCCCATCATAGCCACGACGATAAAGTGTACCTCCTAACAGGGTGTGAGGCTATTTGGCGAATTAGGCTCGCTTTTCGTGAGTGGGAGATTTTGGGAGGGAATGTACTGTCCTTAAGATAGGTGAAAATGGGTTCATACCATGGTGAATGGGGACCAACAACCTCACAAGCCAAGCAAGATTCTGGCATGTCATACGCGGGCTGGCGTAGATTTTCTACGAAGAATGGCATATCATTGTTCCTTGGCGGAATACGAAGCATAGATCCCACCATTGCCATAGCATCTGCTGATCTATTCTGCGCTCTTGGGATTTGCTCAAAGGTAATGCGCACAAAATACTCCTTCAGAGTTTCCACCAACTTCTTATAAGGTATGAGCTTGTCATCCTTAACTTTATACTCATCATTAACCTGTTTGATGATTAGCTGTGAATCACCTACAACCTTCACATGTTGAATATTCCACTTGATGGCTAGCTTCATCCCTGCAATGAGTGCTTCATATTCCGCAATGTTGTTCGTGCAAGGGAAGGCCAGGCGGAAAGCCTGTGGTATAGGATCACCTGAAGGAGTAATAAGGACCACTCCTGCACCTGAACCATGAAACGTAAAAGATCCATCAAAATGTATCTGCCATACGATAGATTCTTCAATGTAGAGCAAAGATGCATCTGGCAGATCCAGACTCAAAGGTTCTATGCTTTGCAAAGGTGCTTCCGCTAGCTGGTCAGCAAGTACTTGTCCTTTAATTGATTTTTGATGGACAAATTCTATATCAAACTCACTGAGTAGAATGATCCAATTAGCCATTCTACCTGTGAGGGCAGGTTTGGACAACAAATACTTGAGTGGGTCGACCTTGGATATGAGCTTGGTCTTAGTATTTAGCAGGTAATGGCGAAGTTTCTGAAAGGTAAAAACAACAGCCAAGCAAGCCTTCTCAATCTGAGGATAATTACATTCATAGGCGATGAGGGTGTGACTCAGATAGTACACTGCTTTCTCTTTATGGCTAAGGTCATATTGGGCGAGCAGTGCACCAATAGCATATTGCGTAGCGGAAATATAGAGCAAAAGTGGTTCTCCTAGGAGTGGGAGGCATGAGGACAGGTGGATTAGCCAAGTACTGTTTAAGCAAAGCAAAGGCTTGTTGTTGCTCAGGTCCCCAAATGAAAGTGATGTCCTTCTTAAGCAAATGAGTGAATGAGTGACATTTATCTGCAAGCTGGGAGATAAAGCGGCGAATGGCTTGAATTTTCCCTTGCAAGCTACGCAGTTGCTTGATATTCTCAGGTGGAGGCATTTCTGTGATGGCAGATACTTTAGCAGGGTCTACCTCAATACCTCGTCTTGACACGATGAAGCCTAATAGTTTCCCAGATAGCACACCAAAGACACACTTCTTTGGATTTAGCCTGACTTTGTATTCACGTAGGCGTTCAAAGATATGCCGCAAAATGATAGGATGTTCCTCTCTTGTTTTGGACTTTCCCAGGATGTCATCTACATAGTCTTCCATGATGTCATGAATCATATCGTGAAATATTACTGTCATGGCCCATTGATAAGTTGCTCCCGCATTCTTAAGGCCAAATGGCATCACCTGATAACAGAAGGTGCCCCAAGGAGTTGTGAAAGCTGTTTTGTGTTGGTCTTCCTCAGTGATCTTAATTTGATTATAACCCGAAAAGCCATCCATAAGTGATAGCATTTCATACCCTGTGGTTGAGTCAACAATCATGTCAATGTTGGGCAACGGAAAGTCATCTTTAGGGAAAGCTTTATTGATGTCCCTAAAATCTGTGCAAATTCAGATACCAATAGGTTTCTTCTGGATAGGAACAATGTTTGATATCCATTCAGAATAATCAATTGGCCTGATGAATCCTGCTGCAAGTAACCTTTCCAACTCTTCTTTAACTAATAAGGCCACTCTTGGGTGCATCTTTCGAAGCTTCTGTTTGATAGGCTTAGCGTCTGCGTGCACAACCAAGTTATGCACGACCAAAGTTGGATCTAAGCCGGGCATGTCTTTGTAAGACCATGCGAACACATCAATAAACTCTCGCAGTAGCATAGTGAACGTCTTTTGTTCTCTGGCTGAGAGTGATGCTCCCAATTTTACTATCTTGGGATCTTCTTCAGTACCAATATTAACATCAATGGTTTCTTCAACTAACAATTTTGATAAATCCTCCATACGCGTGGGATTGGGAGGTAGGTTGAGATCTTCATCCAAGGATGTCTCTACGAGATTTTCATCCTTGGCATGGTCACTTTGTTTGTCCTTTGATTTTCTTATTTGTTTGTCAGCCAATGCCTCAAAGAGGTTTTCACTGTGTGACTTGGACTTTGATTTTTGCCGAGGCTTTTCTTTAGAACTCTTGCCCTCACTTTTCTTTAAATTTTGCTGACCACGAAGTTCAACCTCCTCGCGAAGTAGGCACAGGTGTCTAAGTCGATAAAGAAACCCTTCTTGTGATCTCCAATGGGAATTGTATCCCTTATGCCCATGAACTCTGCAATAGCCTCGTCATTCTCGAATAAATCTAGTGGCACGTGACGTTGTTGGTCCCATTCAACAAGGGAGGGGTATACAAGGTCAAGGGTTGGTTCATTGGGGGTGATGGTTAGGACAACATTATTCATGAAAAGGTTTGTGGAGGCCAGATCCTCATATTGGCTACAATAGGAATCTGTATCACTGTCTAGATAATCGGAGCTATCCTCATGCTCAGAACAAGTCGCATCTTGATCGTTGGGGTGTGCTCCATAAGGGCGAATCCCAATGCCATATCTTTCTGTTTTGAAATGTGGAAGAGGGACTGGTTCTCTTTGTCCTTGTTCATTCCTCCCACATCCTAGGCCTTTGTAGCCCATGGAGTACATAATTCTGCTAGATTTTTCATATTCTGGGGTTTGATAACAAGATGGCTGAGTGTCCTCAGGGACCCAAGTAGTAGGTGGATCAAGTAATTTTTCCTCAGCTAACAAGCCTCCAGGTAGGAACGACCCAATAGTATGTTCCTCTCTAGGTCTCCTGAAGCAGTAGTTGGGTCGACCTCTAGTCTTGGGTGACAAGGAGAGGTCTGAAACCAAGAGCGCTTGTTGTACATTATACTCCCCACAGCCATATTCCAGAATTTTCATCTCCCATGAATTAAATGGAGATGTTGAAGTAGATGCCCCATGAGTGCAAGAACGAAGAGAATTTGAATCTACTCGAGATTCCATGGCCTCAGAATGAAGAGGGACAGCTATATCTGTGGAGGGACATGCATATGTACCCTTTCGTGCAAAGCTATTAAGAGCTCTACAATGAGCAAAGGGCTCTGAGTCTCCTGGTATTGTTACTGTATGTCCCTCATGCTTCAGCTTGATGCATTGATGAAATGTTGATGGCACTGCTTGCATGGCATGGATCCATGGTCGGCCTAGAAGCATATTATATGGAAGTTCCAAGTCTAAGACGTGAAACTTTGTCTGATGGCAAGTGGGGCCCACCTCCATTGGCAGTGTAATGGTGCCTACTGACTCTCTTTCCGCGTTGTCGTATGCGGTGATAGTGATGATATGGGACTCAATATCCGCCTCGTATGTCCCAATTGTTTGCCACCAACTTAAGCGTGCAGATATTCAATCCTGATCCATTGTCCACAAGCACCCGTTTGATTTTCCTGCGGGTGACAACTACCTCAATGTATAAGGGAAGATTATGTGTAGGATTCTCAGTAGGGACCTCCCTATGGTTGAAAGTGAGATGCTCACTGGGTGCAATATTTGCCACCGCGGCTTGAAGGTATGCAGGATCAACTTCTAAAGGCACTCCCGACCCCTGAAGAGTTTGATACAAAATTTCCTTATGCACATTGGATATCTTGAGAAGATCTAAGATCGAGATCTTAGCAGGTGTCTTCTCAAGTTGTTCTAAAAGGTTATATTTACCAGTTTGCGGGGTCAACAGAGAGGGTTCTGGAATCACGAGGCGGGCACGCCTTGTTACCGCAGCGCAGTCCTTTCCCTTGATCCGGATGGTATTGACACGGTCAGTAGGGGAGTGAATACATCCGATAAGTGAATCATAATGATTGTTATCTCTCTTGGTATACAAGTAATTCGTGGCTTTATAGGTTTGGGATGACTCTCCCCGATCTGGTTTTTCCTTTTCCGACTTATCATGCTTGGGGAATGGTTCCTTATAAATCCCCATTTTCTCGTTAGGTGTTTGCATGTGGCTAGGGTTATCCACCTCTATCTCCCCGTTGTCAATGAGGTCTTGAATATAGTGGCGAAGTCACAAACATTTGTCTGTTTTATGACCTTTAACGCGATGCATTTCGCAAAGTATTCATGCTCCTTATACCATGAAGGTTTGGGAGTGTTGTCATCAAACGGTTCCGTTGTAGGATAGGTCATCATGTGGGCCGCATCCAACTGTTTTAGTATGACAGACAATGGTTCATTGAGGGAGGTGAATGTTCGTCGCTTTGGTGGTGGTTGAATTGGGCCCTTGGTCAGTTTAAAAGGTTGACTGGTTTGGACCGTTTGAACACGTTTGGAATCAGTGATTCCGTCTCCCACCACGTTTTTGTTTTTGTTAAAGATCTTTGGCTTTTCAACGGGTTTGACACTTTGGTTGTCTTTAGATTGGGTTTTGAGGGTGCCTTTGGCAATGAGAGCCTTTTCTATTTGAATCCCTTTCTCGATAACCTCCTCAAAGGTGTGGACACAATGCATTTGGAGGTGGAAAGCTATATCTAGGTTGAGATTAGGGACGAAAATACTGACTAGCTGCTTCTCAGGGAAAGCGCAAGGGAAGCGACTAGCTATCCCTCTCCATCGTTGGAGGAAGCTGGCGAAGGTCTCATTTGGGTGTTGTTTTGTGCCACACAAGTCTGCCATGGTGACGTCACTCTCTATGTTATATGAGAAATGACGCACGAATCTTTCCGCCAATTCTGGCTAGGTGAAAATTGATCCTCGTGGCAAGCGCGTAAACCATTCTAATGCTTGACCTCCGAGACTCTTAGGAAAAAGTCTGATGAGGTAATTATCACTATAAGACACCTCTTGACATGCCATGTAGAAATATTTAACATGATCCCTTGGGTCTCCCTTTCCTTTATATTTGTCAAACTTTGGCATATCAAATTTCTTTGGAAAGGGTTGAAGGGTCATTGTCTTATCAAAAGGATAGGGGCATAGTTCTTCGTATTGGTATTTCCTAATACTCCCTATATTGCTCTCTTGTATGCTCGCAAGAGTTGCTTTCATAGATTGCACTTCTTGTGTGAGCAATTGTTCTCTAGTGGGAGAAGTGGGTACGTGTACACGATGGTACCCCATGTCTTCTTCTCCTTGGTTTTCTCGATGGAGTTCGTGGATCCTAAACTTAGGCTTTGACTTTTGAACGTTCTTGTTTGTGTCTTTTTGTACTTGGAAAGTAAGCAAAGCTAGTTGTCGGCTTAAGTTACTGAGTTGTTGTTGGATTGTGACTTGGTTTGTGTCTTCTTCTTCTAAAGGTTCCTCCTCTTCGTATTGTGGAGGTTCTTCCCCTGTCTCATGTTCTATCTTGTTTCTTCATGGCACTTTGATGAGGGGTATTCTATGCCCTACCACTTTATCATTTTCTGCGTAAGAAGTGGAAGCATGCCCGCCTGTTAAAATATCTTCCATATTGATAAGGGGGTGTTCCTCCTTAGTAGTGTCATTTGTTTGTAGTATTGGTTCCTTCTCAATGGGAAATTTGGCCCCTAATTCCATGACCCGTGCCAAAACTCTATCTTTATTTCTAAGGAGAAACTCATCTAGTAGAGTGGGGTCAAAATCAAAGTCTGCTTGTGGTGATTCTAATTCATTTCCACTATGATCAACCATCTCTTCTATTTCCTTTTCTACAGAAAATAGTGGTCCTAGATCATGTCCGATAAATGGGTTTGACCCTTGTCTGTTAGAGGTTTCCCAAGCTTGCGCCTGTTGTTCCTCATATGTTTGTTTCTTTAACCCTAGACGCATCTTAGGAGCCATGTTTTCGTGATAAGTTTCACTAAGGTAAGTTGTAGATTTGTTCAAAATTCAATGACTACCCCTAAGTGAAACACAAGATGTACGTGTTAAGAGTAAATTAACAGTGTGAGAATACCAATGTGATAGAATGATAAAGTCACCAATGAAACAATCGTTTGGTATCAAAACTTAATCAAATGAAGTACCTCCTAGATTACGTTTTAAAGTAATTTACGACGCCAGATGATTAACAAGATGTCTCCACTTATGCCAAGTTCAAAGGAATGAACAAAACGTAAGTAAATACATGAAGTTAAATGCGATCTCCCAATCAAGATATACGATGAGCAAGCTCAAGTCTGATTAAGACCTATATCTCAAAAAGTGTCAATTACGATTTGCGAATGACACAACAATATCACCAAGATATGTTAACCCACTTTGCAAGAAAGTGGAGTATTGATATCGAGGTGTTATTGATATAACACGCACAAATGGTAGTTCCTAACACCTTTTGAAATCGAGGTAATAATAAAACTGAACAAAAAAAGCTCAAAGTATAGCTAGGAATAGTTAAGAATGTGTGCAGTGTAACCGTACAATATAGGTATTTATGTCGAGTTTACAAGAAACAAGACGTAAATATCGAAATTGTAATGATACGAGACAAACAAACTAACTCCTCTTATGGAAGTCCGCAGTGATGAACCACGCCTAACTACAATGACGATCTTGACGTGGGTATCAAGATCACAATGGCTACCAAATGACGTGAAAATGCCTCCACTCACTTTAGACGTTTAACTAACCCAGCCGCAAACATGGATGGGCGTAAACGGACATAAAAGTGAGAGAAACAGTCGAATGGCAACACAAAGGTAATCACACCTCTTTTGATCAACAAAGTGTCAAAAGAATATGAAGGAAATAAATCAAGAAAAAAATGACAAAAAATGCTAGTCTTACTTCGGCAGAGTTTCGCCTTGCCCTAAGGCAAGTAAAAACTAGGCGAAAGTAATACGTCACACGTTTCTCAAAAAGAAGGTTCACAACTCAACACTATTTTAAAGTGGTCAAAGTGGGCTCCTGGCCAAAGTATATTCTCCTAGGTGGTTCTCTCGCCCTAGGTGTTACAAAGTTGCCACGAGCGAGCGCGATTTACCCAAAAAGTCACACTGACTAGTTTGGGAGTATCTCGGCTTTACTTTACCCCCTTCAAGAACAGTAGGCAACTAGTGTGTCTACATGTACTATCACTGGGGTCGCCACAACGGACAACCTGTAACTCTATCTCACAAAGGAATCACTAGTCAAGTAGGTAGTGCGGAGCACTTCCTATTTCATCCACAAGGTTCCCTCTTGCGTGGACTACTTTGGGGTTCCTGGAACCACCCCCATTGTTGTAGCTTAAGGCGTTATGCCAAAGGGGTTATGTTCCAGTTGAGCGGAGAGGGACGTACCCTTTTCCGAAACCTGCAATCTGAGTTGTTTTGAATATGTTGTTTTTTTTATCTTATTTAATTAGGTGTGGTTTGCTTGAACACCTTTTGGCAACCCGTATAACAACTTTGTATTAGTAGTAGTTTTGATTTCGTTTTATTCCTCCTTTATTTGAAAAGCGTTTTAGGTCCTATACTCAAGCGTTAGTAGTTCTCCAAGAAAATCACATTATTTAAAAGAGGATTAAAAGTTTCTTTTGATTCTCAAGATCATCCAAGGATGCAAGAGAAGAGCATACACAACAAATAATCCAACTAAAAATTAAATAAAATCTTTTCAATCAATGAACCATACAAAATTCTTGATAAATGTTCATTCCTTTTAAACCAAAAGTGAAAGATGAAGTTTCCAATTTACCAAATGTTATAAAATGAAGACTAAAGTTGCTTTTGATTCTCAAGATCACCCTAAGGTGCAAGAGAAGAGCATACACAAACTTTATTCCAACTATATAGAAATGGAAAACTTCAAATCAAAGGACCATTGAAAAATGCTTTGTAAAAGGTTCATTCCCTTAAGCAAAATGAATAATCAAGTTTCCAAGTTTAATCCCAATGTTAATAAGATAGAGATAAAAGTTGTTTTTGATTCTCAAGATCACCAAAAGGTGCAAGAGAAGATCATACACACGCTTTTGTCTAAATCGAGTAAGCATGGAAATACAACATTCATCAAAATATTAGACATGTTAGAAAATGACCAGTTTTAAAATAATAGAAAAACCTACAACTTTTGTAAGTTTAAATCTTGAATTTATGTTTTCATTGCATAGTTAACTTCAATACCTTTCTAACGCAAAAAAATGGAGTCATTTCAAGGTCGGGAGCAAAAGTTATGGCCTTCGGAAGATGGGTTACGCATATGCTCTTATGCTCATGGGTATGCACTTGACATGCACTTAAAAAATGTCAAAAAAACGTCCCTTAATATGCAAAATGGGAAAATTTTTCCAACCAAGATTCAATTTTGACAACCCATCACATTAATATATGAATAGAAGACTCAATGCTATCAAACATTAACATACATGCTCAAGAATTTAAGATTTTCAAGAAATTGACAAAACTAGCATGTAGAATGATGAAAAAGTAAGCTCTAAAAATGAAAACATGATGAAATCTTGAAATTTTCTCACCAACATTAAATTTTGACAGCAACCCACCACATTAATATGTAAATATAAGACTCAGCACTATCAAACACTAACCTACATGCTCAAGAATTGAATTTTTTTAAGAAATTGACAAAACTAGCATGTAAAATGTTGAAAAAGTAAGCTCAAAAAATGAAAACATGATGAAATCTTGAAATTTTCTCACCAAGATTAAATTTTGACAGCAACCCACCACATTAATATGTAAATAGAAGACTCAACACTATCAAACGCTAACCTACATGCTCAAGAATTTAAAATCTTCAAGAAATTGACAAAACTAGCATGTAGAATATTGAAAAAGTAAGCTCTAAAAATGAAAACATGGAGAAATCTTGAAATTTTCCCCTCAATTCCAATTTTGACAGCACTTCACCTCCTTCATACCTACAAGGAAGACCCAACACATACAAACTCAACAAAACATGTTAAAAAAAACAAGTTAGATCAACATGTGTAAAAGAGGGTTAGTAACCAAAAATAAAACTTAACTACAAAAACTTGAAATTAAGTGCAAAGGACAATGGAGTAACTCCCACCGGGTGTGCCAAATGTGTGCATGTATACTTTGCTTAATGCTAAATCAAATGAAGCAATAACTACCACCTAAAATAGTTCTACAATTTAGCTAAAACAAAGTATAAACACCATCATGATAAGAATTAAACAAGGGTTAGATGCTAGCATTCATCAATACAAACTTTGAAACTAACAATGCTAAATATCTAAACTCCTCTATTCTCTAACAACAAATAAATGAATGGACCTAAGTAAGCTCCATGGCTATCAAAATAGTTGTCCTTAATGCTCCAAGAACCTAGGAATGGGGGCTAATCAAAGTTGGGCTACAAGACCCTTTTGACACCTCCCATATGACCCAAGCACTTTAAGAAAGAGGCTTAACTCTTCAAGATGATGAACTCTCAAAAGGGCAAGGTGCAAGCTCTTAGTCTCTTTGCTATATGCTTTGCATTTGCTCTCTTAGAAAGTTTAGGTGTAAGTAAAAAGGTAGGTGGAGGGCTCTTTATATAGCCCAAAGGATAAAGGATTCAACACATTCTCATGAATGTGGGATAAAGGTAAAACATGATTAGGAATGGATAAGGTTGCTTTATTAAAGGTAACCTTACTTTAGAAGGGTTTAATACATGTTTAGCAAGTCATGGGAGTTGGGGGTATTTTAATTAATCAAAGGTGATTAATTAATAGGTAGGTGTAAGCTTATAGAAGCCAATTAGAGGAATATTAGTGTGATTTAGGCTATTATAAGGGGATTAAATCAATTAAATATTGATTTATTGGTTAAATGGAAGGGAAAGCTAATTAATTAATAATAATTAATTAGTCTAGGTAGAAGGGGTGATTTATTAATGGAAGGTCGTTAATTAGGGTATTTGTTGGATAAGCAACTTAATTAATTAGCTTAGTGTAATTAATTAATGATGATATGAGGGAAAATGAGTGCCTTTGACGATATGTCGTTGATTTGCGAGAAAGGGGATAATTAGCACAATTTAAGTATTTAAATTGCTTTGGCGTAATTATAGGTGTCTACAGATAGATTCTAGCACAATCACCTTATTTTTAATTTATTTTGGTCGGGAGAACCAAAAATAGTTTAAATTTGTTCATCAAGATGATGCAAAGAAACCTCGCTAATTAATGTACATTAAATTTTTTTACATGGTTATCGCTCGATATTTTAGGAAAATATATAAAGTTAAAAAATTAAATCAAAACTATATTAAGAATTCAATTGTATGATAATTATTTCCAATTAAATAAGTGTTTCCATGTAGAATTAAATAAATGTAATGTCTTCATCATGTTTTTGGTATGTAGATTGGAAGTTAAAGACATTATATATGTAATAATATTATTAAATCTAATTTTAATCAATATGCATTTTATAATTAATATATTCCTCCTTTTGAGCCCGCTAATTTATGCCAAAAATTAACAAAGCTTTGAGGCTTCCATGATATAATTGGTTGTTTTGACAACCTATTTATGAAACCCAAATTCTATTTCAAATTACATACAAGATTTTACACATATATTTATATATCCATTATATAAATTCAGGATTTATTTATTATTGTTTATATCTTTTCAATATGATTTCTTTTCTATGAATAAACTCTACCATAGGAAAAAAATTCTACCCTAGCGTCCGCTAGGCTATAATTCTAATTTGGAAAAAGAATTAATTTTCCTTGGCCCCTCACGGATCAGTTGTTTTTATATAGGAAACACAACATTTTTTGGTCCTAACGATCACTTTTGTTCTTTGTCAGTTGTTATATTTGAAAAGATTAACAATTTAGATTTATAAAATAACTTCATTTTGAACATGATATATTTACCTTTAAGAATAAATTAATGGCTGCTAGGATGCAATGAGTAGATGGCGTCGTATGTAAAAACTTGTTTTATAGATTCTCAAACGCAATTCCGATTTTCCATATTTTTTCATAAATGTAAAATAATTCTACCAGAATCTTGTAAGAAGTAGATAAAACTATACGTTTACCTATATAACATATTAAAGATATGATTTTACACATATATTTATGTATCCATTATATAAATGATGATTTATTTGTTATCTTTTATAACTTTTCAATGTGATTTCTAGTAAAGATTAAGAATTTACATTTATAACATAGCTTCATTATGAACATGATAAATTTCCCTTTAGGAATAGCTTAGTGGCCACTAGGGTGCAATGAGTAGATCACGTTGTATTTAAAAACTTGTAGTATAACTTCTTGGTCACTAGTCCAAGTTTCTTTTCTTGTCCTAAATGTAAAAATATTCTACCAAAATCTCATAAGAAATATAGAATTCTAGACATATAGTTGTGTAACACATGAAAAACATGATTCTAAACGTACACAACTTCATTATGAACATGATATATTTTCCTTTAAGTATAGCTTAGTGTCCACTAGGGTACAATGAGTCCAAGTCTATACGTATACTATTATATAAATTCCAGATTTATTTTTTTTGTTTCCACTAGGGTATGTGCTTGGAAGGTTGAACACATGTAGCGGGACAACAAGGAGGTAGACTGTCTATTAGACTTGGAAGATTGCTTTGATGAAGAGGAGCCTAAGGAGATAACATCATTTCTTCCTCCATCTTCCACCTTCCAAGCACATGAACCTGCTGCCATGAAGGAGAATATTCAAGTGCAACAACCTACATTCCATAATGGCCCTCTGGAACCAAGGTTAGAAGATCTTGATCTTCCATGTTCTCCACAAGAGGAGGAAGAGAAAAGGTGAGAGGATGTCATCATCTCTCTCACACCATCCACCCAAGAAGGTCCACAAGAAGAATCCATTTTTGGAGTTGAAATTGAGTAAGGGGCACATCTAAAGGATCATACCATGCCCAATCAGGTACTTAGCTTCATTGGAGCCAAGGTAGAAGAAAAAACCAGTCATGCCTACTTCAGGGCATGAGGATGAGTATCAAAGTACCAAGGGTCACCATCAATACCTTCAGGAGTCCAATGCCGGTCAGCTTAAGGAGGTATTTTCCATTAATGTTGATACCTTGATGATTTGGGTGGACGACCGGCTTATTGTCAGTTTTTCACTCATACAGGCAGCTATATTTTGTCTCAAATCATTTGCATGGCTGCCCCTCTTGAGAAAGCGAAGCTAATTCTCCCCGCTGAGCTTTAGGATTTGTTTGAGTCCATCTTCTCTCTGGTTAGTGTAGGAGTAGGAGTAGACTTTGTTTCTAGCGAAGAAGTTCTTGTACACACTTTGCATGTCTTATTTGAGGCATGCATGATTTTTTCTTTGTATATAAGTTTTGTTCGCATTGCTCCAGAGGTGCATGAGGCTAGGCCCTTCAATATTCATGGAAAAAGGTCCATAGTTGCACTGTAAATTGCTATATCAAATGAAAAAATGCAAAGCAACTAAAAAATCAGTTTTGAGATAGTCCATTTCAGGGACAAATGAAAGCCCCAGGGTCAGACAATTTTCTACTCTCAGAACCCTTATTTCAAGATTTCTCATGAAAATTGAGAGTGCGAGACATGTGGCAAGGCGAGTTCGTGGTTAGGCAGAGGCCAACAAAGATGGGCGGTTGGGGGTCCATTTTGAAAGAAAGGCCAGTATCAGGCTATCATTCTTGACTCCATGCCCAATGGAGGGTTCAAGGCCACTGGTCCATTCATCTAGTAGGTAGATACCCCGTGATTCGCTAATTGTTATCTCAAAATTTTCCCCCAAAAAGTTTGGATCACCCACAACCCCGTGCGGTGAGAAATCAAGAAACAACTCCATCAAGCGAATCCACGCTTCAAATCCAACAAACAGGTTGCAAATGGGCTATAAAATGGAATAACAGGTCAAGGAAGGAGAATAATGCATCGAAGAAGCCGGAGGCTCAAAGAAAAAGGGAATGGCAAAGGCTCAAAGTCATTGGGCTCTGAAATGAGTCAGAATGAGTCCCCAAATTGGCCAAGTATGGAGCGATAGAGGAAGTTGCCAAGTGTCCAAGTGATGCACCTCCAGAGGTTAGATCTAAAAGGGAGACTCAAACAAGTGCCAAGCCTCCACGTGTCCAAAGCCCCAAAAGTTACATCATTTGTTGAAGTCTTCGACTCAGTAGAAGGTGCCAACTGTACAAATGGCACAAATTCAAAAGTGGGATCCCGAGTGGAGGCTTGAACGCGCCACCCGCCACGTAGCTAATGGTCAACATAGGTCAAAGGGAGAGTGGGCCCAAAATTGGTTAAGTATAGAGAACCGGTGGAAGTTGCCACATGTCATCTCGGTGAATATTCAAAGGTAAATCCTAAAGCGGGTCTCCCAAATGAGCACGAGGCTTCCACATGTCCCAGGTCCGAAAAGGGGACATAGCCATCCGTTTAAATTGACTAAGTATAAGAGTGCCAACAAAGCCTCCACGTGTCTCGACGACACAACACCAAGGTTGGGTCTAAAGTGTAGAGACTCAAATATGCGCCGAATCTCCACATGTCTAGGGTCCAATAGTGCTAAGCAGAGGGAGACAGAGTGAGCCTAAAATTGACTAAGTATATAGAGTCTGTGGACGGCTCCACGTGTTGTATCAGCGTAATTTCAAAAGCGCAGCCCAAAAGGAGATTCCCAAATGAGCACCATCTCGCCACGTGTTTAGGGGCTGAAAATATAAGAGTGGCCATTGAAAATCCCAAGAGCCTACAAAGGATTCCACATGTCAATCCAATGCTCCTTTAAAGGCCAAATCCTAAGCGAGTTTCCAAATGAGGGCGGACCTTCCATGTGTCCCAGGTCCAAAGAAAGGGACAAGGTTAGGGTTGAATAGTCAAAACAGAGGTAGGCTAGTGGAGGGAGCCAAGTGTCAAGACAGAGTGTTGTTTCAAAGGTAAAATTTGGGGCAGGTTTCTAAACAAGTGCCAAGCCTCCACGTGTCCAAGGTCAGACTTTTTGGCTGCCAAGCAAAGGGACTCAGGGAAAATACAAAGGAGCCCAAAGAACTTGTGTAATTTGCAACACATAAATTCAGCACTATTTCAAGAGCAAAAGGAGGGAGCCATATCTCCAAGATGCGTAAGACCGCCACGTGTCCCCTATATGAATAGACTCTTACATATTGTAAGTCACGTTAAGCACCCGACCTGAGGAACTTGGGGATGGCCATATCTTTTGATTGGGAAATTAGATTTGGGCGGGAGAAGAATTTTGGAAACATCTCAGCACCCTCTATGCCATGGAAACATAAAATATCATTCTTAGTAGGATCTGGTAGGTTAAAAATGGGAAAACGTCTTATAGGCCATTAACGCATAATCTGATTTCTTCAACAACTTGATCGGATTCGATTTGATCCGCCATTCCCCCTCCTTCGAGGCACCAAACAATAAATCAATACGACATGACATTGTGGGCAAGTCCGAGTTAGCATTGAGGGATGGTGGTTGAGCTTTTATAGCAAGATTCACTGCGTCTTAGTGTGGTTAGAGTAGTATTTGAATTCTTTCCTCCTCTCTCTGCTATTTCTTCCTATATATTGTAATGAAGGGACATATTCAAGTTGTTGGTCATTATTTCTCTCTTGCCCGCCCTCTCTTTCTTCCTTAGGGTAGAATGTGAGTCTAAGCCTCCTCCCATGGCTATGTAATGGTGTTTTATTTCCTCTTGCCCATTGATGATGTACCATGTAACATTTTGGAGCAATACAATCTGTTTCGTGATGCATCTATCCATCCTTAGCTTATTTTGTTTTCTCTTCTTACCTCTCATCGTTGTAGGGTATATTGTGTATACTTTGAAGTTTGTTGCAAGTTCGGGAGATGCTCTTAAAGGGTTTCAAAGTGGTGCTCTATTTGAAACCTATCTCTAGTCTATGGTGCATTCTATCCACCCTCTCCTCTGCTCACCTCTCTCCACTTCAGGCGGTCGGGTCTGTGACTCAACCACTTCCTTTTCTGGTGTATCACCAATTAGTGTAGGATATTTCACCCCCTCTCTCTCTATCCCCTTGGAATGGTTAGATTATGATAGAATAGGTTCTACCTACACTGGAGTAGCTTGTGGCAGGTAGATTAGGAAGCAAGAATCAACTTTCTCCGGAGGTCCATCTCAAGTTTTGCAAGTTCCCACAGCTTGAGAGATGGTCCCATGTTGTGCAATCACACTGAATGCCCCAATTCACACCCAAGCCATTCGGGGGTTCTGTGATTCTACACCAACATTTTTGGCACACCGGTGGGACACTGAGGTTATATCTCTCATCTTTCCAAGGTGTCTCATTATCAATAGAAAATCATAAGCCACCGTGTGACCACAATAACAGTTTTGGCACACTCGGTGGGACAGGTCTGAAGCACCTTACCACTTCATCTTAGCAGGTTGGTGTGTTCTTGTTAAGGTTTAGCCTTTTGAGGCACATGCAAGCACATCTGGTGACTCCATCTAGTCAACAACCCCATATCTGAAGTTGTAGACCTTTTCCATCCATTTCCACCCATCTTCATTCACTTTTCTTTCCATATCTCTCATTTTTATTCCATTTCATGAAGTTTTGCAATCATGAATTCATTCCCTTCATGGAATTCACACCTACAGTAGTGCAGTCCACCTCCAATGTTTTTCCTAGCTCCTCCAAATCAGCATTATGATCAAATCCAGAACCATTATGCTTACCCATATGAGCAGGGTCAAAACCAATTTGGCCATGAAGCTTATCAAGAACAAGGGGATGCATATGATGGTGACATCTACATGGAAGATGTTGATCTGCTGAAGAAGATTTGAAGAATGGAGGCTAGCATGGTGCAGTCAAGGGCTACAAAGACAAATGAAGGCATTCAGGATTGGTTTGAGGTGCCTTGTCCATGGGGAGGCCATTTTCCAAGACACTATAGCCCACAGGAGAAGCTTGACTTCATGATTGAGATGTTGCCCCAACTTGCACAATGGGCTGAGGAGATAGAGGCCTACAAACTTGGCGTCAGGGAGCCTTGTCAATGGGTAAGTCCTATGCCATCATCTGGTAATTTTCTCTCCATTCCCAAGCAACACCATCTCAACCGGAGCTTCAATTCCCAAGCTTCCCATCTATTGCCCCAAGTGTTGATTTCCCTTCCCCATCTCCTAGTCTTCCACCCCATTTCAACTCTTCTCCCCTTTTCTTTCCCAAGCAGTCATTCCCTCCAAATAAACAAGAAGTTCCACTTCCCTCAACACCATAAACAATTGTAAAGTTGGTTGAACCCCAACTTACCACACCTCTTTCTTTCCCAAGTCCATGTTGGGAAGTGACTCAAGAAACCAAACAAGGAGAACAACAAGAGGAAGATCCCAATAGAGAAGAAATGAAAGACAATCTGAAGAGTTGGGCTGCCAAATTTGGGTTTACCAAGATCCACATGATGGTTAATCCAATAGAGGAGGTCAGGGTTGAGAAGCCAGCGGTGATTGAGGCTGAGTTTGCAACAGAAGAGGAACAATCAGCTCCAAGTCTAGTTAAAGAGGAGTAGATGGAGGAGGACCATACAATTTCAGAGGCTCCAGGCATGGAGCAGGCCATAAAGGAACCTTCAGTTCTTCCTCCCATTTCATCCCCTTCAAAATCTAATGTTGAAGAAGAGTTTGAGCTTTAAAACTTCATGTTTGAAGATGAGGGGGACCATGGTGAGAAAATTTCAGATTCTAGAGGACACCATGGAGGAGGTCGAACGCATGTAGTAGGACAACAAGGAGGCAGACTATCTATTAGACTTGGAATATTGCTTTGATGAAGAGGAGCCCATGAAAATGTGTGATATTGATGATATGTTGTTAATTTGCAAGAAAAGGTATAATAAGTGCAATTTAAGTATTTAAATTGCTTAAGATAAATTATAGGTGTCTACAATATAAACACAAATTTACACTCGGAAAGGTAATAAAAAAATCTTAAGAGGTGATAGTCTAGAGGGTGACTTGTGAAAGTGGTACAAATATATATCTATGTGTATGTCTTAGGAGATACTATAGGGTTAAATCACGTACTTTTGTGAGCTATTTACAAGTACGTGGGTTATGTGTGTGTATGAGAGATAATATCATTATTATAAACTAGGTTTGGTTGTGTAATATTATGCATGTAATGTATTTTTTAATTAAGATAAGTTCTAGTTGTGTAAATTTGTAACGTAATTTTTCTTATATCTAGGCTACACAATCTTAGGCATATCTTCATTGAAACCTCTAACTTTGATTGTAGCATATGTGTATTTTGAGTTATAGGTGAAGAGAAGGAAATTTGAAAATCCTCACACATGATTACACACATATGAAACATGTTTTTACTAAGAAAATATGTCAGGGAAGGAATAAACAACCAAGATATTTTCTTAGATAATATAATTCAAGATACTTTCCACAGTGGAAGCTATAATTAACAATACAAACCAAATGCCCCTTTGACCATGATTCCATCCACATTTTTGGGACATTGTCCCAGATGATCCAAATATAGCTGAAATTTGTTGAGTGCCTTTTGCATGCTCTACGTGGCCTTCTCTAAATCTCTCACACACTCTCACTCTCCTAAACAATGCAATTGAGATAAGTATTTAATCATTTTTTCCTTGCTTTCCCTAATTAATAAATTCCTAGTTAAGAGAATATAATCTAGAATTGATTATTATATGATGTCATACATTAGTTCTATTTTGATTTTTTGCATTTAGTATAATATAGCTAAACTATACATTTGTAATGGGGGAATCACCTTCTTAGAGGAATGGAGATATCTTAGGGCCAAAGGATATGAGATGGTTATCAGGCCATCCCATAAGGGTTTTGAGGAAAACACCCTTGAGAAATGTTTTGGGACAATATATGTGGTTTTAAGTGGATTAAGAGCATGTTTTGTATAGCCTATGGTTTTGGTACTCATTGTGTTGTAATACCACTTGAATGATTTCATTTTTATGTGCTTACTTATACTTGCACATTGATTACGATAATGCACGCTTTGAAGTACACCATTATCTTGTAAACGATTGAGTTAATATAATAGTGAAAAAGGTTATTATGTTGTTTTTACCAAAAAGGTTTTCCTAGATTTTATTTTTTATTTTATGTAATCTTATACATGGATATTATTTTTATTATTAAATTTTAGATTTAAAATTCTATTAATATTAATTGCAATTTATAATTTTATCAGTTCATTTTTTTTTCAAACCAATTAAATAAATAATTGGTAGTGTATAGAAGGAAAACCTCCATGCATTGTTCTCATAGGTGTATGAATCCTCCTTTTCCTTCACTTTTATATGAAATCCACCTTGAACACCTCTCTATGATGATGTGTTAATAAAACCTATTTGTATGAAAAAAACTAATCCAAATTTATTTATAATGAATCTAATAGTGTAATGGATAGACGCCTCATTATGCGAATTTGGATAGCCATCCGATGCTTAGAAATAAATTTGTAGTCAAATCTAAGCCAATGAATACTTGTCATCCTTATTCAAAAATTAGTAACTTTGAAAAAAATATGTACCTCTATCTTCATTGTTGTATTCCGTGGATGCAACCATTGACATAATGTTCACATTTATAATAAATTGATAAGAAAGAATTACAAAATCTCAAATCTATTTTTTCACTTGGAACATATCAAAATTTATGAAGAGTAGATGAGTAACTTGAAGGAAATTTTTACATTAGAGAAAGATAGTTTCAAAATGGAAAAAGAAGAAGATTGGGAAACAACCTATGAGTAGTTAGAAGAAAAAAATTCCTTCATTTCTTTTGAGAGAAAGTTGGATGCCATAAGAAGAGATTTTCAACTTCATCTACATTTTAAACAATCAACGAGATGTATTAGACACATATATAAGTCTAAGGAGCTCTTGATTATGAAATAACAAAAATCTCTACTAATTAATTCCAAATAAATATCTATATTTGAGAAATGATTTGAAGTCCTTAAAATATTTTCAATGTTGTGATGAATGAAATATCTCAATCTCGGCTAAGGTTGAGGTAACCAATAAAGAATGAATACTAATGTTCGTCAATTGGTCTTGTCATAAAGAAAACAATAATAAATGTAGTGATGAAGAAAATTTTCCAAGCTTCAAAACCATCAATTACATGCATAATCTACTTAGCATAAATAACAACAATATGTTTGTGGATATAAACAATATTTGTGTTGCACTTGTCTTGGTGGAATCGACAAACCTCCCAAGTAAATATATAGAACCCTCAAGTTCTCTTAGCATTGGCCCACATGAAATATATATAAAAATGAAATATTTCATAGAATACCTTATAAATCTCCCAAAAGGATGAATTATAATCATATGTAGCCTAGAAAATCTTGGTGCATATTTGGGATTTATCAACCAAAGATAAGGATAGTAGTCTATACATCAATTTTCTTCTTAACTTATAGCCATTATTCAAAAGGGGAGATTTCAATGATGAATGGTAATCAAATAAATGTGGACATGTATCTCATTTATTATTAATCCATTTCTATTGAAAGTTATAGATCCAATCAAGAAGTGGCATCATACTTTGTCAATAACATAGCAGTTTTGGACCATTAGAGGTTCAAGCTAGAGGCTTTATAATAGGTAATCTGTAAATGCCAAAAACATCATTTCCTTTCATGTGCACTCAACACCTCATGATGGGATGTTACCGAACAAGGGCTACAAATAGTATGATGATTCATGAGTTAGGGTGTAAGAATACAAAGAAATGGAAAGAAGATTCCTCTACCTATGTTCTCGAGAGAGAAATATCTTCTCATTGAGGGAAGTGAGACTTCTACAAATTTGATCATGGTGGATGGTATGGTCAAGGTTGGTAGTAATCTGGAAGCCCTATATCTATGTCATGATTGGAAAAGGGAGGAATGTTGGGTTGTGTTATTCAGTAAAGCGGTTGTTTGAATAAGGTTGAACCTAATCTAGCAAGGTCATGTGGAAGTGGGTGATGAGGGATGTTAGACAAGATAAGAGCGCTCATATCACTAATGGGAATAACCTTATAATATGATGTTGAATGTGGTTGTTTTCTTTCAGGGATTCACCTTCAATAATAACAAGCTAAGGGATGATCTGTATCGGGGATGGTGAGGAATGAAATATATCTTGTCTAAGATTATATAAGAAATATTCCTATATTTTTGTTGTTTGAATAAGTCAGAATGTGATAGAAGTGTCTAACTCTACCAAAAAGGCATGGATAGCTAGATTCATTCATAGTTAGAGGAGAAACAACTAATGTGTAGTGTTTTCTATAGTCTAGATCAAAGCGTGGTGAGACCCGTGTTGAAGGTTGTGTTATGAAAGTCCTAGGATAAGATTGGAGTCATGGAGGTGTATTATTGTTTGGTTTTATCAAAAGTATGGCCTATTGTCCTATGAATCAACAAATTTCCTTAGCTTGTTTTTGTTGGTTTGTTGTGTGTGATGTTTGTTGCAATATTTTTGTTACTAGTTTTGTGGGATATTTGGGTGTAAAAATGTATGTTTTGATGTGTTTAACTCAATCTAAATGTTGTTTCCCATCTTCGTTTTAGTTGTTTTTTATGAGTTATTTGAACACAAATTAATCATGATAACAAGAATCACAATGATTTACGGAAATAAAAGTGCAAATACTAATTTTCAGATTATATACAATGAGATATTAAAATTTAATTATAGATATTTTACTACTCTAATTGAAAAATCTATGAATTGCTATGTTTTCGGTATTTTTGGGTTTATAAAATGTGATGATTATGAAAAATGAAAATAAATCTACAACAAAAATTAATTTTTTTGCTACATTAAACTTGTTGCGAGGTAAGAAATTATAACAATAGTTACTCTCAAGTAATTTATGAAAAATGAAAATAAATCTACAACAAAAATTAATTTTTTTTTTGCTACATTAAACTTGTTGTAGGGTAAGAAATTATAACAACAGTTACTCTCAAGTAATTATTGTTCTCGTATCTCGAATATTGTAAGTTGTTTGAGTGTAATGTCCTAAGATAGATGCTTATTTTGTAAGATAAACACCTAGTAAGTTGAGATCTATGAATTAAGGTACATTTAATCTATCCTAAAATTGATTTTGATTTAACCTACAAGTGAATTTGAAAACAATCTAGTGACTTAAACTATGTTATTTGGGGGTTTTGTTTTTTCTAAAATAAAACACTGAAGTTAAACTATCCTAAATTTTAAATGTGACAAATTATATTCCTACTCTAAAACTAGGATCCAATCCTAGAGATGGGAGAAACCAGTACAAGGATATTTTACTCTATTAAACTACAATGCATGAATTTAATCAAATAGATCTAATTTAACTCTTTTTTTCCTTTTCCTTTTTATGGGGTTTTTAAAAATAACACGAAAGAAAGAAATCTATATCCGAGCTAATGATGTAAATAATTTTTTTGATTTATATCCAACCTATTTTTGTAATAAAAAAAAAGCTAGCATGAACCATGTGTGATTATAGCCTCAACAAACTACTCCATTTGAGGTCATTAAAATTCCTTTTGTAATGATGTATTCGATTAGGGAGAAGAGGAAGCTCGATGCACTTTGGAAGATGAAAAATAACTGATATGTGGCTGGTTCAAGGGGGGAAAAAAGGTTGGTTTGAAGGCACTTGTGTTCTCTTTTGAGTAATACCAACAATACACAATCCTTGGGGTGCTTGATGTACTGGAAGCAGTAGCCTTTGGGATTTTGGTTTCTCTTAAAGGATCAACAAATATAGTAGCAGATTGTTATCCTGGAAAATATAGATTCTAAAATATGGGGGCAGAAAATGAGTGCTTAATTTTTCTTAATAACAAGCCTCTAAGTGATCTCAAACTCAACTCTAAATTAAAAACAAATATATGTCTTAGATTAGATCTTTAGATTGTGAAGTCATGTGTGAGGGTAGACTGATCAAATGGGTGTTAAAAAAGAGGTCAAATGTGTAAATGGCGAAAAGTAGGATCAAAATTCATGAATGTGAATTTTGATTTTGAACTAGAGTTGTATAAGAGACAAAATCACTATTTCCTATAGGTGGTGGGAGATGCAACAGGTTGTTAGGTAGAACATAATTGTTAGACGATTCTACAAAACCATCACGGTGGGACAAAAGCGCAACAATGAGGGATGAAACAACAATAGAGGGGATGGATATGCCATGGTGTAACATCCTAGATGGAAAAATAAGCTCTAAAAGGAGAATAAAATAAGAAAACAAGGCTCTGGAAAGGATCGGTAAGGCCAAAAATATATGCGAAAGGGGTGCAAGGGTTAAAAGGGGGATGAGAGGGGGTCTTGAGAATTTCAAAACATCTTGTCATGTTTTTGGAGATCCTCATCATCGTCATTAAGTATTTTTACTATCACCATGTAAAATGGGGTGCATACAAATTGCCCCCTTAGGAGAAAAACCCTGTCATGAATTTGTTAGGGTGTGATGCCCAAGAAGTTAGCACTAAAATCAAGAAATCATTAAAAACTCACCTTACCTACATGTTTTACCTCAGTAGTGCAATGAAGCCCATTGTTGTCCGCATTCTCCTATAAGAAAAAATAAAATGAAAACAAGTGCAATAGTTTGAAACAAGGTAGAAATAGTTACGTAATTAAAATCAAATGAGAGGACGTACCTTTTGAGCAAGGTTGGAAATACTACCTTTTCCATCCACGCTCGTGTAACTCCGCAAAAGCTCAATCGAAGACAACACTATACAACAATAAAATATAGTAAGAAATGAATATTAGAGTAACTTTAAAACCTTCACAAGATTTGGAATAAGATATGGCACATGAAATAACTAAAAATAGTATTTTTACAAATTTTGGCCAAAATTAACCCTTGTATATTAAAATATTGCTAAATTTAGATATTATTTACACAAGGAGAATATAAAATTTTAAGCTCTAGAGAAATGTTAACCATCTGAAAAATGGAGAAAGAAAATGAGATGGTGAGAACGATAAGATAACAATAACACCAAAGCAGTAATAAGCGGGGAGGGAGGACAAGTGAGATATACACCGTTTTTATATTTTGGGGGAAATGTTTGTTTGCCCTTATCTACTATTTTGGGGTGTCACTTTTCATGAAATTAGTGTAGAATTGTATGTAAAAGGGAATGGTAGGAATGTGTAAAAAAATTATTTTTCCAAGGGTTTTACATAGTTTTAGTTGATTTTGAAATTTTTGGGTGCAAGCGGGATGGAACCTCCGATCGTGGGATGAAACAACTAGTATGTTTAGACTAGGGATTATGTAACCACCACAATGGGTATGTAATCTGTCATGGAGGGGTTGAAAATACCTATGGAAAATGCCCAACCGCCACCTACAGAAAGTAGTGGTTGTGTAAAAAATAGTTAGAAAGTTAATATTTTTGTTAGGAAGTAATTTTTGGTTTTGTTGCATTATAACTTCCATTTTCTATTGTTTTAGGTGTTTTGGAGTGTGGATATGTCAAATGGAGTAGAGTTTGAGAACTTGAATAGTTATAGGTTATGATAGGCCAAATGAATCTAAAGGAAACTATTTTATTGGCTAATTTAGGGCTCTTAAAGTTAGTTTTGATCCATTGGTTGCTCATGTGAGAAAGATCCTAAGTGTCTTTCTTACTTACTTGAATCTTGCCGAGGAACACCTTCTCGGTTTTCATTAGTGGAAATAGAGTGGAATATCACTCTAGAAAATGTGTAGAGGATCACATGTCTCTTGGTCATAGGAAATAGGTTACACTATCATCTACTACAAGGGTGGATCATACCTTAGATTGGGCCAACTATTTTGGTGATTCCTAGGCATTCGAAGGTGGTGCCATGCGCAGGGGGTTAGTCACGGAAGTGGTTTGGAATGCTCACATTTTGAACTTCTGCAAGGTGATCATTGACATCTTCTTTTCCCAAGTAGTTGAGGACATGAGAATGAAAACTCTTCTCTACTCCAAGGTCCCATCATAACAGAGAATGAGGAGCATGGCCACAAGTAAACTTGGGCCTAGGATATGTTATCCCACACCTATAGGGATTTATATAGAGAGGCGAGGTTGGGTGATTAGGCATTAATATACTAAACACTAGTTACGAGTTGGGTATATGAGAGGTTCAAACCATATGTCAGGATAGTTCCACTAGTTCCACTTGAAGAGACCATATCACATCATTGGGGAACATGGCCCCATTTAGATATTCTCCTAGAGAAGTTGTGACTTTGACATACTTGGACCTAATTATAGATTCATACTTGGCGGTGCAAAAATCTTGTCTCGGAGAGGGAATTTCATTAATGGTATATTCCTTCAAGGGAAAATTAAATGAAAGAGTGGGATATGTTGAGGTCCATCTAGTCAACAGGGTGACACAAAATTTTGGGTAGTCATGTTGTAAACACAATCACCGAGAGGGGTGGGGTGAATCGGTGAGCAATAAAAACTTTCATTCACTTAACATTCATATCAATCAACCATTCAATTCAAATTAACCATTAATCATGTATTCCTAAGAAACATTACCATTAGATGATAAAATGAGAACAAACATACACAAAAACACCAGATATAAGTGTGAAACCATTTAGGGGAAGAAAACCCACTAAAACAAAGCTTTATTATTGAAATGAATCATGTTTAGGTTAGCACCAACCCAACAAGGAGAACCAAACCTAAAAGGAGAACCAACCCATAGATGAATTAACACCAAATAAATCCACCTAATTTGTTTGTAACCTCTGAAAATTTTCACCAAAAACTAATGATGACACTATGAAGCTCTTTTTCCTTCTATGTTCTCCAAATATGCTCTCTAGGCTAACTCGTTCAAGCATTTCTTCACCAAGTTGATTAGGTATAATAACATATCTATAAAACAATATCCCACACTCTATAACATCATAACATATTCTCTCTTCCATCTCTTGATGGTCACACATACCTCCTTCACCTCTTTAATCAGCCCTCTAGCTTGCACTTTCTCATACCCTATCTCTCTATCATGAATAGACCTTACAATTTGCTTTTATAAATGACTTATGATCATAACTCACCTAGGTTGATTATCCTATGAAAAATAAAATTTAAAAAATTTAATAACATGCTAAAAACCATATAAAGGACCATATAGGTCAGCAATAGCTTCTTTACACTCAAATCCTTCTTTAGGACACAAGAAGCCCTAAAGAACCCAAATTTCCCTCTCACCAAAATCAAGATCACCTGGGCCTACATGGCCATCACAAAACCTCAAGGACCACTTAGATTTTTATAATCCCACTCCATGCCTCCTATAAGCTTGATCATCTCTACAACACTATCTCTCATCATGAAACCCTCTTGAGAACAAGGACAACCAAGATACCCCCAAACTAGTCTTCAAGGATGAACCCAAACCAACATCAAATCACCTCAAACATGAAAGTGTGATTATCAATGGAAATATCATGAACTAATTGTCATCACTTAATGCTCAAGACACCACCACTTTGACTATAGAAGCCCATAAAAACCTTGGCACCCAGATAAACTAAAACTACCAAAAACCTCCCCAAAACCAGTCATGCAAGAATGACTTTAATAACCATCCTAAGGGATAAATCATGATTGAAAACCACTCCAAACATGTAGAATATTTTACCAAATTCCTCAAACACAAATTTAGTCAACAAGTCTAGTGTATAACTTGGGAGGAAATAGAACATCTTCATAAATTTGCATTTTTTTGTGGGGTCCACATATAGCCATGACACCTAAATTACACGGAGAATCCCGAGAGAGTCCTCTACAACCTCCAATCATCATAAAATACAATATAATCCATTATTGTCCACTATGACCAATTTATTCTCCATCACTTTTGACTTAGGGTTTAAGAAGGGTTTAGAAGTTGTTTACCTTCTTAACGATTGTTCATAAATCTCGCCCTTAATGAAAAAACTAATTCCTTGGAATTTCATCTTAGTACCCTTCCCCAAATACCATGAAGAGTATAGAAACCCATGAAAAGTTTACACATGCCAAACAGAACAAGAAATTTCAATTCTAACTCAAAATCTCATTACCAAGAACTCAGTAAGGGAAAAAACACCATATCTTGCAAATTCTTGCAATTTATGACCCAAAACTTGGACAACACCTCAAGAAAAACCTTTCGCACCTTCCACAATACTCAACTTTCCATTTCCATGCTGAAATATCTCCAACCTATCTTATTAGGTCACCTAGGGCTTGAAAATAGGTATTAGGCATACCTAGAAAGCATGAATTAGCCCTTTACATGCACTCTAAGACACTTGTGAGTGTATCTAAAAATCATCTACATGATTTCCATTCTCTCACCAAGCTTAAATAACTCATACATACTTGTACTCCATCATGACATACATCATCCTACTGACTAGGCCTCCAAACCAAATATCTTGAACATGCTTGCACCAACCATATTGACCTCCTCATGACTTCATTATTCTTGAGCACCTATAAGATCCTTAAACACACATCATGACATCACTATAACATCCATATACCTCTGTAATACTCCTAAACTACTCAAGACACCATGCTACACTAGGTAATCGAACCGACCAAGCAACAATGAAGGACACTACCAATCAACCTTCATGTCCCTTACCTCATTTGGAATCAATGATAATTTATACATCAATGAAAACACTACTTTCATCACACTTTGACATCAATGATAACACAATTCCAACAATCTCCCCATTTGTCATTGATGACAAACCCATTGATGAAAAACACAAATAGCTCATTCTCCTATTGGCATATGGTCCTATATGTGTTGTCATTAATGCAAAACCACATTAATGAAAAATTGGATGATGGATTATGGTTATATGATGATGTGTATGATGTTTCCTTGATGGTTCAGATGTGTACATGATGCTACGAGGAGATTCAATGTGAATTGATTGTTCTTGCAAGCCCATCCAGTGCATAGGTGATGCTACATGATGGTATGATCTTCTTGGATGCTTGAGAAGCATGTTGGAATGATGGATAGAAGGTTTAGAGAGTTCTTGGGCACTCACATCAGTGGTATGGTGTAGATATAGGTGATTGGCCATGATTTAGGTGCTCATTTAGAGTAGGTATGGATGTTAGGGGGTATGAGGATGAGATTTGGAGCTATATGAGCTCATGGATACATGTATTTAGGTGTATTATGGTATAATAGGTTTTTCCGAGTAATGTTTAGTGATTACATGACAAGTTATAGAATTCTTTTAGTTGACCCTAGCTTGTATAATGTGAAACCCTAAGGGGCAGCTATGCAAGTCTCAATGTCTGGAGAGTTTGAAGTATGGTGATGAAATTATGAATATTTGATATGTTATTGTGATTTTTCATGGTGATTTGATCAAAATTATAGGTTTTAAGGATGTGAAGTTTTTAAAATATGTTAGTTTTTGTGAGACAGGGGTTAAGAACAAACTCATTTCAGCATTTCGAATTTGATCTCCCGATGCTCACCATGAATTGTGTGCTTTGCATGGGATCTTGTGTCTTTCAATAATTTATATAAATTTATTGTAGAAGGTTTTACAAAAATAATGAGGTAATTTGATTGGTTAGGTTTTCTATGAACAAATGTTAAGAAGGAAAACAACTTTATATGAGTGTGAAACCCTATAAAAGTGGTATAAAATAATTTCTTCATAAGTGGAAATTTATTTATTCCTAGTGGATTAATGATGATTTGTACATGTAGAATAATCCTTCATATTTCCATAAGGGTATGGTAGAGGTCATAGTGATGAGTGGGCCCACTCAAACAATTTAATTTCTAAAGAAGAGTATTCTCGGGACAAGGTTTTCAAAAGGAGTTGCATGCTAAATTGATATTATGGAATTTATGTGAGTTTATATTGATTCCCAAAGAGTTTTTAGGACATTTTCATGCACGCACATGGTGAAATGAGCTTCATTCAAGGTTGACTAGTCAAAGGGTAGTTTTGAGGCCATACAAAGAAGTGTTCGAGAAAGTGAGCATAATTGGAGCTACAAGTAGAATTTTAAGATGATTTGAGTTGTTTTGGAAAGAGGATTCAAAGATATTTCCATTTATATAAGGATTAAATCTTGATTAGGAGTTTTTATATGGTTTCTATCTCATCTATTAGACAAGAAGGATTTTTTCAAGCAGGGAGATGATGACATCTCATTGGATGTTTTGAGTTGATTGAAGCATGATATGGATTATGTGATGCTTTATATCACCTGTAATGTGAATAGGAATGAATTTTTCATCCAATTAATCCATTTATAGGTCTTGATTGTTCTAGAATTTTTTTATCAATTGATCTTTGAAAACAACTTTTTGGGCAAGTTGATTTGGTGATGACAAAAGTGATTGTGGTTTGAGCAGGTGAGTGTTTCAAGAATTATAACTTGATTATAAATTTTATAAATATTATTTAATTTACATAAAGTTGATTCACGAAATGGTTTGGTTGTTTTTAAGTGATTTGGTGGCATAATGAAGTTTCCATGGTTTTGAAGGGTGTAGGAAACAATAGTTTTGAGATGAACAAAGAGTATTGAGCCCATTAAATGAAATAATTTGATTTGTTGAGATAAATTGAGACCATTTATGAATGTTAAATGGTATTTTAATCATGTGTAATTATTTATGAGCCATGACTTAGTATAGTTTTGATGTTGGGGAATTTGTATCTTTGTGCCCATGGGGATTTGAGTCATTTTTGGAGCATGTAATGAGGTTTTTAGCCGAGACTAACCTACTTGGGTCACTTATGAATATTATGATTTGAAATTTTTTTCATGATGTATGGGTCAATCCAAAGGAGGGAAAGATTTTTATTTTGAATTTGAAATAAAGAGGAGCTTATAAAAGCATTATTTTGAGTGCTTTTTGGAGCTAGTTGAATGTGTGCAAGAAGTGCAACATAGGCCTGTTATTTTTGCAGGTGAATGAGATTTAATTGAGATCAGATAAAGTGTGTTTCAAGTTGAGGAAGATTAGAAAGTATGTGTGTAATTTTTGAAGGTTTCAGAAGTGAAGGAAGAGCTAGTTTGTGAATGTTTGGATACTTAGGGTTTGTATGAGGATTTAAAGAAGTGAAAGATGAAACAAGTGGTATTAATCAATTGTGATGGAAAAAAATAAGAGATAATATCATCATAAGGTGGTTGAGTGGGTTATTGATCATCTTGGGGGTTGTAGCCTCCTTTTGGAGTTGGTGCTTCACAAAATTAGGGGTTGGTGCTCCACAAAATTAGGGGTTGGTGCTCCTTGTAGGGTCAGTAGCTCTACTAAACTATGGTTTGATGCTCTTTGTGGGGTTGAAACCTCACTAAATTTTGAAATATATCAATATTATATTTTTTTCAAAGTGGGTTTTGTTTGTCTTGATGGTTTCCCACTTATACCTTGTGTTTTGTGTTGATATCTTGCTAATGCTTTCTTGCACATGTAATGATTGATTGCATGCACATATATGTGGATGGTTGAATGTATTTAAATATGAAAATATGAAATATTAAATTAATTTTTATAAGTATTGAGTCACCCCCTTTCAGTCCATTGTGCTTCTGAAAATTAGTATCAGAGTGGGTCCTTTTCGAGAAGTCTAACTACTTGAAAGGAGATCCTCTAAATCACGATTATGGAGTATTCTAAAGAGAAAAATGGTGTGTTTCCGTTGATAAGTATGATGGATTACTTGAATACATTGGGGTTTGATATATGGCATGACATATATGGGCTTTGTTCATCTTATTTGCAACAAAATTAAGTTTATGGTATTGCTCAAACTATTTTTCATAGTCAAGATGAGAATCTAATTTGGTATATTGATGCTTTTTTTATCTCCTATGAAATGTGACAACAGTAAGTTCTTAACTCTAAAGAAAAATTCTTCAAGGTCTGTGAGATTTCGAGACTATTCTACCATAAATATTTTAGGAAGAGGTACTTTGAGCTTAGATAATGGAAAAAATATCAGCAAGGATGTCTTATATGTCAAACTCTTAAAACATAATCTACTTATTCTTATTCAAATGGTTAAACAAGGGTGTGTTCTTACCTTTGATGTGAGAGGTTTTAAGATAAGGAAATGAGAACCATGAAAGATTTTTGAAAAGGTGAAAAGAATTGATGGCAACATGTTTATTCTTAAAGAAATTAAGAAACAAAAATTTCTTATGAGCAAGATGAATGATTGTTGGTTATGGAATAAGAGGTTAGGTCATGTAAAATTTGATAATCTTGTTAAAATCATCTCTAACAACTATGTAAGAAACATGCCTAAACTCAACAAACCAGAAGATACATTGTGCAAGGAATGTTTGCATGGAAAGAAAACTAGAAGGAGATTCAAGACTAATGAACATGAGTCTACCACAAGTCCACTTCAGCTGATTCATACTGATCTATGTGGGCCTATGAGGACTGAAAGTACTTCAGGTGATTACTACTTCATGCTTCTTATTGATGATTTCACTAGATACACTTGGGTTGCATGTTTGAGAAACAAATTTGATGCATTGGATGTTTTTAATTCTTCAAATATCTTATTGAAAATGAGAAGAATGGAAAAATAAAATGTATTAGATCTGATAATGGAGGAGATTTTTGGTCTGATTCATTTGATGAGTT
This sequence comes from Taxus wallichiana var. yunnanensis, assembly GCA_018340775.1. Taxonomy (NCBI): domain Eukaryota; kingdom Viridiplantae; phylum Streptophyta; class Pinopsida; order Cupressales; family Taxaceae; genus Taxus; species Taxus wallichiana. The sequence continues at coordinate 417,422,489 of CM031239.1, read as the reverse complement.
TTGTAGTGTTCATGGCATTAAGAGACAATTTTTAGTTTCTAGAACTCCTCAACAAAATGGAGTTGTTGAAAGAAATAATAGGATTGTTCAAGATATAAAAAGGAACATTCTTAATGAGTCTAAATTACAGATGGTTATTAAAAATGAGGAATTTTTACTATTGTTTATATTCTTAATAGGTGTCAGCTAAGGGTGAATAGTGACAAGACTCCTTATGAGATATGGAAAGGAAGATTAACCAATGTGGAGCATTTTAAAATATTTGGGTGTAGATGATTCATCAAGAGGACTGAATACAATCTATGTAAGTTTTATTTTGGATTTGATGAAGGTCTATTTTTGGGTTATTCATCAAGAAGCATAGCTTACATTTGTTATAACAAGAGATTGAAGTCTATTGTTGAAAGTCCTAGTGTAAAGTTCGATGAATCTTATCCTATGAGATTATTTTCTAAGGAAAGTGAAACACTTCATGAGAATAATTATAACGAAGAAGAGGATGAGGTTGTTCAAGAAAACAAGGAAGAGGATGATGAGGAAGAAAGGTAAGATACCAAGGCTCCTTCTAGGTAGATTAGGAGAGATCATCCTGAAAATCAGATTTTGGGGAAGAAAGATGTTGGAGTCACTACAAGAAGGAAATTGGTAAGTCTTCAAAATCAAGAGAACTCAACTTTTCTTTCAAAAATTGAACCTAAGAATGTAGTAGAAGCTAGAAAAGATGAATGTTGGGTTAAGGCTATGAATGAAGAGCTAGATCAGATTGAAAAGAACAAAACTTGGGAAATGTACCTAGACCAAAAGGTAAGAATGTAATTGGATCTAAATGGGTGTTTAGAAACAAACTAAATGAGAATGGAGAATTCATAAGAAACAAATAAATATTGGTTTGTAAGGGATATGCTCAAGTTGAGGGAATTGACTTTGATGAAACATTTTCTCCTATAGCTAGAATGGAAGAAATGAGTTTTTCGTTAGCATATGTAGGTTTCAAAGGGTTTAAATTTTATCAAATGGATGTAAAATATTCCTTCTTGAATGTATATCTCAATGAGGAAGTTTATATGGAGCAGCCTGATGGTTTTTCATTGACTGATAAAATTGATTATGTGTGCAAACTGAATAAGGCTCTTTATGGCTTAAAACAAGCCCCTAGAGCTTGGTATGAAAGGCTTGATAAATACTTGATTGAGAAAGGTTTCAAGAAAGGTGTAGCTGATAGAAACTTGTATATCAAAATTGAAGGATGTCTTCTATATATTTGTGTAGTCTATGTGGATGATATTATATTTGGTGGAGGTAGTGATCAAATGACTCACAATTTTTCTGAAGCTATGAAGAAAGAGTTTGAGATTTCTATGTTAGGAGATCTCTCCTTCTTCCTTGGACTTCAAGTAAGTCAATATGACAAAGGTATATTCATCTCACAATCTAAGTATATCAAGGAAATTAGTAAGAAGTGTCAAGTGGATGATTGTAGACCTGGTACTCTTATGATTACGGGATGCAAACTTTACAAAGAAGATTATACCCACAAGGTAAATCAATCTGATTATAGATCCATGATTGGCAGCCTACTTTATGTTACTACTTCAAGACCTGATATTGTGTAAGCTGTTAGTTTAGTTGGAATATTTCAAGAGGATCCTAGAGAGTCACATCTACAAGCAAAGTGAAAAGAATATTCAAATATCTTAAAGGTACTATTGATTTCAAGAAGTGAAAAATTTGAATTGAGGGCTTATTTTGATGTTGATTGGGCAAGTAGTATGGATGATAGGAAGAGTACTAGTGGTGGTGCAAAATTTGTTGGATAATTTCTTGTTTCTTAGTCAAGTAAGAAAAATCTCTTTTGGAATTCTCAACATGTGAAGCTGAGTATGTTGTTGTTTCCCATTGTTTCTCTCAACTTGTGTGGATGAGGCAGACCTTGAAAGACTATAAGATCAAGATTTATGGAATTACACCTATTTTGTGTGATAGTATTAGTGCAATCAGTGTGTCAAAGAATCCAATTTTGAATTCCAAAACAAATTAAATTCCTATTAAGTATCATTATCAAGAGATCTCGTGAGAAAAGGTTGCATCAAGTTGGAGCATGCATCTAAAAGGGAGGAAGTGGCTGATATACTAAAAACCTCTTCCAAATCCTACCTTTAAGTACTTAAGAATTATTTTTGGAGTTAATCTCAGCTCGTGATAAATATTGATTGATCTAAAATGTGTGTTAGGAGAAAGAAATGCAATACATCTACTCTAAGAAAGTTGGTAAGCTGTTGTGTGTTTATGAGATGTCATTTTTTTCATATAAGAATTATGTGTTACATCATGTGTATAAGATCTATTATGTGTCATTTTTGGTTGGTAATTAATGGAGTTTCTTTTGATTCATACTACTATGTGTAATCAAAGTCTATGTGAACATATTGAGCTTGAATGAACATGTTTCGTGGTCTGTGATGTCCCTTTATGACCTGCATTATGTCTTATGAAGTTTCATGAGTGGTGAAGCAAGTATTAATCATAACTATGTGTCTATGTTGTGTGAAGTGTCTCAGTTATTCATTCATCTTCTCACAAGTATAGGTTTGTCACTATAAGCGGTATGAGAGTGAGTTCGGGTCTGTGTGTGTCATTGAGTCATATGTCATGAGTTCCAAGAGGTGTATATGGGTTTCGAATGTGTTCAAGGTGACTTTATGACATCATGTATAATTTTTTTGATAATTTAAGCTTCAAGATAAGTTATGTGCAAAGACTCCAAGGGTGTGTGAAGAAAAATCAAGAAGATTTATGTGAGTGGTATAGATGGAATGTGGTGTTTGAAGGTCAAGATGAAGGATTTCAGGGCTAATATTTTGTACAAATCATCTACACATGGAGGGATACATGATTCAAAAGGTATGAAGTCATAAAAATGTTTAGATTCATGGATATTTTGACAAGATTACTAGTACTAAAAGACCTAATTATGAAATGCGTATATTGTAAACCTGGGTTTGTTGAGCTTAAGAACATAGTAAAAGAGATTGTGGTATAGATAATATAGCTAAAAGGGTGTCCAAATCAGGTATGAATTCTTTATGAAGATGATTTCTTTGAAAATTAGGTGCACTCTTCAATGTATCAGTGGCTAGAAGATCGTGACAAGTGCATTTCATGATGAAATGAAGGGTTGATGTCTACAAGAGCATCTACATGATTGAAGAAAAATTTACCTCATTATTGATGAACCAAAGTCTCAAGAGGAATGTAATATTCATATGTAAAGTGATCTATATGGTCCATCTCAGGTGTGAGAGATGTTTTTTGGTTCACGGTCATGTTTTGAGCTAGTATTGACTTTACTACAGTATATGAGGCGGAGTATACACCTTCCTAGGTATGCAAGGTTTTTGCAACTTATTTTTGATGTGTTTGAACCTATGGAGTAGATCTATGCATGAAGGAAGATGATATGAGCCCTCATGTTGTAATAAAGTTGATCTAAATCTTTGTAAGTTTGATTGCACTCATTTGTTGATCTTTAAACAAGATTGATAGCTACAGTGTGTGTTTTAAGGTCATATGAAAGGAATAATATGGTGGTATTCACATGTGTATTATGCTTGTGTGAGTCAATTTTAATTTTAAAAGTTACTTCCTAAGTTGTTCTTGTGGTATCTTAAGGAAGAGGTCAAATGGTTGTATGGCAAAATTGGTCTTAACGCTCTCAACTAAAAGTGACCTACTACAAGTAAGAGCATTGACATTTTGCATTATTGATGACTCTTAGATATTTAAAAGATGATATATACGTGCATTAAGGTTGTGTGTTTCCTTGAAGTCATGAAAAAAGGGTTGGCAAAGTGATTTTATTACTTCGTGAGTAAAACTAGTTAGCCACATGTATAATGTGTAAGAGATAGAGTATCACTATTTTATAGGCATGTAGGTTCCTAATAAAGTGTGTTGGTAGTATATGAGAAAGGTTAAAATGTTTTTAATTGCTTCTTAGATTTGTTAAAGTTGGTTTGGTGTGGATAAGTGAGTCTCATGGCTTAATTTGATTTTGTTGGATTAAAACCACAAATTTGACTGCTATAATGCTACAATGAGAATAAGAAGAAAATGCTTCAACAGGTGAATTTGTGTGTATGAGCTCTTCATAACATGGGGAGCTTAACAATATGCTTATAGATGGTGATATAGAGCTCTCAAGGCATTTAAGGTATGTATTGGGTATCTAATTCATGAATTGACAAATTTTGTTCCCTAAATGCATGTTTTCAGGTTAAAAAAATGACTGTCAAGGACTGATAAAGTTGTTTAGGACCTAGCAAAAGAAGTCAAGGTGATTTCTAGCGATGATAGGATGGCGAGTCACTCAAATTTGTGCTCATGGGCTATAAATTGAGGTCTTAAGTCTATGGGAGCTATTATCTCGCATGGTTAATGTCTGTATGAAGTTCTAGGACTTGTTAAAGTTGGTTCAAAATGCACTAAGGAGATTGTTTAGGGATCTTAGTCTTGAGTATGGTATGAAGAGTAAGAAAGTGCATTGTAAAGCTAATATTTTTCCTAGATAAGTTGGTTTGTAGTCAAGAAAGGTGGTATGATGGTTTGAGATGCTTAGTTTTGACATTTTTGGCATGTTCAAGGTGTGAATAGCCTAGATGATGGTTTGCTACAATTGACTCATAAAAGATAAAAATGGTAGAGGTGAAAATGCTCATTTTTTCATGCCTAGAAGGTTGAATATGGTGTTATTGGATTCAAGAAAGGTTTATTTATGTTTTCATAAGGTGTAAATGCTTATCCTATGGGGGCATGGTGATTAGATGCTTGAAATGAAGGAAAAAATAGGTTTGAGTGAAAATTTCAAGGCCTTGGGCTTGAATGAGATTATATGTTGATGTTTCTAACCAAATAATGATGCTATGAATCTTTGGGAGATGAATATTATGTAGATACAATATGTATTTGTCATTAATGTAAAATGAGGGAGAAGTTCATGTACTTTTCATCAACGACAAAGGGGAGATTATTGGCATATGGTCATATAGGTGTTTTCATTGATGCAAAACCAACATTAATGAAAAATTGGATGACTGATTAGGGTTAGATGATTTTGTTTATGATATTTCCCTTATGGCTCGGATGTGTACATGATGCTATAGGGAGATTCAGTGTGGATTATTTTCTCTTGCAAGCCCATTTAGGTGCTTAGGTGATGTTGCATGATGGTATGAGATTCTTGGATGATTGAGAAGAATGTTGGCATGATGGATAGAATGTTTGGATATTTCTTGGGCACTCACATTAGTGGCATGATGTAGATATAAGTGATTTTCCATGATTTAGGTGCTCATTTGGAACAAGTATAGATGTTAAGGGGTATGAGGATGAGATTTAGAGCTATATGAACTCATGGATTGATTTATTTAGGTGTATTATGGTATACCCGGTATTTTTGATTCATTTTGAGTGATTTTATGATGATTTATAGAATTATTTCAGTTGACCCTAGCTTCTACAGTGTGAAAGCCTAAGGGGTAGCTATGAAAGTCTTAGCTTATAAGCGATTTTGAGCTATTGTGATGCCATTATGATTATTTGAGATGTTATTTTGATGTGTCATGATGATTTGAGAAAAATTTCAGGTTTCTAGGATGTGAATTTTGCAAGATGTGTTAGTTTTTGTGAGATAGGGTTAAGAACAAGGACATTTCCGGCTTGAATTTGACATTTTGATGCTCACCCTAAACTATGTGCTTTGCATTGGAACTTGTGGATTTCAGGGATGTTTATAAATTGATTCTAGAATTTTTTTTAAAATAATGAGGTCATATCATCGACATGGTTTTATGAACAAATGTTAAAAAGGAAAAAAAACCTTTTATGAGTGTGAAACCCTAACTTGAAAGAGGTATGAAAGAATTGCTTACTAAGTGGCTAGTTTTTATTCCTATTGAATGAATTATGATTGGAACATGTAGAGTTACCATTCATATTTCCATAAATGTATTGTAGAGGTCATGGTGATGAGTGGGCCCCACTCAAACAGGTCAGTTTATGAAGAAGAGTGTTTTGGGACAAGGTTGTCCAAAGGAGTTGCATGCTAAATTGACATTATGGAATTTATGTGAGTTTATATTGATTTCCAAAGATGTTTTAGGATATTTTCATACAGGTACATGGTCAAATGAGCTCCATTTAGGTTGACTGGTCAAAGGGTAGTTTTGAGGCCATAAAAAGTAGTGTTTAGTAAAGTGAGCATAACTGGAGCTACAAGTGGAGTTTGAAGATGATTAAAGTTGTATTGGAAAGAGGATTAAGATATATTTCTAGTGATATGAGGATTAAATCATGATGAGTAATTTTCTATGGTTTTTAGGTCAGTGTTTTGGACAAGAAGGCTTTTGCTAGTGCGCAAGACAAGACATGATATGTTGGATGTTTTGAGTTGATTGAAGCATGAGATGAATTATGTGATGCTTGCTATAACCTAGAATGTGAAGAGAGATGAAAATTTCCTCCAATAAATCCATTTATAGGTCTTGATTATTCTTGTAAAAATTTGATCAACTAATATTTGAAAACAACGTTTTGGGCAATTTGATTTAGTGAAGACAAAAGTGACTGTGGTTTGAGCAAGTGAGTGTTTCAAGACTTATAACTTGATTAGAAGTGTTCTAAAGGTTCTGTAATTTCAATAAATTTGTTACATGGCATGGTTTGGATGTTTTCAATTTATTTGGTGGCATAATGAAGTTTCCAGGGTCTTGAAGGGTGTAGGAAACAACAATTTTGAGATGAACAAAGAGTATTGGGCCCATGAAATGAAATAATTTTATTGGTTTAGATAAATTGAGACCATGCATGAATGTTAAATTTTATTTTAATAATGTGTAATGATTTATGGTCCATGAATAAATATGGTTTTGATGTTAAGGCTTTTTTATCTTTGTTCCCATGGGGATTTGAGTCATTTTTGTAGCATGTAATGAGGTTTTTAGCCAGGCCGACCTACTTGGGTCACTTATGACTATTATGATTTGAATTTGAGGTTTTTTCATGATTCATGGGTTGATATAAAGGAGGTAAAATTTTTATTTTTAATTTTAAATGAAGAGGAACTTATAAAAGCATTGATTTGGGTGATTTTGGAGCTAGTTGAGTGTGTGCAAGAATTATGTGTTATAATTTTAAGAATATCATCAAGTATGTGTGAAAGTGTTTGAAGGTTTTAGAAGTGAAGGAAGATCTAGTTTTTGAATGTTTGGACACCTAGGGTTTGTATGAGGGTTTGAAGAATCGTGAGTGAACCAAGTGGTATCCATCAATTGTGGACAACAACAAATCGTAGATCATATCATCATAAGGCGGTTCATCATATTGTGTAGTTGTAGCCTCTTTTTGGAGTTTGAACTTCACAAAATTACGGGTTAGTTATCCTTGTAGGGTTTTAGATCTACTAAACTAGGAGTTGGTGCCCCTTATGGGGTTTGATCCTCACTAAAATTTGAAACATATCAATATAAGATTGTGTTTCAATGGTTTTTCTTCCCTTCAGGCTTTCCCATGTATACCTTGTGTTTGTATTAATATCTTGCTTATGATTTCTTACACATGTAATGATTGATTATATGCACACATATATGGATGGTTGAATGTTTGAAAGTATTTGAATACGAAAATGTGAAATATGGAATTAAGTTTTGTAAAGATTGATTCACCCCCTCTTAGTCCATTTTTCTTATAAATCTCCTTCTAAGGTAATTCACATGTCATCAAATCATTCTTCCCCTTTCACATTAATGAAAAATATATGCAATTGCAACTTCTTCTGACAACAAAATAGGCATACCTCTTGGTTGGAAACATAAACCAAAACAAACAAGGTCCATTTGACCTCTTCATATCTATTTTGATTCTTTTAGAGCATAAGAAAAACATGGCTCCCCCTATGGAGATGCATAACCTTCTTAAGAGAACTAAAGACCATAAGCTACTTACCTCACCTTATTTCTAAAACCAATGGAACAAATTCAACTACAAATACAACTATAAAACCAAGAAACACTCCTTTTCTTACCTTTCAAGATCCAAAGCAACACAACTAGCTCTCACAAATTTATTCATATTTCATGACTTGTGTAACAACTTACCTAGTTTATTGAGATGAGAATCACACCTTAATGACCCCCTAACTTTTAGGAATCTCAAACATGATAGATAGGTACTAAGAAAATCATCTTACCTTGTCCTTTTGTGCAACTAATACCAATATTCTCAAACTAGTGTTGAGACGACCTTATTTGGTTGTATATCTCCCTACAAATCCTTCATAAACCTTCTAAATTCTCAAATTTTCATGAAAATTCTTGAAGAAATAATAGAAACCTCAAGAAACCAATTAGAATGTCAAAACACATAATTTTACCCTATTACCCACTTGATGGATCTTCACATGAGCTATATACCTGATTGACCCCTCGAGTCCTTAGCATCTCAAAGACAACACAATATCAAAGAAAATCTCCTTAAATTTCCAATTGGTCTTATCTACAAGCTCTACCATGAAAAATCTCTGTAAAATTTGTTTTCAATCTCACATTCTTGATCATAAGCTAACAAACATACCAATAGCCATGTTATGTCTTCATGTTACTCATATAGGCTCAAATACATATTGGTCTTGTAGACCAATCATTATACTTCTTCTATTCAATCTCCAAAGAACCATACTAGTCCACCAAATAATCCTTCACACACATTTTCTCTATGCACATCTGATTTAGACACTTATAAGCATCATATAACTAAATAAGGTCACTAGCCATAAACTTGAGCACATCATACTCAAAAAAGTCAAAGCCCCTTCTTAAAGCACATTAAAAACACAAACATACCTTCTTAAAGCACTCTACCCAGATTGTATCCCCGCAACTAGCTTCTCAAGACTGCTTGTGATCCCACATACACCAATATGTTGATGCTTCAACCATATAGCACACTCAAGACTCTCTTCCTGTCAAGACCTCAAAGGAAAACCCTAAGAACAATCAATGCAACACATGTTGTCATGATCTCATCTTGTCTTGATTCCAACAATACTTCTCAACCGATACAAACCAACATATGTATCAAAAACACCATCTCATTTATATAAAATTGTCTATCATTTCTTGTTAAGCATTAAAAATTTCTTAATAACTCAGCAACATGTGGACTAAACCAAAAAAAGTCACCAAACATACCTCAATAATATTTACTTTTTCATCAACATGAGCAAGACACCTCACTACTTCAAACCGACTCTTTGTCAAGCTCCTTTTTCATGATATAGACCTATGATAGCCATTAGATCATAGACTTAAGCCCATTCAATCTCATTTACACACTTCAAAGCTATATAACAACACAACAAGCCTTCATATTCCTTATATAAGCCCATAATAACTTTACTATCTTGCATACCTTCTTCGACCTAGATTGGAGACCTTCAAAATCAATATATTTACTCTATACTACCCATATGTTACAAGAATATTCCTATAAGATAATCATGCTTATAACATACTTCCATGATTGCAATTATACTCAAAAAGTAACATACTTTCATGACTATGACAAACCTGCTCAAGTCACCACACACTCCAATCTGAATATCTCAACATGAAGCACCCTACTTGCAATAGAAAAAGACATCACTCATACCTTGTAAGCATATTTAAAAATATTGATACTTGAACTTCAATAATCCAACATGAGCTACATGCCTCCATATATGTAATATTGTTATACAACTCTATGATTGTACCAACAATACATGTTTATTGCATCCAGTCAAGATCCCCTTACTATATGCTTCTTCTAATTGATGAATGCCTCTAATAATCTTAGTAGATACATCCCAAACAATAAGGATATTATAACAAAAACTTGAGGAGATTACATGACCTCCTTGGCATCTATGACTTGTTTTCTTCAACATTCTTCGATCAACAATTTTTGTGCATGCATAACTTGCTTCAACATATGATTTATGCTTAGATGGACTACCTTGGTTCATTATTAGTTCTCATACCTTATTCTTACTTCTCTCCTCTACTCTAGGAGTCTAAAACTTCTTATTTTTCCTTGAAGGACCATGAAAACAAAATTTTGCAATATGACCAACATGATTACAGTTATAGAAAACAACTTCACTCTTACCTCTTGGCTAGTATGGAATAAAATTCCTTTGATGATTCCATGAGTTCTCAAATTTGGACGACCTTCTTCCACATTCCTTTGCTCTATGAAAAATTAATTGAAAGCATAACAATATCCATTAAAATAATTCTCATACCTCATTTCATTAGGTTGTTTGATATGGTTTTATATTTTGTTGACCATGATAGCATCCTCCTTGCTCGACCAACATCTTCTTGAGTTACCACTTAACCTTTTAGGTCTTCTTTAAATCCTAGAACTTTCCTATCACTTGTATCTTTTTATTATCCAAAAGATCATCTAGGTCCTTGGAAAAATTCTCAAACTTTTGAAATGATCTTACCTTGCTTGTAGCTTCACCACTTCTTCCTTTAGAGACTCAATTTATCTCTCATACCCGGTGCACTCTTCCTTCGTAGCCTTTATATTTGTATTTACAAATACCATTTGAGTTTCCTCATGGATGTCAATCTAATGTCTCTCTTCAAAAATATGAATCTTTTCTTTGTAGTCTTTAACTTGTGCATTCAGTTTATTATTCTTCTTCTCTACATGCTTCAAATATTTTTGGATACACATCAACTCATTTTTAAGGTTCGCTCCTAACTCTTTTTGATGTGAACCCTCACAAGAACCTCCATATATGGAAGTTTCTCTTTGGGTATCCTATCTCCTTTTCCCATAAACATGGTTTCATTTCCAACATCATCCTTATTAGAATCAAAATCAAAACCACAATATTAACTACTTACCTCTGATGAGCTATAATCCTATTTTTAATCAAAGATTCTTTTCGAATTCTCTTGTCTTAGAATTTCTGAATGTCTTCTTACTCTTATTAGACCTGTGGGACTTCTTATCATCATCATGCTCTTCATTCTTATGCTTGTGAGGAAACTTGTTTGCAAAATTTCCAATCTCACCATAGTTGAAACACTTGAAGGGAAACTTACCCTTATACTTACCTGAACATGTATTCAACTTCCTAGAAAACATAAAAATCAACTCATCATCATCAATATCAGAAATATCATCATCCAAGATCTTCTTACCTTTTGAATTATTTTCATCTTTGAAGGTTGCTTCCTTCTTGGGAGGTTTATCAACACATGTCCTCATCTCATAAGTAGTCAAGATACCATGGAGTTCATCCATCAGTAGAGTACTCAGATCCTTGGCTTCTTCTATAGATGATACTTTGGGACAAAATTTGGGAGTGAGAGATCTCATCACATTTTGTACCACCAAATTTTATTTCTCTTCTTCTCCTAAACCTCTAATGGTATTGACCACTTGATCTACTCTGAGAAGATATGCAACAATGGTTTCTTCTTCCTTCATCTTCAAAATTTCAAACTGATTCCTATAGGTCTAGATATTTTCCAACTTCACCTTAGATTCAACTTCATAGATAAATTATAGCTTACCCCATATAGCCTTAGAAGTAGCACATTGCATTTCCTTGACAAAATCTTATTCTACCAATCCACAAAAAAGAACATTCATACCTTTAGAGTTATCATTACTAGCCTTCTTACATGTTGCATCAATTGGAGGATTTTAAGGAATGGTTTACCCATTTACAAATAACTTCCATATATCACGTCTCAAATACATAATACAAGTTATCATCTTGATATTAAAAATAATAATTCATCCCATCAAACATGGGAGGTTTGCTAGTAGAGAAACCACTTTTTTTGCTCTTCATATATGGGGTTCAAAGGATCACCTCAAGCATATTAATATCTTTTTAGAGGACTTGATATGATACCAATTTTTGGGACCACAATCACTAAGTGGGTGGGGCTAAATAAATGAGAAATAAAAACTTTAATTCACTTAACATTCATATCCATCAACCATTCAATTCAACTTAACCATTAAGCATGTATTCCTACGAAACATAACCATTAGATGAGAAAATGAGAACACACATACACAAAAACACCATATATAAGTGGGAAACCATAAAGGGAAGAAAACCAACTAAAAAAAATATTTGTTATATAAATGAATCAAATTTAGTTGAGCACCAACCCAACAAGGAGCACTAACCCCTAGATTTAGTAGAGCACTGACCCTATAAGGAACACCAACCCATAGATGAATTAACACCAACTAAATCCACTTGATTTTTTTTTCACCTTTAAAATTTTGCACCAACAACGATGATGACACTATGAATCTCTTTTTCCTCCTATCTTCTCCAAATCAGCTCTCTAGGCTAACTGCGTTCAAGAAATTCTTCACCAAGTTGATTAGGTCTAATGACATATCTATCCAATAGTATCCCACACTCTATAACATCATAAAATATTATCTTCCCTCTCTTGATGGTAACACATACCTCCTTCACCTCTTAAATCATCCCCCTAGCTCACGGTTTCTCAAACTCTCTCTCTCTCTCTCTCTATTACAAATAGACCTTAGAACGTGATTTTATACATGAATTGTGAACATAACTCACCTAGGTAAGCCATAATAAGACAAATAACCTTTAAAAAAATTAATTGAATCCTTAAAAATCATACAAACGACCATATAGGTCAAAAATAGCTTCTTCGACTCAAATCCTTCATTAGGACACAAAAAGCCCTAAAGCACTCAAATTTCCCTCTCACCAAAATTAGGATCACATGGTCCTACATGGCCATCACCAAACCTCAAGGACCACTTATAATTTTTTTGTAATCCCACTCTCTCGCCTCCTACAATCTTGATCAACTTTTCACCGCTATCTGTCATCATGAAACCCTCTTGAGAACAAGGAAACCAAGATACCCACCAACTATTCTTCAAGGATGTGGTGAAACCAACATCAAATCACATCAACCATGAAATTTTGATATATAAATGGAAATTTCATGAAATAATTCTAATCACCTAATGATCAAGACACCACCACTTGGAATGTAGAATCCCAAAAACGATCCTCGCAACCAGATCACCTAAAACTACAAAAACTTGTCCCAAAACTAGTGATGCAAGAATGAATTCAATAGAACTTATAAGGGCTCAAAAATGATCTAAAACCACTCCAAACATGTATAATATATTCCCAAATTACTCAAATGCCAATTTATTCAATATATCTAGTGCACAACTTAGGACAAAATAAAAACATCTTCAAAAATTACATTTTCTCTAGGGTCCACACATAACCATGACACCTAAATTACACTTGGAGAATCTTGAGAGAGTCCTATACACCCTCAAATAATCATACAATACAATCCAATCCAATTTATTTTGTGTCACTATGATCAATTTATTATCCATCACTTTTGACCAAGGGCTTAAGAAGGGTTTAGAAGCTATTTACCTCCTTAACGATTGTTCATAAAGATCTACCCTCAATCCATAAAATAATTCATATAATATCATCTTAGGAAAATTAAACTACTACAATGAAGATATTGGATCACCATGTAGAGTTTACACGTGCCAATGAGCACAAGAAAGTCCAATTCAAGATCAAATTCTCACTTCTAAGAACTTGGTAAGGGTAAAAACACCATATCTTGCAAATTCTTGCAATATATGACTTGAAACTTGGACCACACCTCAAGAACAACCTTTGCACCTTCCATAATGATCACCTTTCCATTTCCATGCTGAAATATATCCAACATATCATATTATGTCACCTAGGGCTTGAGAATAATTCTATTGCAAATCTAGAAAACATGACGTAGCCCTATACCTACACTCTTAGAAACTTGTGAGTGTCTCTAAAAATCATCTACATGAGTCCCATTCTCTCACCAAGCTCAAAAATATCATACATAACTGTATTCCCATCATGACATACCTCATCTTGCTGACTAGGCTTCCAAACCAAGTATCTTGAACATGCTTGCACCAACCATATTGACCTCTTCATGACTTCATCATTCTTGCACACCTACAAGATAATTCAAAACACATCATTAAAACATTCATATACCTCTACAAGAATTATACACTATTCAAAACACCATGCCACACTAGGAAACTCAATCGACCAAGCAATAATGAAGGAAACTATCAATCAACCTTCATGTCCATTACCTATTTTAAAATTTATGATACTTCAGACATCAATGGAAACACTACTTGCATCACACTTTGAAATCAATGAAAACACAATACCAACAAGTCACTAGTCACTACACTCCCAGATATACCAATCATGTGATGTGGCACATGCAAGTGACAATATGCTTGGATGGGCATATTAGAATGGGATCCCTTCCACCCACCCTTGAGGGGTGTGGGTTTTGGGAGCTTGTATGGGAAGAGGGAGGAATTTTCCTCCACTCTATTTGGGAACCATCCTACATTTGGTTTATTGGTAGCAATTAATTTCCATTTGGGTTAGAAATTCAACCCTACCCTCAAGAAGAAAAATCTTGTTTGAAAAGCCTTCTTGGGGGAGTTTGGAGGGATAAGGGGAGTTGTTTTGAAGTGATAAGGAGATTGTGAAAATATGGAGGGATAAGGGGAATTTTTTTTAAGACTATTTGGTATGGTTTGTGAAACATGAAATTAGGGATTCCCATCCCCTCTTCCCATAGCTAGAAGCTTGGGGCTTCATAGCATGTTACTTGGTTGTAATTTTTTTGCATTGGCTTCAAAATGTGGTCCTAGATTGTTATGTGCATTCAAATTATCCCTTGTGCTAAGTGTGTGAGTTGCCTCTTTCCCATGGGCTTGGGGGGAGGATAGCATGCCACCTTAGACCCCTTGGTGGCATGTAATGATGTCATTTGTTGGGTGGTCAACCAAGCACCTTCTTGTGATTTTGGAGTTGCTTTGCATGCTGGTTTTTTGGAGCTAGGTGGAGTGGATTTGAAGTTACAAAATTGTAGATTTGAAGTGTATTTTTAATATGTGTTGAGCCAAAATTTGGCATGTTGTCTCCTCATGAGGGGTTGTATACTTACATTTTAACTTATTTCTCCTTTGTAAAATGAATATTTTAATCATTATGAAAGATTCAATTATGTAATTTGGATGGTTGAAAAAAGATGGTTTATACACTATTGTTGAAATTGTGTTATCATTGAAATTTCAGGTTGTAAAATTATCTTTTGAAATAACTATTGTTATTTTTATTCTCAACTAAGAGAAATTTTAACTAAGAAAATGAAGGAAATATTTTTTATGTTGAATTGATGTATTCATGTTGAATTATCTCCTCATGTACTAGTTATCGTTGGAATTTCTAGTTTAAAAATTTGTGAGATACTCTTGCTTAGAAACCTGGGATTAATTCCTCTTTGTGTAAATAATTGTGTTGGAATTACAATTTAAATTAAAAAAATCATCTCTTTTGTTGTTTTTGGTTGTTCATTACGCAACTTGATTGTTTTTGGAAATCAAGTATATGTTTGTTTTTAGAATAAAAGCTTACTACAAAAGAAAACCATAAATTAATTTTAAGAGGAAGAAATAATTACATTTGTGTTTGATATAAATTAGTTTTGAATATGTATTAAAAAATAAAAATTATTTCTCTATGTTGAACATGTGAAAGCATACTATTTGTGTAAAATGAGTAATCTTTTCCTTTTAAATATATATTCCACTCTATGTCACAAATATATATATACACCTAGTAGATCTTAAAAAAATATATCCAACTCTATGTATGTAAATAAAAACAAAGAAACCTTATGGAATTTTTCCTAAAAAGGTTGTGGCCTTTTAATAAATACTAAAACATAAATAAATATGCTCGTATATGGGTTTTTTCAATTTTTTTAAATAGAAAAAAGTAAATATAGTTTGATAAATATCCATCTCTCGCAAACAAACTAGAAAACTTCTCTGATCTTTGCCCTGGGTTTTCAAGAAACAAAAAAATCAAACAAATCCTTAATCCTGCAAAGAAATTAATTTTGGTCTTAGATCCACCATGGAAGACTGGAGAAAGATTAAAATCCATAGTCTTTCAGCTTTGAATCCTTTCCAACAATTTTTTTAATTAAAAATAAAAACACGAAACCCGAATGAACCTTGAGAATGGAGAATAAATAATAAATAAATAAATTTAGGCTTTGAAAAATATATCCTCATCATTTTGGAAATTAGGGTTTTTAAATCCTACAGTAGAGATTAAATAGATCCAAGGGTGGTGAGAGAATGTGCACAACTTAGGGGTTATGGGAACTTATTTAATTATTGTATTATATGTTTTATTAAATAAATTAATTTTGTTGTTTTGCAATGGGTTGATTAAATTTAAATGGTTTAAAATTATTTAATTAACTTAATACATGTTGCGGAATTCCCTTGGTTGGATAATTAAAATAATTAAATTAAATTTAGTTGTTTGTAAATTAGCATAATGCGTTAATTAAATTTAAATGGTTTAAATTCATATAATTAACCTAATCCTTGTTGCGGAATTCCCTTGGTGGGATAATTAAAATAATTAAATTAAATTTAGTTGTTTCAGGTAAATTAGCATAATGGATTGATTAAATTTAAATGGTTTAAATTCAAATAGTTATTTCTTTTTGGGTAAGTCAGCATAATGGGTTAATTAAATTTATATAATTAACTTAACCCATGTTGTGGAATTTCCTTAGCGAGACAATTGAAATAATACATTTAAGGATATATATATATACCGTGTTTTTTCGTCCTTAAGGGCATGGGTCCATTTGGAGGTAAAGTGGGACCCATGACCGCCATGAGATTATTTGTCTTCTCATGAACATTTAATCTCACCTCACCATCCTTCTCGCGTGATATATTATATCGAAGTGGGTATTTTTGTATCGTCGTTATGATCATAATCGTCGACGCTTTTAAAAATCATTGTAATCTATACAACTAGTGAAAGTGGCACTAGGCCGACTTCATATCTCTCTTATCATTATCACAATGATGTGGTAGTGATGCATACATTGTTTTAAACCTCCTTATTATTTGTAAATGTGGGTTGGTTCGCTTCGTCTAACTTAGTGACTCAGTCACGTTACCTTCAAAATGAGTATTTTTTTAACCATCATATGACTATTTATAAAAAAAATAAAAAAATAAAAAAAAATCACCACTTTATTTTCTTTTCTCATCTTCGGTAGAGATATTTGGTTATCTTTTAACGTGTTTCAAACTCGTGCAAGTGGGCGTGATATCTAGTATTAGAGTGTGATTTCAACACCGGACACTCGGGATTAGTTAATTAACTTTTGGGTAATTAAGTTTAAATTAAACCGCTTTGTTGAAATCATTTCCACAAAAAGTATAATGTACCATTTTTCCGTCGTATAGGTTGATGGGGCGCAGCACTGCAGACAAGGTGCAACAACGACTCGAGGTCATGGGGATCACCACCAGAGGCACATAGTACTTGATTTTGGGCCACAGATATTAGAAGCATTGCATTAGATGATGGGGGTCCTTTAGGATCAACTTCTTACAGTGAGAGCTGGTGGCAGAGGATATTCAACTTGATAGGGAGATACACTTAGATGAGGACTCACACTCTGCCACTCACATACAGGTCTCTTCATAACAACAGAGGTCACGTAGATATTCACTATTGATCTTACGGCCCGATGAGAGATGTCTCATAGCCCTTCAGTGCATATTCAGAGAGTGGTTAAGACACGCCCTCATGGGTAGGCAAAAAGATGATGCCATTTGTGATCTCCTTCGACTTCACCCACCGACGTATGGGGGCACGATAGATGGATTTGGGGCCAAGTCATGGCTCCTAAGCTTAGACAAGTTGTTTTGGCTTGCATCTTTAAGATGGAAATTTCAAATCTCACTTTTCCATACACCTCCTTTGAGATGCAAGTGTCTCAGTGGAGGAATGAGGAGCAGAATCTCCATTTGACTCATGAGACCATCACTTATGAGCTATTTGAGGAGTGTTTTAGGGATCGATACATGTCAGAGCACTTTATTCAGAAGAGGATTGATGAGTTTCACGATCTCCAACAGGGTTTTGGTTTAGTGGCTTAGTACAAGTGTAGATTTTTGACCTTCTTCAGTATGTCAACTATCTCTAGGATGAGAATTTGTAGGTGAGTAGGTTCATAGGGGCCCGAATGCAGAGACTTGGGGAGTAGTGAGGATTTTATTTCCTCGACCTTGGAGAAGGTGGTGGAGAAATTATATCTGAAGAGGAGAATAGGACCAGGACACAAGAGTATCTGATATAGGAACCGAGGCAAGTTACAAGAGTGATTTCACTCATTACAGGATCAGAGGTCATGTGGTTCTTCCCCACCCCTAGAGAGGAGGGTTTAGACCATTTTAGTCGATTCTTCTGCCCCAAACTCTCATCATCCATCTTCAAAGAGGTTCCTCAACAACAATAGACTAGACCAAGGCATGATAGTGAGAGAGGTAGGGGCCGTAATGGCCACATTTTGGGTAGAGACAGGAAGTTGGGAGCCATCATCCTAATCGGGCTCATTCACAAGATTAGCATGAGTGGGACTTACAAGGTCATTACATTAGAGCACAGAGGATCTTCAGCCACAGGGATGCACCAGGGTGTTTCATTTGTGGGGCTCTCAACTATTATGCTCGATTTTTCCTCGATACTAGATTTTTACGAGAGGAAAAAGGCACCAAATTCATAGATAATTAGTGATTTAGGACACACTCATCATATCTATGTCACATGGTGGTGGAAAACTATCGCATCAGGCCAATAATTGATATGACATGTATGATTAGGGGTACACCTGTTACCGTACTATTTAATTTAGGAGATTTTGACTCTTTTATATCACCCTCTTTTGTGGATAGGTGTGGATTGGTGGCTTCTAAAAGGTAGGTAGATAGGTAAGGTAGAGTTGGCCATGGGGGCGAAGTTCACCATAGAATCATATGTGGAGTTGCATTTTGGACTAAAGAGTATTTTCCACTACTTTAGACCTCCGATTTTTACTATTGGGATCTTATGAGGTCATTCTTGGCATGGATTGGCTTGATGCTCATCATGCCAAACTAAATTGCAAACACAAGTTTATTTAGTGTGTGGACGATATAGGAAGTTCTATTGTTATATCTGGGGTTTGAGACTTGTTTCCCTATGTATGATTTCTTCTATGAATCTCAAGAGGAGCATGTGCAAAGGGGTGTCAGATGTTTGTTATCATGATAAGTGATAGATTAGAGAGATTCCAACAAGTTCTCCTTTAGATGAGCACCCTATTTTGAGAGAGTTTGCAAATGTTTTCCTAGTGAGCTTCCAAGTATGCCCCCATGGTGAGAGGTGGATATTTCTATTAATCTTGTTCCATGTTCTACACCCATGTCACGTGCTCCATACAAGATGACCACACCTGAGCTCCATGAGCTCAAGATTTAGTTGGAGGAGCTTTTAGAGAAGGGCCTCATTCGACCTAGTGTGTCTCCTTGGGGCACACCAATGATTTTATGAAGAAGAAGGATAGGTGTTTTCATTTGTGTGTGACTTCTAATAGGTGAACAAGGTAACGGTGAAGAATCATTATCCCTTACCTCATATAGATGATTTGTTTGATCAGATGAGGGGAGCTAGAGTGTTATCCAAGATAGATTTGAAGTCGGGATACCATCAACTACGTATCGCAGAGGCAAACATCCACAAGATAAATTTTCGAATTGTATGGACATTATGAGTTCACAGTGGTTCCTTTTGGTTTGACCAATGCACTTATAGTTTTCATGAGCCTCATGAATGGGGTTTTTAAGACCTTTTTGGATAGGTTTTTCATTGTGTTTATAGATGACATCTTGATATATTCTCGCTCAATTGAGGAGCACAAGAACACTTGAGGTAGGTATTACAGGTTTTGAGAGAGCATCAATTGTATGGGAATTTGGAGAAGTGTTCCTTCTTTCAGTCCGAGATTCAATACTTGGGGCACATTATCACAGGTGAGGGTTATTTATAGACAAAGATCATGTGGATTGGTATCCCCCCAAGATATAGAGGTCAGGAGATTTATGGGGTTAGCTAGTTACTACCGTCATTTTGTTCAAGACTTTTCTAGGATTGCTAATCCTATTACTTCCCTTTAGCGTAAAGGGAAGAATTTTTTTTGTTTGAGAAAGTGCGATTAGGATTTTCAGCATCCTCAAGGAGCGTTTGAGTACTACACCCATCCTCACAATTATAGATCTTGGGGTTTGCATAGATGCATCTATTGAGGGTCTTGGAGTGGTGCTCATGTAGGAACATTGTGTTATTACTTTTGAGTCTCACAAGCTCAAGGATATGAACTTAATTACCCCACCCATGATCTTGAGCTTAGTAGAGTGGTTCATGCATTGGTTCACTAGAGGCATTTCCTTCTAGGCAGGCCCTTTGATTTTGAGGAAAATCATTTGAGCCTTCAAGCATATCTTTTCATAGCCCAACCTCAACACCCGAAGTGGCATTGGATGGAGTTCCTCGTGAGTATGACATGGACATCTAGTACATCAAGGGGAAGGAGAATTTTGTCATTGATGCTTTGAGTAGGTGGTGACATGAGATTTCCTCCTTGACATTACGATTAAATCTCAGGGGCAGGATTCTTCAGTAGCTTCTAGGTGATAGATTCTATGAGGGAGCCAGGCAGATGGTTGAGTCTCAAGGGCCCTTAGTGGGCAAGTACACAGGTGCAATTTGGATTATGATGGTCTTCTTCATATTTTAGAGGCATCTATGTGCCTAGAGCAAGTGATTTATGCAGATTGGTTCTTTCTGAGGCACATCGAGCACCTTACTTTGCCCATCTTGGGGTGAAGAAGATGCACGCAGACTTGAGGCAACTTTACTTTTGGCTAGGGTTACGCCATGATATTGCAGATTTTGTAGCTTGTTGTCTTGAGTGCCAGAGGGTGAAGGTGAGCATTCTCATCCCATTGGTCTTCTATACCCTCATGATATTCCAAAGTGGAAGTGGGACATGGTTTCCATGGACTTTATTATTGGTCTTCCCACTTCATCGTTTCATCATGATGCCATCATGGTGACGGTGGATAAGTTAACCAAGGTTTCCCGCTTCTCTCTCGATGAAGTTATCATATAATGTGGTTTCCATTGCATAGGTATTTATGGATGATGTAGTGAGATTGCATGGTATACCTAGGATGATCATTTGTGATCGTGGATTAGTTTACACTTTTGAGTTTTGGACCTCTTTTCAGGTAGCTTTGGGGACTCAAATTAACTTCAGCTCAATGTATCACCCTCAAATAGATGGGTAGACAGAGAGGGTGAACTGTACTTGAGGACATGCTTTAGATGTATGTGATGGATTAGCAGATGAAGTGGGAGAATTACCTTTATCTAGTAGATTTTTCTTATAACAACAATTTTCATAGCTCCATCGGCATGGTGCCTTATTAGGCTTTGTATGGGAGACTTGCAGGACACCATTGAGTTGGGACAGGTTAGATGAAAGGATTGTTCTTGGTCAACATACCTTCAAGATATAGCATAGGTTGTTCTCATTCGGAATGGAGCAGCAAGTTGTTCTCATAAGGCATATGACACGAAGAGGGTAGAACGTCACTTCCTTGTGGGTGACAAGGTGTTTCTCAGGGTGCATTCACACAAGAGTCCAATTTGTTATGGGAAGGGCTCTAAGTTATCCCCTCAATTTGTTGGACCTTTCGAGATCTTGGAGACTATTGGTCCAGTTTCCTATCACCTAGCTCTGCCACCATGCCTATCCTAGGCACATGACATGTTTCACATCTCAGTGTTGTGGAAGTATGTACCTGATATAACTCATGTTTTGGATTGGTCGACCTGTAGGTGGAGGCCAAAGGTTAGTGGAATTTGGATCCCATGTGTATTCTGGAGCATAGGAGGTTGGCCCTTTGGGGGTGTGACCTGGACCAAGTTAGAGTTCAATGGGACATATATGATGAGACTGCAGCTACTTGGGAGGATGTGACACAATTATGGGTCCGATATCCTTACCTCTTCCAGTGAATTCCGGAGGAACTCGGTTCCTAGGGAGGGGATGTAATGCCCACCCTTTTAGTGCTCTCATTTTGGTCATGCGACTCATTATATCTATACTATTGTGATGACAGGGACATTATTACTTGTTTTTATTTTTATGGGACATTATCACATGACATTATTTCTTGACAGGTTTTGTTTACTACTTTGATACATTGTTATGATATGACATTATTTAGATATCATATTGGTAGCATTAGGATGCTAACACTTGATCACATGTTGATGATGAGGCACACGATGCCATTATGCCTTTACATATACTATGTTGTGATGAGGATATCATGTGTTATTATTGGCATATTTTGGTATCGATATTTGATGTATGATGATGATTATATTGTTCCATTCGGTGGATGATTCATGTTGTTGATATGCTTCTAGCTTAACATGACTTGTATAGATGTTTATTTCGATTTATATTATCATATCATATTTTGTTATCATATTGGGAAGATATGAGGTTTGCATTGAGTTGTGTAGGTGACAGGAAATAAATCATGAGGAAAACGTGGGACTCAAGGTCTATAGGCCGCCAAGCACAAAAAGGCCTCGTAAAGGCCAAAACATCTTCTTCTTTGTATACATTATGACACCCCCTTCTCTTTTTGTGGTTTTTCGTGTTGGTTGCTTGGTTTTGATGTTGTGAACCTTATCTTTCCTCCATCTTGGTGATGAAATGTCATGTTGCTTATCTACTTGCTAATTATCATGTCTCCTTGGTTTATTGCTTACTAATAGTTAATATTTCCCTTTTCATGTGGTACTAGCAAATTATTTTTTTGTGGGATGAGGTGTAGATGTTAGGTGTATTAGGACACCTAATCATGGATTAGGTGAGACTAATCACCCCTCCTAAATGCCACATTTTTCCCAAACTCGGATTTGGGAAAAATGTGCCATTTAGGAAGGGTAAATGGCAAGTAAGGGACCTCATTTGCATGGAAAAGAGGCCCTAACCCCTATCCCTATGGGTGGGTGGGCTCTTTCCAATGCAAATGAGGCCCTATCGACACTAAAATTTTCCTCCATAATTTCTATTTCATTAATGTATGTATTAGGAATAGGATGTTGTTAAGTATAATTAGTAGTAGCGTCTAATAGAAAATAACGGATCAATCAAGACGGTGCCGCCAATAATGTGGAGTACGGCAGAATACAGTCAAAGTACAATATGAATGTTGTAAAAGCAAATATTTGTCGTAAGTGGTCCGATAATGTTAAAATGTCAAAGTTTGGGTAATTAGAGAAGTAGGGTCTACATGATTAGGAATTAGAAATATTATATTGGTAATAAGGACAAGGAGTGAGGTCATAAATATTTTGTATATTTTATTTGTAAAAAGTCTAAAAATGTGGAACCCATGTAAAATGATAAGGTTTATCTTATCTTAAAAGATAAGCTTACATGTACAGATAAGAGTTAAGGTATGGAATATGATTCGTCATAGTGGATTTCTTATCCTATCTTAGAGATAAGATGGATAAGCCTGGAAGTTCTATAAATAGAGAGGCCACCCCCCTCATTTAGCATAGAAGGAAGTAGTGAGAAATATTGTAGGAAGTGTGCGAAGGAAGCCATCAGTTTAAAGGTGTGTTGAAGAAGCCATTAAGAGGTGTAATTGTAAAGTTTCTCCCATAGTCTTGGTGAAAGGCAAGTGAAGTCAATAACACTTGAAGTACCTCATGGGTGAGATTGTAACAATTTCATGTTAATATTATAATTTACTTTGATATTTCAAATTTGTCATCATCCCGTCTTATCATAGTCGTTGGTATTCTTGTGTTATGTTTGTTGTTTTGTTTCTAGATTACATCCACCAAACTAAAGGCTATGCATTAGTAAATAATCATAGCATGAGGAGTTCCCGATGAAGAATTATCATAGTGCCGGATTGGTGATGACATTTTGGTTCCGTTGCCGGGACCATTCCTCGTTGGTGGATTTTCTGGAGAGATATTCCCACTTAGTCAAAAATCAATTGGAGGGTAACCTTATTTTTACTGTGCATAGTAGTTACCATGGTAAAGTCATTTTTACCGTGAATAGTAGTTACCATGATAAAGTCATTTTTGCTGTGAATAGTATTTATCACAGTAAAGTCACTTTTTACCGTGAATAGTATTTACTGCAGTAACTTCAATTTTTACTGTGAATAGTGTTTACCACAATAAAGTTAGTTTTTACCGCAGTAAGTCAAGTTTTACCATAGTTACCGTGGTCATTTCTATTTTACTGTAGAAAGGTGTAAAGTCACTTTCTAGTATAGTGATTCCAATTATTTGTGCACATAAGTCTTGTTGATTGTACTTGTGGGTTGGTATTTCACGGTGGTTACTTTTGAAAATGTCAAAGATTCTTGTTTTTTCAGCTCAATCTAATGAAGATGCTTCTTCTTTCATTCAAGAGTTTAAGCGATCTTGTATTTGTAATGGCTTTATAAGAAGGGAACAATGGACTGAATTTTTCCTACCTTTTTGGATGGTTCAGCACTTAGGTGGTTTAAAACACTAGGTGATAATGTGAAAAATTCATGGGATTTATTAACTGAAAGTTTTCTTGAAGAATTTGGTGAACAACAAAAATATGTAGATCTCATGATCGAGATCACAAAGCTATCCCAAGGAGAGAAGGAGAAGATAAGGGATTATCATGCTCGTGTTCTAGAGCTAAGGAGGAAGCTCGATGCCCAGATCCGGAAGGAAGGATTAGCGGATGGGTTGATAAATGGCATGGATAATCTCCTATATAAGCACTTCATTCTTGGGATAAAGCCAGAGATCAGACAACGAGTGAAGTATGACCGCCCAACTACCATTGAACAAGTAAAGGAGATTGCAAGAAGGCAAGAAGAAAGCATGGAAGAGGAGCCCAAAGAAATTGTTGCTAAAGTAGAGCCTACACCAGCACCTTTGGTCCATAATCCACAACCACTCCCGGTGAGCACAAATATTTCTCCTAGTACATCTACTGAGTATGAAGATTTGCTCAAAAAGATGGGTCAGTTAACTATTAATCTTCTTCAAGGAAAGGAATTTAGTTCTCAGGGAGGAGATAGAGGTCCAAAAAGAAATATTTCTGAAGTTGTATGTTATGGTTGTTATAAAAAGGGTCATTATAAGTATAATTGTCCAGATAGAGCTTCTACATCTGGTAAAGGAGATAATGATAAAGGAAAAGCACCTGTGAATTCTTTTGATGTAGTAGATAAGAGTAGAAATAATGAAGTAGATGTGTTTGTAACAAAAAGAAAGAAAGAAAAAGATAATCAAGATGGAAATGATCCTAAGAAGATGAAAGAAGAAACTAGTAAGAAACATAGAGAAGAAAGTTGGGTGTGCAGGATTTTCTCGATTTCACAGGGGGCAAGGACCATACTCCATCTTGGAAGATCTGTCCAAAAGGCTTGCAAATATTACATATGGTCAACTCTTGGCTATGTCTTCTGAGAAGAGGCGGGAGCTGCGAAGTGGACTCAATGCTCAACGAAGAAAGGAGGTTGAGGTCCCTATTTTGGAGGCAGAGGTGGATCCCTATGCTCCACAAGCTGAGGTATTATGTAATGGTATTTCAATTCATGATGTCTTAGTTGATGGAGGTGCTGCAGTTAATGTAATGACCGAGTCTGTAATGAATATGTTGGGTTTAAAAATTGATCACCCTTCAACACTTATGTTAAGGTCATTAAATAAGGGAAAAACTAAACCAGAAGGTGTAGTTTCAAATGTGGCAATATCTGTTATGGGTGTTGTATGTGTGGTAGACTTTCAGGTGATGAAAAATGGTACTGTTGCGTACCCAATGCTGCTAGGAAGACCATGGCTAAGGAGAGTTCATGCAAGAAACTACTGGAATGAAGGTTTCATGACACTTGGATGTGGTAGAGAGAGGGTGAAGATAAACGTGATCCCTCGACATCATAAAGTAGAACCTGTGGATTCAAGTGATGAAACTGATGATTGGACATCCTCTGATTACTCTAGTACCAGTGAAGTGGACACTGAAGATGAAGAAAGTGAGGTGGATGTTTCAGTCATGGATATCCTTCCAGTCACACCAACTCATGACCCCATAAAATTATCTGAAGAAGAAGTTGATGATCGTCTCCAACAAATAAATATTGGTGATGCTGTGATGGAGAGTGAGAAGGAATCCTACCTCCAACTCTTTCGAAGGTACATACACCTATTCACTTTTGATTACAAGGAACTCCATCAAGTAAGTTGGGTAGAACATTGTATTGAGCTGGTAGATGGTGCTAAGCCCATAAAGCAAATGCCATATAAAATGAATCCTAATTTTTCCAAGACTGTAAAAGAAGAAATAGATAAGTTTCTTGATACAGGATTCATATTTGTTGTGGAGAATTCAGAATGGGTTTCTCCCATTGTGATCTCAATAAAAAAGAATGGGAAGCTACGCATTTGTGTTGATTACAGGAAGCTCAATAAGGCAACAAAGAAGGATCATTACCCTCTTCCATTTTCAGATCAGATCTTGGACGAAGTAGTTGGCCAAGAGTGCTATAGTTTTGCTGATGGATATAGCGGCTACAACCAAGTTCGTATAGCAGAGAAAGATCAGCTAAAAACCACGTTCACCACTCCTTGGGGAACGTTTTCTTATAGAGTTATGCCTTTTGGGTTGTGTAATGTTC
Source organism: Taxus wallichiana var. yunnanensis (assembly GCA_018340775.1). Classification (NCBI taxonomy): domain Eukaryota; kingdom Viridiplantae; phylum Streptophyta; class Pinopsida; order Cupressales; family Taxaceae; genus Taxus; species Taxus wallichiana. The sequence continues at coordinate 417,395,672 of CM031239.1, read as the reverse complement.
CAGCAACATTCCAGCGTTTGATGAATATGGTGTTCGAACCTTACATTGGGACCTTCATCAGAGTATTTCTGGATGATTTTTGCATCTATGGGAGCAAGTTGGACCACCTGCACCAAATGGAGACAACATTTCAAAGGTTAGATGAAGCACAAGCCTCACTAAACCCTAAAAAGTGTGTCTTTGGATGTTCTAAAGGTGTTTTGTTAGGGCATGTTGTATCCAGAGATGGTATTGGTACTGATCCTGATAAAGTTTCAAAAATCAAAGATTTACCATTTCCTATTAATAGAAGTAAGTTGAGATCATTTTTAGGCCATGTGGGTTACTATAGAAGGTTCATCAATAATTTCTCAAAGATTACACAGCCACTAACCCAGTTCTTGAAGAAGGATGTTACTTATGAACCAGGAAATAAGGCGCATGAAGCTTTTGGACAACTGAAGGAAGCCCTGGTGTCTTCACCTGTTTTGAAGAATCCAGATTGGAGCAAGCCATTCATTGTGTACACTGATGCCTCAGATGCAGCACTAGGAAGTACTTTGAGCCAAAAGGATGAAAATGGGAATGAACATCCAATTTACTTTGGGAGCAGACAAATGAGCAGTGCTGAGGTAAATTATACTGTAACTGAAAAAGAGGCTCTGGCTATCATTTTTGCTGTAAAGAAGTTTAGAAATTACTTGCTAGGGCAAAAATTTCTAGTTGTAACAGATCATCAGGCTCTAAAATATATTGTAAATAAGCCTAACCCATCAGGGAGGATAGCAAGATGGATAATTTTGCTACAAGAATTTGAATTTGATATTATAGATAGGCTAGGAAAGAAGCATGTCAATGCAGATGCACTCTCTCAAGCCTATGATGGTTTAGGATCATCTTGTGATGATGATGATTTCCCGATGCAGCATTGTTATCCCTTGACACAATCCCTAGTGAATACATAGATATTTGGAATTATCTGAATGAATTCAAGTTTCCTGATGGTGCCAATGCAAAGACTAAGAGAAAGATTACTCAAGCCAGTCGTCCATATTCTATTCTACATGGAGTATTATTTCGAATAGGACCTGATGGACAATACAAGAGGGTAGTTGGACGTGATCAAGGGAAGGAACTGCTAGAAGAATTCCACAATGGTACATGTGGAGGGAACTTCTCTAGACAACTTACAACAAGAAGGATCTTGGATGCAGGTTATCACTGGCCCACTCTTTTTAAAGATTGTTATAATTATTGTAAGACATGTGATATTTGTCAAACACATGGTAACCGTAAGACTTCATCAGCTCCATTATGCCCTATTCTTCCACTTGGTCCCTTTGAAAAGTGGGGAATAGACATTGTAGGTCCACTTCCAACTACCTCACACCAAAATAAGTATATTGTAGTTGCATGTGCATTATTTAACCAAGTGGGTTGAAGCTAGGCCATTAAAAATAGCTTCCATGGATGAAGTGGCAAGGTTCATGTATGAACGTATTGTCACCAGATTTGGTTGCCCATTAGAAATTGTAACAGATCAAGGAAGCCACTTCATTAATGAGGTGGTAGAAGCCCTAGTCAATAAGTTTTCTATCAAGCACAAGAAGGAAACAACATACAAGCCAAGCACAAATGGATAGGTGGAATGAACAAATTTTGTGTTGTGTTAAATTCTAGCAAAAGATGCAGCCTTGCAGGTACATAAATGGGATAAAAGGATTCATGCAACATTATGGGCATATAGGAAACATCAAAGTCAGCAAAAGGATACTCCCCATTTCAGTTGGCCTATGGCATTGATCCAGTTCTTCCTATTGAGTTTGATATTCCCACTGTGAGAGTTATGAAAAATGAAAGGATGGATGAAAGTGATTCAGTAAAAGAAAGGTTGGTACATCTTCATTTGCTGGAGAAATGAGAGAAATAACAAAGGATACAAGCCATAAGAAGAAAATGAAGCAGAAGGAATACTTTGATCAAAAGATCCGGTGGTCTCCATTTCATGTGAATGACTTGGTTCTAGTATATGATTCCAAATACAAAAAAAAGAAGACAAGAGAAAATTTCTTCCAAAATGGATGGGGCCCTATAAAATAAAGAAATGTGCATGAAAATGGTACGTGACTGACTAGAGGAATTGGATGGCACTCCCATTACAAAATGGGTCAACCATGACAAGTTGAAGATTTTCCAAGCACCATAATAGTCTACTCCGAGGATGGAGTAGAAGCTAGGAAGGGGAAGATGTCGACACTAAAATTTTCCTCCATAATTTCTATTTCATTAATGTATGTATTAGGAATAGGATGTTGTTAAGTATAATTAATAGTAGCGTCGATAGAGGATAACGGCGCACAAGGTGCGGTGCCCAATAATGTGGAGTACAAGTAATAGTCAAAGTACAATAGGAATGTTGTAAAAAGTAAATATTTGTCGTAAGTGGTCCGGTAATGTTAAAATGTCAAAGTTTGGGTAATTAGAGAAGCAGGGTCTACATGATTAGGAATTAGAAATATTATATTGGTAATAAGGACAAGGAGTGAGGTCATAAATATTTTGTATATTTTATTTGTAAAAAGTCTAAAAATGTGGAACCCATGTAAAATGATAAGGTTTATCTTATCTTAAAAGATAAGCTTACATGTCTGAGATAAGAGTTAAGGTATGGAATATGATTCGTCAGTGGATTTCTTATCCTATCTTAGAGATAAGATGGATAAGCCTGGAAGTTCTATAAATAGAGAGGCCACCCCCCTCATTTAGCATAGAAGGAAGTAGTGAGAAATATTGTAGGAAGTGTGCGAAGGAAGCCATCAGTTTAAAGGTGTGTTGAAGAAGCCATTAAGAGGTGTAATTGTAAAGTTTCTCCCATAGTCTTGGTGAAAAGCAAGTGAAGTCAATAACACTTGAAGTACCTCATGGGTGAGATTGTAACAATTTCATGTTAATATTATAATTTACTTTGATATTTCAGATTTGTCATCATCCCCTCTTATCATAGTCATTGGTATTCTTGTGTTATGTTTGTTGTTTTGTTTCTAGATTACATCCACCAAACTAAAGGCTGTGCATTAGTAAATAATCATAGCACGAGGAGTTCCCAGTGAAGAATTATCATAGTGCCGGATTGGTGATGACAGCCCATTGGCTCATTTTTCCTCCCCACACACTTCATAATTTATGGGTTCTTTGATTTTGGGGATTGTATGGGAATTGGGAAATTCCCTCATCATTACTTGGGATATTTTTGAAATTTCCTTTCATTTTTTTGGGCGAAATTTTTTGTTTTATCCATTGGTTGGGGTTTTGGTGGAAGGTAACATTTTTCACCTTCCCATTTTTTTCCTTGGTTTTGTTCTTCTCTTTTTAAACCTTGAATTTCATAAGAAGGGGGTTCTTTTTCTTTGGGAATTTTGGGAGAAGGAACTTGGAAACTTAGAAGAGGATTGGGATACTTGAAGGACATATTTGGAATTTGGCTTTGGAAATACAAGGTAAGTCCTTGTATCTCTTTATTTTCTTACTCTTTTTACCTTGTATGTGTGTGTTATATGAATGGTGGAAATGTACATTTTGTGTTGTTCTTTTTGCTCCACCCACCCTTGAGGGGTGTGAGTTTTGGGAGCTTGTATGGGAAGAGGGAGGAATTTTCCTCCACTCTATTTGGGAACCCTCATAAATTTGGTTTGTAGGTAGGGATGGATTTCCATTTAGGTTGGAAATTTATCCCTACCCTCAAGAAGGAAACATTCTTGTTTGAAAATACTTCTTGGGGGAGTTTGGAGGGATAAGGGGAGTTATTTTGGAGTGATAAGGAGATGGTGAAAATATGGAGAGATAAGGGGAATTTGTTTTAACACTATTATGTATGGTTTGTGAAACATGAAATTAGGGATTCACATCCCCTCTTCCCATAGCTAGAAACTTGGGGCTTCAAAGCATGATACTTAGTTGTAATTTTTATTGCATTGGCTTCAAAATGTGGTCCTAGATTGTTATGTGCATTCAAATTATCCCTTTTTGCTAAGTGTGTTAGTTTCCTCTTTTCCATGGGCTTGGGGGTGGCTAGCATGCCATCTTGGACCCTGATGGTATGTAATGATGTCATTTTGTTGGGTGGTCAACCAAGTACCTTCTTGTGATTTTGGAGATACTTTGCATGTTGGTTTTTGGAGCTAGGTGGAGTGGATTTGAAGTGTATTTTTACTATGTGTTGAGCCAAAATTTGGGATGTTGTCTCCTCATGAGCGCTTGTATAATTACATTTTAGCTTATTTCTCCTTCGTAAAATGAATGTTTATGAATGTTTTAATCTTTTACGAAAGATTCAATTATGTAATTTGGATGGTTGGAAAAGATGGTTTATACATCATTGTTGAAATTGTGTTGTCATTGAAATTTCAGGTTGTAAAATTGTCTCTTGAAATAACTATTGTTATTTTCATTCTCAACTAAGAGAAATTGTAATTAAGAAAATGAAGGAAATATTGTTTATGTTGAACTGATGTATTCATGTTGAATTTTCTCCTCATGTACTAGTTATCGCTGGAATTTATGGTGTAAAAATTTGTGAGATACTCGTGCTTAGAAACCTAGAATTAATTCCAATTTGTGTAAATAATTGTGTTGGAATTACAGTAAAAAAAACTCATCTCTTTTGTTGTGTTTTTGCTACTCAGTATGCAACTTGATTGTGTTTGGAAATAAAGTATATCTTTGTTTTTAAAATAAAAGCCTAATGCTGAAAAAAGAAGAACAATAAATTAATTTTAAGAGTAAGAAATAAATACATGTGTCCGAAATAAATTAGTTTTGTAATGTCTGTAATTAAAAAAACATAAGTTTCTTTCTTTGTGTTGAACATGTGAAAACATACTATTTGTGTAAAACAAGTAATCTTTTCCTTTTAAATATATATTCCAGCTCTATGTTTGAAAACAAAAAAAAAAGTATAAAAATAAATCCTCTTGAATTTGCCTAGTTGTGGGCTCTTAAAAAAACATATATAATGTATATACATATACCAGTAGATTTTTAAAAATATATACATATGCAGCTCGATGTATGTAAAAAAACAAAGAAATCCTCTAGAATTTTTCCCTGGTTGTCAGGCTCTAAAATAAAAACAAAAAAAACTATATATATATTCAGCTCTATGTCTCATTAACAAAAACAAAGAAACATTATGGAATTTTTCCCTGGTTGTGGCCTTTTAATAAATAATAAAACATAAATAAATATTCCTATATATGGATCTCGTATATGGACTTTTGCATTAAAAAAAAGAGAAGAAAATATAATTTGATAAATATCCATCTCTCTACAAACAAACCGAAAAACTTCTCCGAACTTTACCCCGGGTTTTCAACAAACAAAACAAATATCAAACAAATCCTTAATCCTGCAAAGAAATTTATTCGGTCTTAGATTCACCATGGAAGACTAGAGAAATATTAAAATCCAAAGTCTTTGAGCTTTGAATCCTTTCCTGCAAAAAAAAAAACAAAAACAAAAAACAAAAAAAACATAGAGACCCGAATGAACTTGCAGAATGAAGAAGAAATAAAAATGAAATAAACTTAGGCTTTGAAAAATATATCCTCATCATTTTGGAAATTAGGGTTTTAAATCCTACGGCGGAGATTAAACAGATCAAGGGTGGTGAGAGAATGTGCGTAACTTAGGGGCTATGGGAACTTATTTAATTATTGTAAGGTATTATATGTTTTATTAAATAAATTAATTTTGTTATTTTGCAATATGTTAATTAAATTTAAATGGTATAAAACTATTTAATTAATTTAATACATGTTGCGGAACTCCCTTAGCGGGATAATTAAAATAATTAAATTAAATTTAGTTGTTTCGAGTACATTAGCATAATGGGTTGATTAAATTAAAATGGTTTATATTCATATAATTAACCTAATCCTTGTTGCGAATTCCCTTGGTAGGATAATTAAAATAATTATTTAAATTTAGTTGTTTCGGGTAAATTAGCATAATGGATTAATTAAATTTAAATACTTTAAATTCATATAATTAAGCTAATGCTTGTTGCATGAATTCCCTTAGCGGGATAATTAAAATAATTAAATTAAATTTAGTTATTTTTGGGTAAGTTAGCATAATGGGTTAATTATATTTATATAATTAACTTAACACATGTTGTGGACTTTCCTTAGCGAGACAATTGAAATACAAAATTTAAGTAAACAATAAATTAAAAAAATTTACCTGCGTTTTCGTCCTCAAGGGCATGGGTCCATTCTGAAGGCAAAGTGGGACCCATGACCACCTTGGCGATTATTTGGCTTCCCAAGAACATTTAATCTCACCTCACCATCCTTCCTACTCGATATGTTATATCGTAAGTGGGATATTTTTGTATCATCGTTACGATTTTAATCGTTGACGCTTTTAAAAATCATCGCAATCTGTACAATTGGTGAAAATGGCATTGGGACGACTTTGTTTATCTCATATCGTTATCACAACGATGGGTGACACATAAATTGTTTTAAACCTCCTTTTTGTTCACAATTGCGGGTTGGTTCCTCTTCGTCAAACTTAGCGACATAGTCATGATACCTTTGAAATGAGTATTTGTTTAACTATCATATAACTATTTAAAAACAACCACTTTATTTTCATTTCCCATCTTCGGTCCAGATATTTGGATGTCTTTTAACGTGTTTTAGAACTCGATCCAAGTGGGTCATGACATGTTGAGTTATGTGGAAATGTGATGTATTGTAAACTATGAAAGTAATGTTTTGTTATACCCTATAAATATACCATGCATAAGACGTTATCATTGTTGTGCATGAATAACCATTTTGTTTGTAATGTATTCATGTGTTATGTCTGTGAACCTTACACTAGTCTACCCTAAGGGAAGCAATCGGTAAAAGTGTATGTGTGGAGTGAGGAAATGAGTACCGTTGACCAGTCACTCGAGCCGAGTATGAGATAGGAAGTGGAGTCTTACATAGAATGAAAACCCACTTCTATTTATTTCGTATGCATGACACTTGACCAATAGGCACCATGTACATTGTGTTTTGTGAACACCTTTGAAATAGTAGATGGCAACATGTACCCTTTTTATCTCCATGTATGGTTGTTCTATAGATGACCTATGTGTGGTTACAACTATGTTGAGCCTTGTGGGAGTATGAAGGGATGATTCAGATAGAGATTATTGTAGTTATTATTTATATTCTGATTCGCACTCGATGCCAAAATAAATATGAGATACTTGTGATGTTACTTTTTTTATATATATTTTGCAAGATGAGGCTCAATATCCAAGTTCCAAAAACTCAATGAGTACCCCTTTGGTGGTCGTATAAGGCCCCATAGTGATTGTGATGTGATATTTCTCTATACATATTTTATTTGTAAATTTGAATTTTCTTTTATCATCCTTTTCTGGAACCAACAAATTATTTTATTTAACTTTTGGCTGAGTTATTTTGTGAAATTTTGGGCATTTTATTTGATTATTACACTAACATGATGATTTTTGCATTCTTTGTAGCTAATTATAAATTTATTTTGCTTGATTTAAAATTGAATTTGAGTTGAAATTCTTCCTTGAGTTTCAACTTTATCTTCTCACTTAGCCCAAGGCGATTGAATTTTATGTCACTTGTAAATTTGCTTGTGTTTCGACATGCTATCTCTAATGTTATTATATATTAAAATAGGGACATGAATTCAACAAGGATTAGTGGTACCTCTGGGCCCACTTCGTTGTATGTGGGTACACCCCAAGGAATTACAAATAACTAGCGAGTTGTTGAACCATAGTTTATTATGTCACTTGGGTTAGAGGTGTCTCCGAACTCTACATGCCTAGGGCCATAGGGTGACGAATCTCTTCGAGTGGAGATAAAAATAAAAATTGTATTCATTTTGTTATTTGGGAGGTATATGGAGTTGGTATTATGATTCATGAGTACTCATGTGATTCTCAAGTTATGTTTTGTGATGTCGAGGATTGATGTTCTTCATTGTGTAGTTTCAATTATGGTTTTGAGTTGTGTATAACATATGTATCTATACTTGTTAGGGAACCTTTGTTGTTGTATTATGCCTACATTATGAGTACTATTATGTTAGGGCATATGTGTGTCATTTATTATGTTGTGTGGATTGTATGTGTTCTTCCAATAGTTGGGTCATGCCCCTGTGATGTGATGCAATTGTGAGAATAAGTAACAAGTTGTCTTGTGGACCATTAGTGTTGTGTTTGGGCATTGTGTGGCATCATGATGTCATTTTCTATTGGGAACCCATGAAAATAAATCAACTGAAATCCTAAACAATGAAATATTAAGATCTTGAGATTAATAAATATTGTTAAAGAAAAATATTAACTAAGTAATAATGTAAACTAGAACTACCAATCTTCACAGAACATTAAGAAATGGTCGAACTTTCTTGACTTCCTTATGGTCACTTCATAGAGGAAAAGATCTTTCCCTAAATAGAACTTGTTGTTGTTAGCTTTCCTTATTGCCTATCCATTTTTCTTCCTGGTTTCGTATCAAATGGAGGATGATGCTCTTATAGGGAGGGAAATTTAGTGCCCTAAATTTCATGCAGACAAGTTTTTAAAAAATAAATATAATAATTAAACAAAAATTCTAAATTTTAAAATTAAAAAGGGAGGAACATTGATCTAAGAAAGCATACCTAAAATCATTATTTTTTAAATATAAAATAAAATGGTTGTAGTAACGGTTGGTGGAAATTGATGGATCTCTGGGTAGTGGCAGGTTGGTGGGTGAGGAAGTAAAAAAAGTGGTTAAGGATTAGGGGTGTTGGAGGAGAATTGCATACTACACAAAATAGTGTGCTAAAAATACATTGGATACTCACATAAAAAATGAAATGACAATTGTATAACCACCCCTACAAACCTTTTCCACTTTCCTCCCAGTCGTGTTAATAAGGACCCGTGAAATAAGGTATGGGCATCCATCATTGCATAAATAGTTCCTGTCAAATGTTGGAATTGAAAATGCGTTGACTACTGAGAATACACACATAATGTTCTTAATTATACTAGAGGGATTTTCCTATAAATAAATGGTTTCTTGAAGAGAGAAACATCCTAAATGGCCTTTCAGGCATTTCATTTTCCTTGCATAATCATACAAGAACTTTATTCAATATCTAGAGGCATTAACCATAGAAAAACCCAAGTTAACGTTGTAAATTTAACAGTAATTGGATAGTTACAATGAGTGCAGAAATTGGATATCCGCTTTACTAACAATGGTAAATCATGGTTTTGTACTCTTATAATTAAATAAACAGAATGTTGCAGGAAATTGTGCTAAATGGAGCCCTCGTTAATAGCCATCCTAAAATCAGTACCATGATGGATTAAGCCAGCCCTGGGCACAGAGATAAAATTATAATCCTAATATCTTCTCATCTTACTATATAAAAATTCATTAATATGGATCTCTATCTTTATCGAAACGGGTTCAATTATCTTTGAGATGAGAAGAAGTTGTTGTTTGTCACTATTTAGATTTTTGTTTGCAAAAGAAGAAGAAGAAGATTGAGGATTAGGATGCACTTCATTTGGGCATAATTTCTAGTTGATTTTTTCCAATTTTTCCCATCTTGTGCCAATTAGGATATTTTGTTTGAAAAAATACCTCAAAATGTGTGGTTTTTTCATGGAATGTGTTGAGTTCCGGTTTATGCTTGAGACTTGTGTGCTTTAAGGGGTTGTTGAGATGATCAAAGAAATTCCTCACCAATGCCTTCTCTTGGACTACCACAGCTTACATGTGTGCAAAAATGGATCTATTGAAAAGGAATTGGAGACTCTAAACAAAAGAATATTTCAGGTGTAAATCTTGCATCCGGAGATGTAAAGCAGCTCCTTCCTCACATTTTATGCATGGACTATGTGAAAAATGCGTTGAAAGGGATTTACAAACTTTCAACTAAATGTAGCTAAGGGTGTCCAATGAAACAAGTTCACCTTCACCAACGTTTCGCGATTATGTACAAATGTGAGCTTTGAAATAGAGAATGGACATCCACCAAAGTGCAATAAAGGATGGACAATATTTTTTCAATAATTGAAGTTGAAATTTTTGGATGGACATGTATAGAAAGCATGAAAGAGTACATTAGGCACGTGAACCGTGTGACAAAATACCTCAAAAAAATTTAGTCCCATGTAATGCATTATTTACGGGATATGTAAAAATGGTGCTCTTAAAGAGGTTGTAAGACTTCCCAAGAAAGGACCCAACTATATGTGGTCTCATGGAATGCAACCATTACTATGTACACACATGTTGGGTTTGTTGAAAAAGTTTTACAAACTTTCAAGAACCGCAATTAGGAAAGGGAATCCAATTTCCACGGTGTCGCCATTATCCTCCTTATTTTGTGTCAAATGGGGAATTTGGAGCAGTGTCAAAGAACCACATATCCATATGACCTGGTGTTTGTTGGAAAGAATAATAGCTTGTTAAGTAGTCTGTAGCCATGTTGGTTTTGTTTTTGGAAAGGTGTAATGGAATTTTAATGTGGAAAGAACTACGTTTGGTGGGATATAATGTGTTAGAATGGAAAATGTGTATTTTGTGGCGGTTTACTTTGGTTGGAAGTATAGCGAGCTGGTTGATTATATGAAAATTTTGTTAGTTTAATGGAGCTCATCATGCTTATTGGGATAACGTGTACATGGCTTGGATTTTGTGGTCTCTTAGCTTGTTTTTTTGGTTATTTTTTCATGTCCAGGAGGTTGGTTAGATAAAATGTTTTACTTGGAAGTTGATCCCATCGATAGCTAGAATATTGGTTGAGATCTTGGATGATCCAAATGATTAAGATAATGTAGAAAATCATGCAAACCACTCGTATCCATAGTTACCCAATTCCGTTCTATAAAAGGAATGGTATTCTACCTTTTCTTTCATAACTTTCTTACTTTTAGTTCTTCATTTGCAATGTAATAGAAATTTTAAACCTTTGAAATAGACTATACTCTTGGTTATTTAAAATGAAGTTGTAGTGCAAAACAGTAAAACCTTACCACGTGACTTACAAAACCCAATTGAATTTTGGATGAAAACCATACTCTTAAACCCCTCTTGGGATGTTTGGTAAATTTATGTAACCAGAATGGATAGCCATAACCTCTCAATTTGACAATTTGCATCGATTCCCCTTTAAACCTTTAACATGTTCCTTTGCAAATGTTAGTAAATCAAAATTTTCATCGACACGTGAAATACCTCTCTGAAACCCCAACCCTAATGGTCAATGTTTGATCTTGTTCCTTTTCATCGTGAGGTTCCTCAATAGCTATTACAACACTCTAAACTGATCCTTTGATCATTTTGTGTATCATGTTAGGAGCCTTGTTGACCCTATTTGTAGCGTCGGGTAGCTAGTAAAAGTTAAAAGTTGGATTATGTTTTGGCTATTCATTTTGATCTTGACCAAGGAAATAGACATCTACGTTCACAACCTCTAGTATTTTTACATAAAAATTTTCTTGAAAACCTTAACTCATAGAAAAATACCTTCCTATTTAGTTTTGTGAAGGGTTTTTTAGGCCTTTGTTGTTGTCAACTAGACCAAACTAGTCCAATTACGACTAGTAGCTCCAAAAAAATTAGTTGTCATTTATAAACCATTTGCTAGTTCTAAGTTGCATCAATTCATGTGAATTCTCAGTATGTTGAAAATCATGTAGGAATTTTCCCCATTGTGTGGTTGTTACTAGAAGCCAATTTTTGAACGTGGTTCTTTAGTCTCTAAGCTAAAATTGGACGTTTTCATAAACTAGTAGGAAAATGTAAAAGAAATCCATAGGACCCTTGTCAACTCCACAAATTAACGTGAAAACATATTTAGACTTATAATAATTGTACAAAAATCAATTTTGTGGCTTGTTTTGGGAAATTTTGTTTTAAGAAAAATATTGCTTTCTCTCTCTTATCTCTCTTTCTCTCTCCTCCCTTAGCTAAGAAATGAAGTGTAATGAAATGATTATATATCTCTAACCCTCTCTTATTTTGTGTAAATTATTTTGATTATGTAAGTGAAAACTGAAAACATTAATTATGCTATATTTAGGTGGATTTCATGCCAATATAATAGCTAACCATGCGGTGGTTACATGTACATAGACATGGAGAAAGTCAAGTGTTATTAATAGTCTCATATTGCATATTATTTGAAACAATGAAATTGTAGAGGCTAAATCAACATTCTATGATATATTGAAATGTTAATTATTGAATTTTGTAATAAGTATGAGTTGTCATTGTTTTGGGGTGTTTGGGGAAATGTATATTTAATCATGGGTGTTATTTTGATTTAGAATTATGAATTGTAAAAAGGTTGGATATTTATGTTAACTGAAATTGAATTTGATATCTTATAGTAAATTTTTCAGTGTGAAATTAATGATTAAATCTCCAGTGTATTGTGCTAATTACCTTGAAAATGTAGAAATAAAATCTAAATAAAATAGTAAACCTTAGTATAAAACCCTTGTATGACTACCCTTCTCGCGTGATCCTTCATAACGTAGAAAACTAAAACCTTAGGGTGAACCTAAATCATTATACTCGATGGAACCTTATAGCTTAAGGAAATAAGATCCCAAGTTTGATATTATCATCATAGTTTATATGTCTAGGAAATTGTCGTGAACCGATCCTCGTAGGAACGACTATAGTTAAACATTTTCTTAAGAATGTGGATTTTCCCCTAGGTATGGTAATTGTGTGTGTAACAAGGTGAATATGTTATCCTAAGTTAGTACCTCAAATGTATCGATTTAATATCTAATGTAAACCCCCTTAAGTGGAACATGAGTAAAATGAAGGGTTCTAGGTGACAAAATTTGAAGTTGCTTTTGAAATAAATTTTGAGAATTTTTTTCTTGAAGGATTTTCATTCATTTTTAAGTTATGAGTGCCCTTCACTATAACAAAATATTAATATTTAAATGTGGAAATAAAAAAATTGTAACTAATTCTTAGAACTTGGATATATAATCGTGAGATGTTGTTTTAAGATATAAGTGAATTTTATATCCTTCTTGTAACTTATTTTAATCCTTATTATGTTGTGGAAAAAAAAACTCATGTCAAGTAAAATTCAATATGATCCTAACAATTGATTTAAATATAAATGAAGGAGAGAATCGGGAACCATAACCCTTTTAAACTATAGAAATTTTCCTTCATGGTCTCACAATAGTTCCTATTGTGTCATGAATGTATGATGCCAAACTAAATAAACATGTCCTTTAGAAATGAATCCTAGAGAAAATAAATAGTACCCTCATGTATATAAAAATGACCCTTCTAACTAATGATTCATACAAATAAAATGGAATAAGGCATATGAACCTAATTAAATGAAACTTTTTAAAATTTGAATGTAAAGTGATATTATTAGTCTAGAAACAAAAGGAGAAAGTATGTTTCCATATTAATTACCTTTGAATCCTTATACTTAATATTGTAACATAACTATAATAAAATTGTAATTAACGCTTGGCCTTCGGAAGGGTAATAATGAGATGTTTTCCCACGGGAAAAGTGAAACTTGAATTTCGTGTAACGTGATTAAACCTTCTTATATTGTGAATAAATAACCCCATGTCATATAACAGTTAATGTGGACCACATAAATTATTAAAGTATAAATGAAAGAAAAAATCATGACCCTTAATCCTTAAAACTACAAACTTCTCTTTATTCTTACACTTTTCCTTATTGTGTAATGAAGGTATGATGTAAATCCAAGTAAGCATGCCCTTAAAAATGAATCCTAGGAATGAGAACTAGTTGCCTCATGTGTGTGCAAATGTCCATATTAACTAATCAGTCATACAAGTAAAATGTAATAAGATAGATGATTCAAATCAAATAAAAACCACTTTAAGTTGAATGTTAGACAATGTAAAGGAGTTTAGTTTAGAAAAGAAAAGGAATGTATGATTCACATATTATGTTCCTTTATAAACCTTAAGTTAAATTTTGAAACATGATTGTAATAAATGTGTAACCATAAAAAAAAATGTGTCATGGGAAGGTCCTATCCATAAGTTTGTAATGTGGTTGGATTGTTATTGTCATTTTTCATTTTGGAAATGTAGTCATGTTGTGCATCATGTTTCATGTGGTTATGTTTTCTTTGTTGGGGTGATGCTCATCATTGATTGTTGGAGGAATAAGGTGTGGCTAGTGTAGGGAGGAATATGGGTAATGTGTGTTGGTCTTGGAGGAAACAAATGGATTCGTGGCTAGTCTTAGTGGAGGGATAAGAGAATGTTATAATGGAGGGATAGGGGGGCCTGTCAATATTGATGTGGTGTGTATACTTTGGAGGAACCAAAGGATATCTAGGATCCCTTCTTAAAGGGATAAGGGGTAGTTTCAATGATGATTTCTCCCCTATGTAAGCCTCTTAGGTAGGCTTGATTATGTGTGTCATATTTCCTTATGAAGCCAATAACTTCTCACCTTGTGGTATGTGTGAGTCCATTTTGGTATAAATTTATTGTGTGATGTTGATTCATCCTAAGTGATTTCATGTGATGTCATGTATAAAGTAATGGAAGTAAAAATATTGTTGTTACAATTGTGTGTTAGAATTTTGGGCATTACAAAACCAAACTCACTCTTAGGTGGATTTAACTCTCGATAGCTTTCACCCTGTTGGAAGCATAGAGACTAAGGGGGTGAATATGTCTTCCAAATATTTTAATTCATCTACCTTATTTTTCATTCATAATTCATTACATTCATTCAACATACATCACTAATGTGATATTATTAGAACATTCACAATAAAATAAGATAAGAGAGAACACAAGTACAAAAGATATAATGTGGGTAACCCTCGAGGTGAAGAAAACCCACTTAAACATTTGCAAGGAGGCTACTACCCCCAAGATAATCAAGCACCCATTCAACCACTTGATTACGATGACATTTGATGTATGTTACTTCCACAACTGATAGTGATCCAAATTCATCTCTTCTCTCCTTAACACCCTCTTCAAACACACTCTCTCCTAACTAGATCAATCCTTCTTCTTCATGGGCTGATTAGGTCTATTTAACTTACACACCTTCTCTTAAATATTCCTTAATCCTTCATACATTTTTTCATATATGTGCTTGACCCCTCTTCAATCTTCCTTCACCTCCATGGTTCACTCATAATGACATAGTCTCCACCAGTCACAATGACCAAACATAACATGCATTTATACATGATAATAAATCATAAAATCCTCTAAGTCATCGATGACCATATAGGTTAGTCATCCGATACAAAAATACATCAAGAGAATCATATAAAACATCTAAAAATACCCAAATAGGTCAGTAGGGGTCAATACAACACCAACAAGCAACATGACTTGAAGACTCTCAAATAAGGCCTAAAACATTAGCCTTCTCCTCCAACGAATGAAAATTAATATGAAAGGGAATATTCCATATTTTTATGACTCAATAAGCTCCACATGACCCAAATATATACTCTTTAAACCTTCAACAAGCTCAAGAACATATGCATCAACTACCATCATCATGAAACATGCTAAGAAGCAATCATGCACAACTAGGTCTTCTGACACCCAGAATTGATGCCGAGAAAATGAATGAGTATAGTAAACTCATCATCATGCCTCAATTCATATGCCATTGTAAATTTATCTTAATATTTTTTCTGGAACAACTCACTTTATTCTCGACACATAGTGCAAGGCCTTCAACAAACCCAATCTACGAAATTGCTCAAAACTACCAAGCATGACTCAAAAACCACTCTTGAGAAAAATGACTCAAAACACCTTCAAGGAAACTTCCAAGCTCAAAAAAATTATTTAACACATCAAGGGATACCTAGAAAACACCTTCAAGTACTAACATGTATAGCTCATGTGGAGAAATTTGATCCAACACACCTATTCCATGACATCTTCTTGATAGACCAAATAGGGCTATCTAGGCCATTAGGTATTCAACTGAAAAATGGTCAATATAGATCAAACAAATAATTTCAACACATCATATCAGGATCATATCAACTATCCATGAAAAAAAAAACAGCTGCTACAACAAACAAAATGGCTCAGTTCAACTCAAACCACAAGACTAGATTTTTAGCCCTTAAGGCCAAAATCAGTGAGGAAAATTTGGAGACCTGTAACTAAAAATTTATTCAAGAAACCCACCTAAAAAATTTCTTTTTGTTTAGCAGATCTCCCATGGATTCTAGAACAGTTATCTTTTATCGTGAAGCTTTGCGTCTTAGCCCTAAAGCTGCAAATATCCACAAAATTAGTGTTTTTTTCTCTCTTCCTCAAAAGATTAAAACAAAAAATGAGATATAAGGAATCCTATACAACTATGATACATAAATGTATATTTCCAAGATCATTTGGATACCATAAAATGAAAATATTATAAGTCACTCTAGAAGGAGGGTTTAACTAGGGTTTAAAAACAACTTAACTTCTTAACAATTATTTGTAAATGTCTAACAATAAATTTATACCATTATTTTTAAAAAATTATATATTCTCAATGAAAAAACATACTTTAAATCCATAATGTCACATGTATATTGTGTGTGAGTGGGTGTAGAAAAAAATTTGATAATCGAGTGATTTCACCTTCTCAGAACTCGATTTTGCCAAATATCACATAACATGCAAAATATTCACCACTTTGACATGAAACTTTGCATGATGCCTCATGAAAATATCCTATAATAGTACCAACTCAATTCCTTACTCAAATGCATATTAATCTCTCCATCCACTAGATCTTACCTATGGAATCATGTCTTGTCTTAACCTTTTTACTTCCCAAAGATCATGAAACAAAAAATATATGACTTGAAACTCCTCATAATAATGTTATGTAACATCTCAATTTTATACACTTACTTCATTGAGAATTCCCTACTCCATTTCTCATGTTTCCAACTCATACACCATGCACTAGGTCTAGGAATAGGCCTAGAACATCGCTATAACACATGACTTCTCATGAAATGACCATGATGACTTCTTACAAACTCATTAACACCTCTTACATTTCATACCAACCTTTCTTGACCTCATGACATCCTTTAAAAACCACTAGAGAGGTCATACTATGACCATACCTACTAGACCATGCTCTAAGACACCATGACAAGACAACATGATTGGACACTACCAATCAAACTTCATACTAGACAATGAATAACACCTCATGGAGACACATATGACACCTAAAATCCATTTTCCATCAATGACAATGCATAGACACAATGGCCAATAATCTCCCCCTTTTTCATTGATGAAAACCACCTTCAGAAACATTTCTAGCAACCTTAAGATAAAACGCCTACTTGACTCCCTTTTTTCATGTTTCTAATGTTACTCTCCCCTTTTGACATCTATGATAAAGGTAAAATGACAACTCAATGTAAAATAAATGACAACTCACAATGAAAACAATATACAAACATGACTTACTTGCTCACAAGCTCCCCCTTTGATTGTACTCTATTTTCTTCACTTCAAAATAAACAAATGATAGCCATGGACCTGATATGAGCATCCACACAGCTCCCCGAGAATATAATCTCCATGTTTTGGCTCCATAGTTGTTATATATCACCATATAGGTTTGTACCATACTAAATAAAAAAATCTACCTCCAACACTTCCTTCGTATCTTTTAAAAGCATGATCCTTAAAACACACTTTCACGGTCAAAATGCCAAACTTCACATTGTGCAATAGGACCAACCATAACACATGAAATACCATCTTATGAACCCCCTATCATCATTCAAACATATGTTAACTGTTTATGCAAAATTTATAGCTCATACATTTACCAACTACCATAGAGATGAGTCAACATAAATGTCACAATCTTTGAAGCCTAATTTCGGTGTTCTCGGCCTTATTTCCATGTTATCACGAGTTATTGGAGCATATAAAAACTCCCCTTAAATAATAATTGCAATCAATATAATTTCCCTACCAAAATATCATCATTGGCACATTTAATACATGATAGAAGATCATTATCATATCTTTATGACTTATGCATTCTCTATACACATGTAGCTCACCATTACTATACAAAACAACCTATTTTAGCCTCATATTATGATGTCTTACAAAAACTTCGTAGACCTTCTTGAATTTCACAAATCTAATTTTCTTAAAGTATCATACCAAGCTATTGTCATAATATCAACAACTTTCCCTAAGATAAGACGTTCATCTACAAATCAATACGGTATTGTGCAACCTTATTCGTGTAGAACTAAGACTTATAACTTCAATTAATACTCTACCTTTGGATAACTCAAACTATCATTTCTCAAGAAAACCACCTTTTTTATTTCAAATTAATCATCATATAATCATCTGCTATCTTGATACTAATGTAATTGAACCTTTTATGTCATTATTAAACACTCAATCTATCCACACTTTGTAGAATCAGAACATACACTTTTAGTATTTCACACCTTTTAGAGAAATTCAGTCGTAAATGACATTATACTTAATCAACATGCTTTGTAACTTATTTAATATCTTCTTAAGATGCACTCTCAAGACCTAATAACCAATACTAAAACCATGAAGAGCCTTGATATCATGAATCTCTTTATTTTCAATCTTTTGTTATCACAAAGATAGGTGATCAAGAAAACTCAAACATATAGATAATATATTGAGTATTTCATACCTTGGTCCAATCATAACAACTTGAAACCTTCATTATTTTCTTGTACTTGATCACATAGTCCTTCTTCGATCATCATAGATGTAAAACACTAATGAAAACCTTTAATCATACTTATTATATATTTACAACATGATAACTCCCCATCAAATCATTGTAATAAAACATTTAACTCATATGTGCCACCATATGACCTACAAACATCTTCAAGGAATTGATGCTAACTATAAGGATTTACTTCTGCAATCTCTGTCATCATAATCTTCAAAAACTTGTTCAATCTCAACTCTCTATCATAGATGACTTGTTCTTGCAACCAAAATTCATAACACAACTTGAGGCACATAATACATATCAATCTTTCAACAAATCGACTCTTGTTCTTAAACTATCAACCAAACCTCTATATTTTAAGGAAATACAAGACCTTATGATAACATCAACTTACAATAGACCTCATGATGGTACAATATTCAATACATATGCCAAAAAGAGACAACCTTCATGACTATATACTCACATTATTCATTGTTTGGATACACAATCATACTTTTCACAACTTGACAAGACTTGTGATGGATTGACACATACCTTAAGAATGATATGGGTCTAGAAACGACATAGCCAAACCTATGATAGTTAATAGAAACCTTCTTGAGCATTAATACACTATTTTTGACTTCAAAGTATAAAATTCTATGCCCAAATAAGTATACTCTCATACCAATGACAAACACCTATTCATGATACATAAAAATTTAATGATCTACAAACTCCCCTAGAATGAGCAATACTTCATATCTCACTTACAAAGAATAACTTCTTAAGACTCATCTATCAACACTTCAAAAATCATGAATACACAAACCTCTTAGATGAATGATAGGACATAGACATACCTTTAACTATACACATACTTATTGGTAGAATTTTATGGATAAATGATCATGGGAGTATTCATGAGAAAATCGAAATTTTTTTCATCTTTTCATAGTAACCACAAACCTTAAGATTTCACATTTACAAGCTCAAACTAAGTCTTTCATCCTTCATGATTACAGGATCATCTTTCAAACCCATAAGGTGATCTGACTCCTTTGAACTTTCTTTGCATTCTCCTCGAGTCTCCAAAATTTACATTCTTTATCTTTTCATTCACTTTCCTCAATGGAAATCTCCTTGTCTCTTCATCCTATTTTACATTTGCTAGGTCTTCTTGTAGGCTACAGTCTTAATTGATTCTCTTGATGTCACTTTGAGTACTTTTTCCCATATTCTCAAGCTTTAGAAACTCGATTCCTTGACCAACATACCTAAGACAAGCCTTTGAAAAACAATATCTCGTTGATACATCTTGGCATCATGATCTTCCATTGTATTATAATTTTTATCATCTTCATATGTTAATCAAAGTTGTCTTAGTCACTTTGATGATATAATACATTTCTTCCAAAATTACAAACCATGCAAACCTCTAAGAATACATACAAGTTCAAGACAACTGATGTACTTTTGAAACACCATATCATATCATTTTATCCTCCTTCAATTTGTCAATATTTCTATGTTCAAATTGCTTTAAAAATAATGAATATCCATAAAGGGAACTTCTATAATTTCTTGAAAGAGTGGAGGGAAATCATTTACATAGCCTTCGAGAAATCCAAACCCTCTTTGACCTATTTTTGGTAACATATTTCCTCATGACTTGCAAATAACCTTACACTTGTAGGATCATCACTCTTTGACACATCATATTACCATAATTTGGTCATACTAAGTTATTCCCCATGAATAGTAATTTCCCAAAAATTCTTCATTGCTCCATGAACCTCTTTGACCTCTTCCTTTGTCTTTATATAGTCAAACACATCTAATTCATCTAGGTCAACTCAAGATCAATCTGCGAGGTCTTGATAGATTTTCATCTTCACCTTTAGGGAAATCAACAAAAATATATCCAAAAGAACCTTCTTTATCTCCTTCATAATAAATTTCATCAACAACATATGGATACATGGATAATGAATAGAACACCTCAAGGATAAATAGCCATATGTAGACAAATAATGATTTAAAACATGCTCTCAGTTTGACCAAAGGAGTTACTCCATCCTGAACTGAGATTCTTGCCATACATGTGCTTCAAGAGGATCTCCTTCAAGTATTTGAACTTATTTCACAAGGACCTTGATCTGATACCAATTGTTCGAAGCACATAGAGGCGAGAGGGTGTGAATTAGTCTTCAAACATTTTTACTTCATCTACCTTAGTTTGCATTCATTCAACATACATCATTAATTTGAGCTTATTAGATGTGTATCAACCATTAATAGGAGAATAATATAATAGAGAACACAAGTACACAAGATATAACTTGGGAAAACCTCAAGGGAAT
The DNA here is from genome assembly GCA_018340775.1 of Taxus wallichiana var. yunnanensis. NCBI lineage: Eukaryota > Viridiplantae > Streptophyta > Pinopsida > Cupressales > Taxaceae > Taxus > Taxus wallichiana. The sequence continues at coordinate 417,374,512 of CM031239.1, read as the reverse complement.
AAACCCCACTAAAACCTCTGCTAATATTACTCATAACAAAGGACTCATGTGAATATTAGTGACTCACCCACTTCACAAGGAACACCAACCCCTTTTTAGTATAACACCTACAATACAAGGTGGATACTACCCCAAGGTGATCAAACACCCACTCAACCACCTAATGATGATGACCAATGATCTATGTTTCTCCCATAACTAATATTGATCTAAATTCCACTACTCTCTCCTCAAAACACTCTTTAAACAAACACTCTCCTAACTCACTCAATCCTTCTTCTTCATGGGATGATTTGGAATATTTACCTTTCACACCTACTATTAAATATTCCCCTATCCTTCATACCCATCTTCAGGTGTTTCCTTAACCCCTCTTCACTCTTTTTTACCTTCTATGGTTTGTTCATAACCCCTTAGTCTCCACTAGTCACAATGACCAAATAGAACATGCATTTATACATGACACTAGATCATAAAATCCTCTAGGTCATACATGATCATATAGGTCAGTGATCCCAACACAAAACTACATCAAGAGTATCATATAAAAATATTAAAAGACCCAATTAGGTTTGCATGGGTCAATACAACACCAACAAGCACTCGAGTCTCTTAAATAACGCCTAAAACATTAGCCTTCTCCAATGATTGCCAAATGAGATTTAAGGGAATATACCATCTTTTAATTACTCAAGAAGTTACAAAAACCCAAATACATCCTCTCACAACCTTCATCAAGCTTATTAAAATGCCCATCAACTACCATCATCATGAAACATGCCAAAAAGTAAACATGCACAATTAGGTCTTCTAGCACCTAGAATTCAATCACAAAAAAACAAATAAGTTCACATAGAAAAGATCATCATAATGAATCAAGTAATATACAATTTAAAAGGTATCTAAATATTCTTTATATAACAACTCACGTTATTCTTCAACTCATAGTGCAAGTCCTTCAACCAAACCAGTTTTGAAAGCGCTCAAAAATGCCAAACAAAACTCAAGAACCAATCTTGAGGAAACCGACTCAAAACACCTTCAAGTCCACTTCAAAGCTCAAATAAATCATGGAACACATCAAGGTAGATGTATAAATCACCTTCAAGTACTAACATGCATATCTCATGTGGAGAAAATAGATCTAACACACCTTTTCGTTGACACCTTCATGATAGGCCAAATAGGGCTATCTAGGCCATTAGGTGTTCAATTAAAAATCATCACTATAGATATAACCAAGTATTTAAACACATAATATCATGCCTCTATCAACTATCCATGACCCAAAACAATTTCTACAATAAGAAAAATGGCTCATCTCAACTCAAACCACAAGACTAGATTTTTAGCCCTTTTGGCCAAAATTGGCGGGACAAATTTGGATAGCGTAACTCAAAATTTATTCAAGAAACCTTCCTGAAAATTTTAATTAGTGTCTATCACATCTACCAAGGATTTTGGAACAATTATCTTTTCATCTTGAATCTTCCATATCAACCTTGACATTACAAATCTCCACAAAAATAGGGGTTTCCTCTCTCTTCTGAAGCAGATGGAGCACCAAACCACCACAAAAATGAGATCTAAAGAATCCTATACAACATTTATGCATCAATTTATCTTACCAAGATCATTTAGAGACCATATAATGAAAATATTCCAAGTCACTCTAGAAGGAGGGTTTAACTAGGGTTTCAAACCAACTTAACTTCTTAACGATTGTTCATAAATGTATGGCGATCAGTTAATCCCATTATTTTTCCAAAATGATCTATGCTCAATGAAAAATGTCACCCAAAGCAAAAAGGTCCCATGCAGAGTGTGTGTGATTGGGTGACTAAAAAAGTTGACATATCGAGATGATTTCACCTTCTCTAGGACTTGGTTTTTCCAAAAATCACATAACATGCAAAATCTTCACCACTTTGACCTTGTTGGAAATTCTAGGCACCGAGTGTGGGGTAAATCGTGCTTATTAAAAATTCAACAAATAATTTAATTCCCTTGATTTTTATGATGAAACCAAAAAATCATTCACAACCAATTAACAAGATAAAAAATAAAAGAGACAAGATTTAATGTGGGAAACCCTTGAAGGGAGACAAACCCACTGAAACCAAAGAAATAGCTTGGACAAGAATTTCCTATAAATGTTAAAATAATTTCATTGTTGAGCATCCACTCAACTTGGAGCATCAATTCCAATACTTTAGTCAAGTTTCCACTTGAGCTTCAACAATATTCTATTTGCATAAAAGCTTTAACTCCCAACTCTTCAATCAAGCTTCTACCTTTTTTTTTGTAAGCTACCACTTACAAGGAAGCATCAGATCCCTATGTGCAAGCACCCACTTAGGCTTATTAACAATGTTTTGATCATTATCCTTATGTTGTCTCTCACAAAAAAATATGATTACTTCTTTAGCTCATCTCTCACCTCTTTTCTCCCTATTTCATCTCTCATCCCATCCTCTTCATCTTCTATAAAAATATTTCATGCAAGTCCACTTTACTCAACCATTATTGTCAAGCCCATACATCTCCTATATGAACCTAATTACATATATTTTATCACACCTGAAATTTCTTGGCATGTGTCTGTTGAGTTATTATTGAGATTAAAGACATTAATTATAAATCATTATGCATGAGATCTCGAGGGGCTTGGATTGAGTCAGACAAGGCAAGACAAGTCAAAGGCTTGAGAACACCTAAGTAAACACTAATTTCTTGAGGAGCCAGTGACTAGAAGAGTCAACGTGATGATGTGAGATCATTCAGGATGGATTCTTACATAGTATATCGTGTATATGATGTCGAAACAAGGTCATAAGGATGGATACATGAGCACATGAGTTTATTTTTTTAGACTAGCTCAGTTCAGGATGCCTAATCCCAAGGCCTAGTTAGAAAAGTGACTGGAAAGGGTAAGTGAAGGATTAAGGCTGATGTTAAAACATGTTAGAGACATTAATCACATAATATTACATGGTTAAAGGGCTACAAGGTGAAAAACATGACATCTATGATGAGTTGGAGCATAAACTAGCTCATTTTTCTTAATTCAAGGACCTAGAGTGAGGGCATAAAGCAAAACCAGCTATATAGCAAAAATGAAAGCATGTGAAGTGTGTAAGTACATTTTCAAGTGTCTTAATATGAATCATCAGGTCATAATTCAATAGTTTGAGGTAATTTTGGGGGCATTGGTATGATTGTCCTTCGGGAAAAACAAGTTTAGCTTGCACAAATGAGATTGGAAAGAAGTTACATGTCTATTTATGAAAAAGGATCCATTAGAAATCATGAAGGAGGTATTCATAAATGTTTTGACCAAATTTGAGGATAGGAGGAGGCATTTTGTGCAAGAAATTGCATTTTTACCACAATTAGGTTAAGTAAGGTATGCTAAAATAGAAAAATTCTTAGCATCGAAGATAAATTGTGGAGACTCCTTCGAGATAATTCATAACATATTTTTTTAATAGTATAGGGATAAAAATATGTTTCAAAAAGTATGATCAAACTAGATGATAAATAAGTGATGCATCCTAGAATCTACTATGAATAACCCAGGACACACGGCACATCTCCTAGTCTCGATTTGAGTGAGTGCTCGCCTAAAGCATGCAAAGGTACCAAGTCCCTCTTAAAGTTTCTTGTGTAGGATGTTAGTGTGATGAAGATAAGACATATTCAAATCAATAAATAAACATAAAAATTCCATAGTGCATAATCCATATATAGATTTTAGAGAATCATGAATTAAACAATAACTATATTAAGATTAAACATACATGAACCAATTTCAGTTATGTCTAACACCATTATCCAACCAATATTATCCATTGCATTAAACACTGTAAAAAACATAAGCTTCTTACATCATAAAGTATACCATAAGTCATGCACCTATTAGACCAATGACAACATAAGCGTATAATAACTCATACACACCAAGCTACATAGTTCAATACATATTTATAGAGGTGGGGAATTTCCCTTCACCACCTACACACTTCTCAAAATAGGTCACATGTTGATAATAGCCATGCACCTTTACAATAACATGCACACATGTAAGTGCACTAATAATAGATGTCATATAGTTAACTAAAAGAAGTAATCCTATTATTAACTACTGACCATGCATGGCACTTATCGAGTTTCTCATTCCCAAAATACCATTTTCATGTTGCGCAAGTCTCCATCCTGATGTGTGCTCCACACACTATCTCCAAAAATATCTTGTATCCATAAAAACAATTACGTCCAAACCAAACTGCCTTGCAGCGTGCGTTTCGATGCGCCAAAATTAGTAGGAACTTGAAAAGGTCATAACTTGAGCTTCGGGTGTCCATTTGAGTCTATTTTTTTAAAACCACGTGTTTTGATGAGATGAACACACCAATAAAACCACCCTACTAGTTGGAGCAAGTTTCGGCACATTTTCGGGCCCTAAATCTACCATCTTGAGGCCAAAAATTAGGATTTAAGTTGTAGTTCGAGTTTTTTCCTATTTTTGGGCATTAGTTAATTTTAGTCTATTAGTTGCATTATGAGTTAGAAAGTTGTCAATTCCTCTAATTTAGGAATGTAAAATATGCATGGCAATTTTTATGCCCGTACGAATAAGCATGTAAACTTACTAAGAATAACAGGATCTAGTAAACTGCTAAAAATAGTAATTTCTGCCACCTAGAGTAGATTTAGTCAAAGTTAGTTAGATTTTACTTGGCAACTCGAGTTGGGAGTTGTTTTCCTATTTAGGAAACATTGTAATTCATTATTCAATAACAAATAAGGAAATCTATTTTCTTTTGTAGTATATCAAGTTTTTTTAGAATTTGGCAACATTAGTTTCCTTTCCTATCATTCCATGCCTTCAAATGCGCCTTGTTCCCGCACACGTATTCTTTGTGTGTCTTCTCCTTAAAATAATATTATGTCTGCTCAACATTACCCCACACTAAAGTACATTGTTGTCCTGGAAATGGGGATTCTTTCTGATGTTCCCAAATAATAAAGAATAAGAATTCAAAGAATCATTGTACAAAAGAATGAATCTTTACTCTACAACATCCTCTTCTTCAACTGGGAGGATTAGATCGGATATTCATTCTTAATTTCAACCTCCAATGTCTACCATTCATCTAGCATTATCCTTGTCTTTTCTGGAATGTTTGTGGCTATGGCATCTAGTTCATCTGAGTGATCTTTTCTTTCTCATTCTGCAGTACCCAAACAACATTAGCCATACCTAACATCATTCCTTCCATGAGATCCATCTTCTGTGCTATGAGCTTCCCAAGCTCATTTATCCTCTCCTTATGTGGATCTTGAGATGTTGTAAGGGCTTTGTGCTTTTGTTTTACTAGTGCCAATATTTTGCGTGCCCTAATGTCTCATCTTTCATTGTTGTCAGAACTTCATTATCTTCAACCATATTTCTAGTTCTCATCATTGCCTCTCGGTGTTGTTCACAAGTTTAGAGCTTGGTCTTCTTTCTTTAGCTCAACATTTAAAGTCCGAAGCAACAACTCATACATTGAAATTTTTCTAATCATAGAGGCCCTTGATATCTCTTCTTCTTCTTCAACATATTTTGGTGCAGACATTCTAAGTGGTCCATCTTCTAGCACCAAATCAACCAAAGTGCACACATAATGCATAGCAGAAGGAAACTTCTTAGGTACCTTAGGTTCTAGATGAGGCCTTGCTTTCAAAATGTAATCACCAATCTCCTCCACCATGATAACGAAGGCCTCATTATTTTTCCATTCCCATTCCTTTTATGCCTTTAAGTGTTATATCTCTGCAGTTTTGTCCTTGTTATCCCTCTATAAAGCATTCTAATGGTGGTGGCCTTATCAATATTTCTTCATGCCACCTCAGTAGATACCTTGAATAAGGAATTGCTAACTGCTCATCAGGACATAAGAGTGGGATTTATGGTCATCTACTTTCTATGTGGTGCCTTCTTTATTCTTCTTGAGATACATAACTCCTCACATACATCAAAATCTATTTCATCCATATGGGTCTGCATGGACCAGGATAGCTATTTCCTTGCGCACGTAGTGGCCATATCTGGATCCATCAGATCCCATTCATATAATTCCTTAAGGTCCACTCTACTTTGAAACCATACGTGAATGATTTTTCTTGTGTCCTCAGCATAACCCATACTTGGAACAAAATATTCTTCACTTCTCCTTGTTCTTGGAGCCTTATGAACCTGAGTGCTAAGGTTTGTAGTTAGCCCTTCTCCTATATGAGTTGTGGCAGTGCGATAGATTTCTCACACATATTTTCTCTCGATTCTTTCACCCCATTCTTACTCATCTCTTATTTCTTCATCCCAGGGATCCTCCACATCTTCTGGTTGAACTAGGGTTCTAGGCGCACTCTCTTCGAACTCCTCCACCTCCTCACTAAGCTTCAAATTTCTTCTTCTCTTCTTCTCTAGTGTTTATTTTTTAGGGGAGAGTCGAGGTGATCTTCGTGTAGGTTATGATGTTCCTGTGCCTTGGGTCCTAGTTCATTTGAATATCCTCTTTAACCGGTGCTCTTCGTAGACTACATTCACGTCCAAATCCTCTTTTCCTTCTTACACCTATGGTGGAGTATCTACGCGCTCACTCTCCACTCTATCTATGGGATGCCTCCGGCCTCTATGGTCCAAGCCTCCACTATCCTCATGTTCTTCTTCCTCATCTATCTCTATGGTCATGGTAGGATTTGGAGCTGCCACATTTTCAATTGTGTGTTTTCCTTAGCGGCCCTAGTAGCATGAAATCATTCTCCACATACTTGTTATTCTCTAACTTAGGCTTGAGCTCAAGAAAGATGAGCATGGCTCCACTGTCCCCAATAGAAAAACTTACTAGATTTATATTTATAACATCTGAAATGAGCCTTTCAATATAGGAAGACTGACTTGGATAAACATATGTTTTTCTAAGAGTATGGTAGTTGCAATCTACCTTGTCTACATCGAATTTCAGCCAGGGCATATCAATAAACCCGTGAACTGAGGCCTAAAAGTAATGATTTTTGAAAGATAGGAAAGTTTTCACCATAGACTCTATGTCTCATCCTTCATTACAAACGCGCGATGCGTAAATGCTTATACATCGTGAACTATACTACCTTACCCAAGATCTTGAAGGTAAATCCTTTAGATTATGCCATTCCTCCTCAAATGTTGTGCATAATTGATCATACCATAGTTATGCCTTTTGTTTGAATGGGCCACTCATTTTTCCTTCACATAAGTATTTCTTGAACCTCTCCATGAGGGACTTCTTCTCTATGGGGTATTCCAAAATTTTTTTCTTTGGCCCATCAGGCACTCCAATTTCTACAAAGACAAGAGATAATAGAATAGCGCCAAAAATTATCTTCTCACCTGTGCGTGCTTCCTCAGTAATAGTTTCTGCAATGTAGCCAACCAAGTTGTAGATTTATCCCTCTAACATTTTCTTTGTAATGTGTAGCCACATGGTATTTACTTGTGACCATCTCTCTTGGTCATTTAACTTAGTGAGTAAATGTGTGACTGTCGCACTATAGGATACTTTTTAATTTGTCTATGTCCATTATGTATGGACCCTTGGAATATCCTAACTCCTTTCTAGTGGCTATAATGGCTGCCTTATCACCGAGATCACTCATAATATCCATCACTATTCCCTTCATTCCTTTCAATGCAGCAATCAGGGTTGTTTTGATTCTTACCCTCCATCCAAAAAAATAGAAAAATTCCTCATGGACTCTACTTATAAGCCATTGGTATAAATTTTCTAGTTTTCCAAAATATGGGAGTTCATATAACTGATAAAACCCTACCTTCTTAAGTATCCCCAACATCATCATATACTGGCATATCGTCCACCGTGTGCTTGTTTGTCTTCTTATTCAACAATGCATCCAATTCTCCCCTTTGTTGTCGGTGGTGTGGTGGTTGTAATCACTTACTTTACATTTACGTGAATGTGGGAATCCCAATCTGTCCAACTCTCACTCCTAGATCTTGCATCTTTGAATAGTTACTCTCGAGTGAAAATTTGACATCAACTTCCCTTTGTACCTATTATAGGTACTTTCTTTGGTGCCATTATAAAATCCCACCTTTTATCTTTGTTTGAGTCATCTCAAACCCTAGTTCAAAACCGCGTGCCATTTCTTGAAACCGCATGCCTTAGCTCCTTCTCAATGCTTCTTTTACACTCAAACCCTTCACCAATGGGGACACAAGCCACTTCTATGCACAAATATTCTCTTTACATCTAGTTTTGTAGCTCTTTGCACCTCAACATGTTTTTCTTGGCTCGATCGCACTTAGCTCACTCGAATACTTGTGATCACAAAGGTAAAAATGAACCGCATCACGTCTATATATATATATATATTCAAAAATTTAGTTCATTTATTACTCCTTCACATACCATCAATCCTCTCATTAATTGTCCATTTTCCCAATTTCCACATGGTACACCTTCACGCCCTAGCTATAACCTTCTACCAAACCTTCCTTCTTCTACGGATATAGACTTATCTTATGTGCGCTTCCATGAGCCAAAGTACCTCACCACGGTGCCTTCCCTAGTAGTTTCCACGATGTAACTTACCCCGCATTATACTACTCATTAATTTATTTCCATCTATGGTCTTCTCTAGGATCAATCTTCTCTCTAGCAGATCCTTTCCATCTTTAAATAACATATGTAATAATATATTCTTATGTGTACCTACTTTTTAATAAAAATAACAACCACCCCACACCAATGGTATGTGTAGTCCTGTGCACATAAAAATACTTCAGATTGTAATTAGCTTCCAGCGTGCAAACATGCTTATTACATAAAATGCCAAACTAAATTGACAAAACATAGCGATGAAAAGGAAATGCACTTAAAGAAATGTAGAAAGTGAAATCTATACTAAATGGCAATACTACCTTATTATAAACACCAAGAAGACTTATTTATAGTAGGGCTTCAACCTACTCCCATTTTAGTAACTAGGTAATTGTATTCCATCAACTACCTATAACTGATAAGTGCCCGATTCAAGGATGTGAGTGATAACATATGGTCCCAACCAATGCACCTTAAGTTTTCCTGGATGGCACAAAAACTTGGAATCATAAAGAAGTACCATCTGTCTAACCTCAAGCTTCTTATCCCTGATGTGTTTGTCATGCCATGCCTTCTGCCTGGCCTTTTCTTTCTTTTGACTCCAACGTGCTATGATGCACCTCTCATCCAACTGTATTAACTTGTCAATTCTTTCTTCTAATTTTTGTTCATCAACTAGACCGCTAGTGCGTGTAATACGTAAAGATGTAACATTAATTCCAATGGAAGAAGTGCTTCATATACCAAACACCAGCTGAAAGGGTGTGGCATTATTTAACCTTTTGTAGGTTATTTTATACACCAAAAGTATAGTAGAAACTTTATCATCCCCATCTTTCCTTCTAACATCACAATTTTTGTTAAAGTCTAGCTCAATATCTTGTGAAGGTCTCAACATTCCCATTATCTTGAGGGTGATAAGGAGTAATCTTGTGGTACGCAACCATAAATTAATCCAATAATATCTTGATTGTCTCATTCAAGAAGTGTGGCCCCTATCACTTGTCAAGATCATGGAGACATCCATACCTAGTGAGAATATTTTCCCATAAGAACCTAGCTGCCATAGTTGTTGTAAAATCCTTTATAGGTTATGCTTATTCCCACCTTGTAACATAATTTGTGTAAGTGATTATATAACGTGATCCGATTCTACGCGCACTAGGGAAATAGGACCCACAAAGTCTATAGCCCATTTCTCAAATGGATCTACACTAGCAATAGGCCTTAAAGGCATTTCATCTCTTTGCCCAGGTTTCTAAGGTGCTGACAGTGATCACATGCCTTACAATACTCTTTAAAATCCTTGTATAGGTTCTCCCACCATAATCTAGCGAGTAAAATCTTGTGCGTGGTGGCGTCACCTACATATTTCCCACCTGCAATACCACCATGACCCTCTTCCACAATATCTATGTACTCATGTTCCGGTATACCTACACGGTGCAATACTTCATCTCGGCCTTGTTTTTATAAGTCATCATTGATCAACATGAAGGGTGTCACATGAATTGCAAGTTTTTTTATTCTCTAAGGCTTTCATTCCTTTCGGCACCATACCTACACGTAAAAAACAAAAATATCCTCCAATTTTGAAGGTGCAAGATTTACCCTATATAATCGTGCATTTGACATGGTATCTTTAATTGTCTACACGTCCTCTCTTGATTGAATTCTTGATAAGTGGTCTAGGCTAGAATTACTTTTACCTAGTTTTACCATGACTATAAAGTCAAATTATTGGAATAAGATCACCCATTGACATATGCGCCCCTATAAATGGGCTTATTTACCAAGTATTTTAATGCCATGTGATCAATATAAAATACAAAAGGTGTTGCTAGTAAATAATATTTGAATTTATGCAACACGTAAATCATTGATAAGGCCTCACACTTTGTAGTTGTATAATTCTATTTTGCAGTAGTCAACTTTCTACTAACAAATAGATAGAATGATCTATAATACCTTCTTCATGCTGAGCTAACACCACACCAATGGTTGTGCGGAGGTATCCAAATGTATGTGAAATGGTTGGTCCATGAGGGAAAATGTAGAATATGTGTTGTATTAATTCTTTCCTTTAATGCCTCAAATGCGCGTTATTGCGGTTCTCTCCATAGAATGACAATTTTCCTTTTAGTAACTCTTCCAAGGGTGTGGAAATCTTCGCATACCCTTTGATATTTTTTTTGTAATGCCCTGTGTGGCCCAAGAATCCCCACACCTCACTCCGACTAGTAGGCTCCTCAGGGCTCACAATAAGCTGTAACCTTAGCGGATCTACTAACAAACCTTCCTTGTAGATGATGTGCCCTAGCAGAGTTCCAAAAGGTGTACCAAACACACACTTCTTGATGTTTAATGAGATGTTTAATTTTTACATCTTTCAAACATAGGGAAAAAAATTGTCACAATGATCCTTAAGAATCCCATATATTGTCCAATCATCCAAATAAACTTACAAGAATTGGTGAATATAATCCTAGAATGCTTGAACAACAATGAGTGAAAATAAAACATGCACGTTTTTTAAACCAAAGGGCATCACAATATATGAAAAATTCCCCATTCAAGTGGTGAAAGTCATTTCTCTTTATCCTCTTGTGTAATTCTAACCCGATGATACCCAAAGAATCCATCTATAATTCACACCCTGACATCTTCTAATATTTCCTCGGTGAAATCCATAAGAAAAGGATAAATCACACATGAAGAATTCAAATCTCTCCGTAATCCACACAAATCCTATCCCGACCATCTTTCTTTATACTAATTACCATGGGGCTAACCCACTCGGCTTCTCTAGGGGCTTAATGATACCAAATTTCAACATTTTGTCAATTCCTTCCTTAAATTTTACGTGTAGGATAGGGTTCATCTGTAAGGTCTCTTCCTAACTAGGTGTGTAACTTCCTTTAGCTTAATCTTCATTTCTCCTAATGACACATACACTCCTTTAAACTCATGGTAGCCCCTAGAGAATAAATCCTAAAAATCTCGTAGTAACTTAATTATCTTTTCCACTTCATAATTAGACCAATAATCCCCAACTATTTCCTCCCTAGGTTTAGCATCCTAGGGCCAATGTTCACCTTCTTGGTCTTCATAGGTTCATGATAAGCGTGCACATTCTTATCCAAACTATCTAACACTTTGCACATATGATGAATGATCTATATCTAGATTTTTGACTTCTTCTTCATACACTATGTAGACCATCTTTCCTTTCTCCTTCTCAAAGCAAGTGCACGTAAATAGTTTGGCATTTATATCAACTACTTCATAAAAATGTGCTCCTTGTCCTTTTTACCAAATAACTCTGAACAAGTTCTTAAGCCTTTGACTGTCTCTCATAGTTAAGTGCTCCATATCCCGTAATGTCTCTCTTACCAATTTCTAGTCTCCCTATGTATTTTCACACAAACATACCAAGTGTGTGCACAACCTGCAAAGTGGAATAAAGTTTGTGCACCCATAGTGAATGTGGTAAATATTTCTACCCCCTATCTAGATAGTCTCTCACACTACTTAACGTGGTTCTACGAATAAGTTGATTACCATGATATATCCAGTATTTGAGTAGCACATTGCTCTGAAAAAGGCGAGTTGTTAGAGAAATTATGACTTTATTCCATTATATGATATTATCCCTATGAACCATCCACTAGCACGTTGTCGTCCCATGCAGGTATACACAAGCACATTTCTTATTTTAACATGATTCATCCATGGCTCCTCCATGGTGTGCAAGAATATCGTAGGATCTCCTTCTCTAGTATACCAGGGTACAAAGTTGTTACCTATCCACCTAATACAATGAGGTTTTCTCCTCCATGCAAATGCACTTCTTACTTTGCACCCAACCATATCATAGGTGCCATGTGCCCAATTATCACAAGCAATACTTGTAGTATCACTAATAGATTGTGCATCTTCCCACTGGAGGATTAGATGGCTTGAGTACTTCGGATCTCGAATGGAAAGCACATAAATTTTGTTTAGGTCTTCCTCACTCAAAGGTTCAACATAAGGTGATGATTTCCCATATGTTAAAGGAATAATAACTCTTTCTTCATTATTCTCAAAACTTATATACCCCTTGTTGTACCATAGATCAACATTATTTTCATAACACCAAGTAGAGTTGGGAAGCTATCTCGCTTGCAAAAGTGCTAAAACCTCAAATAACCTAGTGAACTTGGCCCCTTGTATAGTAATGGATGCATCCTTTAAAATTCCAATGGGAGTGGCCTTAATTTGATTAGCCATAAATAGTACATTAGAGGATGGATGCCATGGAGGTCTTTCCATCACTGCACTGTGCATATAAAGTAAGCACATTCACTTCCGTGCTTGTATCAATCAATATATTACTCAAAAGCCAGCCATCCACAACAACATAAAGAGTGATCTCCTTGTTGTAATCCAACCTATGAGGGGAAATATTAGCATGTAGGATATGCCTTCCATTCTCAATACCTATGAGTGGAATGTTCCCTTTTAGCCAATTCCTAGTAATGGACTGATATTCTCCTAGCACAACATTTTTCATGCCTCTTTCAAATCATCAATATCCGATTGGACTATCTCTACTACCTTCTTTTGTTCCTGTTGATGGCTAATCGTAGCACCCCGAATGTATATCCCGCAACACGATGGGTTGAGACTCTTAGTGCGATTGCATAACATGGAGCTTTTCCCAAGTGTGGGACCTTGTGAAATTGGAAAAGCTCTCTAGATGAAGGCCATCTCATATTCCTCTATTCGGATGCACACGTAAAATGCTGAGGGTTTACTCAAAATCTAAACTAAGTTTCCAAGGAGACAGGGTAAGAAGATGTATAAAAATAAAACATAAACTAATAGAGGTGATGCACCAGGAATGAAGAACATATATCTTCCAAGTAAACACGAGATCATTAAAATGCAATGCAAGATCATGCACAGATAGCTAGGTTCATAGTGAAAGATCAGGAGGATGCAAATGAACACAGAGAGGGTTGAGAATCATCCACAGTCATGCATTAATTTGCTCCAAAGATTGATACAACACACTGCAAAATTCCAAGAGGCAAGGTTGCATTACAGTTCCAAATGGGAGGTTTTAACTCCACAAGTTCACCTGCCAAAGAGAAGAAGGGAGGGGAAAAACAAGAATGTCCAACCTTTAGAAAGAAGCCCCTCCTTACAATTTATAGGAAGAATGAGAGAGAAAAGAGAGAGGAATTCTAAAACTACCCCAACCACCTCTAGGTTGCATTTAATTCATCTCATTATGATGGTAGGTGAGAACCCCAGTGAACCCAAAAGTGGCGAACTGTATTTTGCATTTTTAAGAATTTGTTCTCACCCAATTAAAAGTCCAACCTTGCATTTTTGAATCTGAGCTCCCAGGTCAAAAGTTATGGCCATCTCAAAATATCTCGCCTTGTTCTAAAACTTTTGCTTCTGTCAAGACTCAAAATGTTGCACCTCCCGAAGGTGCGCTATAGTGCATCTGTGTGTGTGTTGACATCCTCTTACGTGTGCAAGGTGAAACTTTTGCCTCAAAGTGACACTTTGTGTCATGCACCATTTCCGTGTGCCAAGGGCGCATCCTTTAAAATCGACACTCATTTCTGTGCGCCACTTCCATGTGCCTTAGAGCATACATTTTAGTGTCAACACTCATTGTCATGCGCCAAGGGCATCCTTACCTTTGTCGACACTCATTTCTATGCGCCACTTCCATGCACCAAGGGCGCATCCTTTAACTCGCCGACATCCATTTTTGTGTGCCACTTTCTGCGCCTTGGCGCATACATTTTAGTGTCAACACTCATTGTCATGCACCATTTCCGTGCGCAAGGGTGCATCCTTTAATATTTACCGACACTCATTTCTGTGCACGTGCCACTTCCATGCGCCAAGGCGATAAATGTCGAGGATTTGAGCTTCTTTGATTTCTATATTCTTCTCTTTGTCATATATCTACTGGGGAAAGATATAAACTTTAGTTCCCAAATTCCATGATTTGTTTCTTTAAACACCGTATTTCACCCTGAATATTTCTCGAGTACCTCCATAGTTTCCTAATAAACCTCTTTCGATGGGTAGGATCTAGATACCTTTAATGTAAAAATTCCTCCTTGGTGATGGTAGGCTTTCTTGTAACATCTCTCTAGCGTGTGCAAATTTGACACGTGTAGTAATATTCACATGTTATACCTCGGTGTTTGATGCCAACTTTGGCATCCACTAATTCTCTATGATGCATTGTATCTAACCATCCTGCACCCTTGTTCTCCTATTTATGTTGCTTCTAAGATGCTCATATATAAATCCTGGCATTCCTCATAGTTGTGATTCTTCCCACAAAAAAACAAGTAATATTCTCGGGACATTCACGTCTGTAGTGGTCAAGAGATCCACATGTAAAACACATTCTAAGAGGAATACTTACCTCATCCACCACCATGGCCTCATCCCTCGAATCCACCATAGTATCCTCGATCTCTACCATGAATTCCTTTAGAGTTTCCTTTGTTTCGATCATAGCATGCTTGAGTGTGATCATGGTCATGGTGCTCACTTTAACCTTTAGAGCTATCTAATACTCCTATCAATTGCACACCAATATCAATGGCATCATGGATATGACCAATGAACCTGCAATATTCTATATTATGATTCATGGACAAGAAAATATTACAATAACAAGATACATTCTTTCTTATTGCCTATTGTAATAATGAGCAACGGCTTACATCATGGTCCAAATGACATATCTCACATTCTAGAAACAATGAATGCACTGATTTGTAAGTAAAACTATCCTTAGTGTCACTTCCTCTTCACAATCTATACACCAAATCCTAGTGCATGTCTCATGAGCTGAATTGGCCAATAGTTTCTCCAATTACTTTGCCATAGCTATAATCTGTGCTTCCAGGAATGGGATCACTCCAATGTCTATACTTTTGACTGCCTCATCAAGACACAAAGCGGGTTTAAATGATTCTCGTGGGTCCAGTATATGTCTTATGTGACAATGCACATCTAAAAGGTGTGATCAAGCCCCCAAAACCACTTTGTGGATGCTAGCTTACACGAATATCATACGAAAGCTTAGAATTTTTTTTTTTTTGAAATGGGCATCATATTCCCAAACACTCTCAGTAGTGCCCTACTTAATATCCTAAAGTGCATTTATACTCTTCTACTTGAAATCGGTATATGAAACTCCTTAAGGAAACCTTCTCATAATGCTACATAATCTATGTAAGTCTGATCAAGGTCAAACTTCCTGTACTAACTATGAGTGTGTCCCTGCAACATAGTTACAAAATGACTTTCCTTACACTCAAAAGACATTTTTCCTTTTGTGAGCCACAGTATCTCACACATGTGCATGTTCTTAACAACATCTTCTATTCCCCTATACTTTGGAAGATGAAGTGACTTATCCATATAAATATTTTAGGGTTGGTGAGGACCGTGCCCACCTGATCTAGAACCTCTTATGTTACCTCCTTGGACCAGTGGATGTACTTCCTTGATTCCTAACAGTGGTACTAAACTGAACTCTTACATGCGGTCTCTGAAGTGGTACTACTCCCAAAAGTGAGTCCAAAATTTTGTGCGCTTGAGTTCGTCAGATCGACGATGTGCCTGAAAAGGTACCTCCAAACAACAAAGAAGATATTTTCCTAGCCATAGATGTACTTGCTATCTGACTTACTCCTGCTCTTCTACTACCCAAACTATCTTCTTTGACTACTCGTTGTACTAGATACTAGAAAATCAAGCGCAAGGGACAGTTTCTAGGTAGATTCGAGATGCATGCTCATGGCCCATGTGAGGACAAGGAAGGTTCCCTATCATGCTTTCCCAAATGGGCAAGTTCCTAATGATCTGGATCCATGCCTTCTGTGTGAGCCCCAAATCCTTCATGAGCCATCTCTCTCCTCAACTTCATCTATTGTGCAATATCACACTTCTTCTCTATCTCCCTCTCGCATGCCTCATTGTATTTAAGCCACATTTCTTCTCTTTTCCTCTCTACTTTTAGGTTTTCCATCCTTCACCAAATCTACTCCGCCCCCATGTGTGGTGGGGTTTAGCTAGCCATCAACTTTTCTTCCAAGTTTAGGGTTACCATCAAGATTTTGATCACCAGTGGAATTCCTTACAAATAAGTTCCCCGGGATAATGTAAAAATTGAAACTCAGCTACCTCCGGGAAATAATAAGTGGAAATTTATTACTCCAAAATATAGTTATTCAAAACACCACAGAACCAAGTATCCATAGTGCGCATTCAAATCAAATCAACATCATAGAGGGCATGAAATTATTCCTGCATCCAGACAAGTGTGTGACACCTCCAATTAATTTTAGATGCATAAGAAACCAACCACTCATACATCTCTACCAGAAAGATAACAAAGAAGATCTTATATAAATAGTCATATAAATTCTGCTCCACTCACATACATGCGTCAAACTCAGATCCAGTGTTGAACCTCCAAGCATACTCTTCTTATAGATATTTTATCCACTTCTCAACACTTGCTAATGTCAACCGGTACATCTTCATCACAAAACATCCCGAAAACAACTGAAAAAGAGGTCTTGACAACAAAACTAATGATGTAGGCTAGAATCTACTGTGAATAACCCAGGCGCACTAGCACATCACCCAACTTGAGTGAGCACTCATCGAAGCACGCAAAGGTACCAGGCCCCTCTTTATATTTTCTTGCATGGGATGTGTATGTGATGAAGATAAGAGATATTCAGATCCATAAATAAACATCAACATTACATAGTGCACAATTCACCATATTAAACGACTTGCTTAGATGATCCATTCCATGGAAATTGCAAAGAATAGAGAAAAGGATGGGTCTGGACCTAAAGTGGAGATAGCTTAACCAAATTACCAGTTCTGAAAATCAAATATTTCTAGCTTGGTCAAGGAATGGAATGGGTGCATATGGTGGGATCTCTAATTAATGAATGATGGCTTATATGCCTTTCTGGATGTATGGTTTCTTATGTTTTTGCCTTGTTGTTAGTTCCATGGCCCCTACTGTTAGTTATTTTACTTTGTATTTTATGTTGGTATTCTTACTTTTAGCTTTATAGTTATGGTCTTTGGTACTTTTGGGGTATCAATGGATACTCCCTTGGCCCTTTTCTTTTTATCTTGCATACTTTGTACGGGGTAGGGTCCCCTCAACCCTCTTTTACCTCTTATAAAAAAATCTTGAATTAAACAATAATTATATTAAGATTAACCATACATGAACCAGATTTCGATTATGTCTAACACCATCATCTAACCAATATTATCCATTGCATTAAACAAGTTGTAAAACATGGAAGCTTCTTACATCATAAAGTATATCCATAAGTCATGCATGTATTAGATCTAGCAACACAACTCTACAATAACTCACACACATAAAGCTACATAGATGAATACATATTTATAGAGGTGGGAATTGCACTTCACCACCTACACACTTCTCAAAATAGGTCGCATGCTTGATAATAGCCATGCACCTTTAAAACATCATGCACACATGCAAGGGTGCTAATAATAGATGTCCTATAGTTAACTGAAAGAAGTAATTCTATCATTAACTACAACCATGCATGGCACTTATCATCGGCTCATTCCCAAAATACCATTTGCATATCGTGTAAGTCTCCATCCCGATGTGTGCTCCGCACGCTATCTCCAAAAATAACATGTATCCATAAAAATGGCTAAGATGAACCAAACTATTTCGCCTGCATTTCCTTTCCTATCATTCCATGCCTTAAAATGTGCCTTGTTCCCATGCACGTATTCTTTTTGTGTCTTCTCCTTAGAATAATATTACAATAATAAGAAATTTATATTCATTTTGTGGACTTGTATTAAACCCTCCTAAACGCAATTGAAATCAGTATGGAGAAAAATGCTTGGTTATGCCTCAAAATGAACTTTTTATATGAATTTGAGTATGTATATAATTCAACATATCATATTTTAATCAAGGTTTGAGTTCATGAAACATGGTGGGCCCCACAAGAAAATAGATTTTTTGTGAGAAATTCAAAGGTAACGTAAAATGTTTTCAAAGTAACCAATGCTAAAAAAATTGTGAAGTATTCTAGGGATGTGTACTTGATGTTCATAAGATCATCTAGGTCACTCATTTAGATAAATTTAATTGTACAAGTCTATTATTGTCTCTACCGTTTGAGAATGCTAGAATGCAAGACTAAACCTGAAGGTATGAAGAGTATACATGATGAATTACATAATAAATTTATTTTTTTCAATCCTAGATAGCTTGAAGAAGTCACATATGAGGTTTGAGTATGATCAATTCATTTTCATGAATTAATTCCATGTATAAGTTTGAATGATCCAAAACTATGCATTTGAGCTAGAGAAGGAGCCCTCACTACATGTATGAAGAAGGAGTTTTTTCCAAAGAAGGTATGGCTATAAGTTCTTAAGCATATTTTTTAAGATGAATAGGAAATTTTTGAAGAAATGAAATTCATTGGTGAATTCCATAAAGGTGGTTGTGTCATGTTAGGTGAATATTGGAATTTAAGCTCCAGAACCCAAATGGACCAATTTGAGAAATGAAGGTGGTTGAGCGACTTCTACTTTTTTTGGCCCAAAAGAAATGAGTATTTCTAGTAATTATACATCAATATTTTTCAAATGATGTATGTAGTGAGGTGATTTGAGATATGGATAAGTACATTCTTTAAGACCTATTTTTGGTAGCACAAGACCTATGAAAACAATCTTAGAAATGCAAGTGTATGAGAGCCATATGGATTGAAATAGTGCATAATAGTGACATGATCAGATTCATGATGATAAAATTTTCCCAAAAAGGTGATTTAGGAGACATGAACTCATGGATAGGTGCTTTAAGTTTCCTATTTTTTGAAGATAAGTTTTTCAGTGTATGAAACCCCATTAGAACCATGTCCTAATTAGTGTGCTATGGAGAGAAAGATAATTATAGAGGTGCTAAAATTTCTTCGGGATGGACTAGAGGTCCTATATTTTATTCTCCAATTTATTATAATTATTTTTTGTTCATTCATTTTATGAGAATGAATTATTTATGCTACTTGTTTTTAGTCCTTCATAATTGTGAATGTCCGGTTGATGAGAAGAAGGATCAAATGTAGATATTTTTTTGTGATTTTTGAATATTAATTATGTTTTGATGATGTATAAATATTTTAGTGTCCTCCATGAATTTTTCACATATGGATAAGACATAAAAGTGTAGTAGTTACTCAATAATTAAGATTGGTTTTTGAAGGACTAACATCAGTTATGCATTGGAGCTCTAATGGAGGTTTGAGGATGCAAAGTGGAAAGTTTACGTGCATATAAATGTTGGATATGGATTTTTTTGACCATATAAAATGTGCATTAAAATTTTGGACTCTTGTGAACACGTTTGGAAGGCTAAGAGAAACAATTAGGACTTGGTTAGCTAGAGGAAAAAATCAAATAGGATGGTTACAAAAGAAGTACTGGGGGTCGATTGGAATTTTTGATGCATAACCGAATGTCAATGGTTTTACGTAATATACCATTTCATCTCATAGGATTTATAAATAATCTTAACATCTCAAGAAATTAATGAACTTGAAATTGATGCCTTAGAAAGTGTAATGATTATACTTTGCCAGTTTTGGTTGAGTCACCGGTTTTCTCTTATACATACTTGGAATGGAATTTAAATTTATGTAAAGGTAGAGTAAGAGTTTTAGACACATGAGAGAGTTATTATCTTGTATATGAATACTTGAGAGTGTTGAGAAAGGTGGTTAAAACCAAGGGTGTTGGTGGAAGAGATAGGTGCAACAATTTGAATATGTGAAAAATAGGTGTAAGAAGAAGGGTGAGAGTTCCTTCCCAATGATGATGAGAACCTGAGCATGAATGTAGGATCACATATGAATATAAGAGATCATATTAATTTGTAAAGGAGCAAATAGGTGGTTATAGAGGTGTGAAGAAAGAGGGAGAGAAGAGGTGAGCTGATTTTGTGATCATAACTTGTTGTAGTTACACAACTAATAAAGAAGTGATCAAAACATTGCATACGACTAAGTGACATCTTAACAATTAGGGAGTTAAATATTCCTTGTAAGTGGTAGCTTACATAAGATCAAGTTAATGATTTTTTGAAGTTTTTGGAGTGTAGCTTCCAAGCAAGTGGTGGCTTGTAGAAGGTCAAGTGATAACTTGACTAAATTTTGGAGTTTTAACTCCATGTTGAGTAGATGCTCAATAGTGAAACCATTGTAATATTTACAAGACATTTTTCCAAGTTATATTTTTGGTTACAGTGGGTTTTTCTCCCTTAAAGGGTTTCCCACTTTAAATCTTGTCTCTTTGTGTGTTCTCTATTGTTGATTTCTTGTGAATGCTTTTATGGTTCCATCATAACAAGGTTAAGTAAATTTTTGAGTAAACACTAATTCACCCCCAGTGCCTAGAAATTATATTAATTGGTATCATTTTAGGCCCTTTTGAAGGATTAACAACTATAGGGGATCCTTAGAGGCACAAAAATGGTTTATGAGGATTCTCTTGAAGATATATTTTTGCACAAGCTAGGTATGTGGAGTATATGAGAAAAAAGCTTGAGAAGAAGAATGACCTATCATTCAATGAGGTATGTTACTCAACTGAGGTATGTGTCAAAAGTAGTTTAGATGGAGATGATGGTGATATGCTTATTGAGGAAGATAAAGAAGATGAAATTGACCTAAATGACTCAAATGTTGTTCATCATGAATTTGTGTCTGTTGAGGAACATGACATATAGACTATTACAAGGCTCGAGGAGATTTGTAAAAATGAGGCATATTAGAGTATAGGAAGTAAGGATAGCCTGAGATCCAAAGTGAAAGAGAACATTAGTTTTAGAACTATGAAGGAGGACTTGAAGATGGATATAAAAAGGTAATATCTCTTCACTAAGATGTTATGGTTGTTCTTGAAATGTGAGGTACACAAGTGTTGCATGGAAATTGGATTGTTCTTGGTAATCATAAGGATGATCTTTATATAAAGTATGGAGGCTATGTCTCTTACTTGTGTGATATGTCTAATCCTAGGTTTTGAAACTATTCTATACCCTTCATATGCATGATCTGATGGATTCATGAATGGAGCAAGGTTTTTCATCTCATATGGTATTCCCTAGGTCACATTTCCAAGATTGAGAATGTGTCTTCAAGCCTACTCATGATAGTAAAGTAAAATGTGTTGCTTGAATCTCACTTATGGACCTTGATTGATCTCATCCTATATAGTAAAACACTTAAAGTTCATCAAGATCATGATAATGAGAAAAATTGAAAACCTCCAGATATCTTACTCCTCTAACAATCCATGGAATGAGGTTCTTTTTCTTTGCTTCATGGAAGCAATCTCAAACAAAAAAGCTTGGTGTGTCATAGTTTATTCAATGTTGTCATTGTCTACTCTCATCTAGTCCAGTTTAGTTTTTGCATGTTATCCCATGCCATTCATCAAGCCGTCAAAGTACAAAGTTTTTCTATGTTGTTCTTATCATGAATAATTATCATATCATAAAGTTTATTATGGGATATAGAGTATTAAATAGGTGCAACTCTAGTCTTGATAGGTTTTATCAATAGATATATATCCACCCTTAAAGAAGGTAGAGATTTGAGTAAGTAACCTTCTATCTTGTCCTTGTGTGGTGTGTCCAATTTGACCTAGGTTAGTTTTGTTAGGGTATAAAATAATGTTCACTTCAATGTTTAAAAATATCCTTGAGTGAAGTGGTTGTTAGAAGATAGATAAAATCATTTTCAAAAGGTTGTTCAAGTGTCAAGTAAGTGCCAAACTAGAAAAGTGAATGTGTGTCCCTATCACAAGAATGAAATAGTTGTCAAGGCTATCAATGTTATCAGGATTTGGATTGTTAAAGTGTGTCAAATGTAAATGGTTTGATTGGCTATACAATAAATATATATCAAGGCATAGTCCATCAAGAGACATAAACAAGGTAGTGAAGTGAAGTTGAAGGCACATTCCAAAATTTGAAGGTACATTCCATCTCTCAAGGAGAAGAAATTGATCTTAAGATATCAATGATAGAGTTCGATTACGCGAGTTGATAAATAGATGCTAGTATGAAATAATATTGGTTCTCAGAAGACTATCTATATGGTTCCTTAAAGTTGTGAGGTCACTCACTGTTTGTCAAAATTCATTAAAATATGTGCAAGTAAGATTTAATCATCATGAGGCGAATTGTTGGTTCAAGTTCGAGATCAACTCATTAGATTAAGAGTGCTCTGATTTGTACCTAAAGGTTTGTGAAAATTCTAAGTATATAGTATGGGATGCCATAACTCATAATTTGGTGTGTATGAAGTGATAAGTGTGACCATATTTTTGGAGTTGAAATGAAGAAAAGGTTTGGACACATGATCTTTTAGCATGATTATCATAGTCAAATGTGTGAAGACAAAAGAAAAGTTTTTCTTGATGATTTCTCAATATGAAAAGGTTGTTATTGAATTTATCAAGTCCATAGAAATATTTGAGCCTTTGAAACCTATTTGAAAGATATTGTTTTGAGATGATCAGACATTTTGAAGGAGAAAAGGTTGTGTTACTCAATATTTTTCCCTCTAAATTGTTCCTAGCATGTTCAAGAAGAAATAAGATAAAGAGACTATGAAGTTATAAGGTTCCTTGTAAGGTGTTCAAGTCTTATCTTGGTGGTATAATGTGGAAAAGAGTGTATGTAGTGGTATTTATGATTGTAGGTGTTGTTCCTTCAATCTACATACATGAAATCAAGGCAGAGACAAAGATATAGTTTGAGAGAAATCTTTCTGTATAAAGTAAGCATGCCCTTGAATTTGATCAAATTGATGAGTAGATTCATTGGATGAATTTGTACATGTTGAGCTTCAAGAAATAAAGAGATTTCCATGTCAAACATGAGATTTAGAATCAAATGGTAGTGTGAGGGTTTCATATCTTTGTTCTTAATAAACAAACAAGAACCCAATATCATGATAATTGAAGAAAAATTGATTAATTCTTATCATTTTTGTAATAGGAATAAAAATAGGTTGAAGAAAATTTATGAGACCACATTGGAGAGCTAAAAAGTCACTACTTCTCATTTTATAAGAAAAATAGCCTCACGAGCTATCTCGAGAATGGAAGCCAAGGTTTGTACCAATACTTGAGAATTAAGGCGTGAAACCTCTTACTAGGGTTTGAAGAGTTGTAGAAACCATCTGTATTGACTACTCAACTATATTTTGAAGCTTGAAGGTGTTAAGATAGCAAAAGATTAAAATCTCCTTGACAGATTGGTCTCTTGCAAGACCGTGACAAAGTGTGTAACCGGGGTTTGTAAATAAGTGACATTTTAAAGAACCTAAGCTCATTCACAAAATTCAAGACTTTCTATAAAAACCTTGATAGAGACCTAGAAAATATTTAAGAAGGAAGGTGTGTTGATGAGCCCTCATTTGGATGAAATCTCTGACAGCTTGTAATACAGATCCTATACATGCATATTGGAAACCTCATGGAGGTCTAAAAGATAAAATATTTTCTTAATGAAGGTACATTGAAAGGTGAAACATATTTCCTAAGTCCTATAATAATACTCATATGAAACTAATCAATAGAAAGGGATAAGAACTAGATACCCCAAGGCAAGGTAGAACTTAGAAAATGTAACATTCAAGAATATAATGAAATTGAAAAATTGGCATTATTTTTTGGGATAAGGCATATAATGATATTGAGAGCCCAAGATAATTTATAGATATATTTATATAGTAAGGATAATAATATAAAGCTAAACTTTGGGGGTAGTCAAAAAGATCAAAACTAGAAACATAGATTATAGTCAAGATGCAAATCATGGTAAGGAGAAACAAAAATTATGATACTTCCAAGTAAAGAAGCCTTATGCACAATGAAGCTATATAATTAAGAACTTAAGGAGGATATAGAGTGTTCATTTCCACAAGAATTAATTCTAGAAAGGTCTTAGTCTTGCACAGTTGTCTAAATTGCATGATTTGATTGTGAAAGTGAGAAACAAAGCATGTTACAAGTACTAAAAAGAATTCATGAAGCTAAATTTGATCTTGATTCAAGAGTATTATGTACCAAGGAGGCTAGAAAGTCAATATGATGATTTTTATAGATATAATGTTAAGAGAGGCAAGTGTTATGCTCAAGTAAACCACCATACCATATAAAGGAAGTTCTTTAGAAGTCCAAACCAATGAGCTACAAGATGAGAAGTGTATATGATGCAGGGGAGTTGTCCCTGATCTTCAAGCAAGATTTCTAGGTGATGAGAAGTTCAATAATGGAATAAATATTGATTATGACATGACTTTCCATAGAGGGAGCTAGAGGTAAACCATGAAAATAACTAAACCAAGAAAAAGGGCCAAAATCATGAAGAAACTAGTTAGGGACAGAGCTAATGATGTTGGTTCACCTAGATACCATAAGACCAAGATATGAGGTCAAGTTCTTGCTTAATTAGTCAGATAGTGGTGGAATGAATCCAGGGGGAAGTAAAGAGGTATTTGTTGATGCATAATCACAACACCCCTGAATTTTTCAACTTGATGGGTTAAAATTCTCAGTTTGATTGCATAACATGGAGCTTTTACCAAAGTGTGGGACTTTGCAATCGAGAAAGCTCTTCAGATGAAGGCTAGTTCCTATTCCTCTATTCTGATGCACACATCCAAATTGTAGAGGATCTACTCTAAAATATACTCTAACTTGCCAAGGAGACAAGGTTAAGAATATTGCAAGAAAATAAACCTAAACTAACAAAGGTGATACACCAAAAGGAATGTTGAACACCTACTTTTCCATTAAACAAAAACCATAAAAATGTAATACAACCACCATGCACAAATAACCAAGATTGCAATGAGAGACCAGGAAGATGCAATGAACATAAGAAAGGGTTGAAAATCATCCATAGACTTTTATTATTGCTCCAAATATTTGATACAGTGCATTATAATGGCCAAGAGGAAAGATTGCATTTTACAGTTTAGATGGGAGGTTTGAACTCCACAAGATCACTTACAGATAAGAGAAGAAGGAGGGTGCAAAGCCAAATTGTCCAACATTTTTAAAAATGCCCCTCCTTACAATATATAAGAATGAGAGAATGAGAGAATAATTTGAATTCTTGCTCAACCACCCTAAAATGCATTGAATTCACCTACAACAATGATGGGTTCTACTGCAAACCCATGCCTCCATGTACTCTTCCTTGTTGGGAAAGAAAGGAAGCCCATACCTTAATTATTTTGGTAGGTGAGAAACCTGTAGAACATCCTCTTAAAATGGTTAATATATTTTTCATATTTAAAGAACTTTTGAATAACTTAGACTCAAATTAAGCTTTCCAAAAAGTCCTTTCTTGTGCAAATGAGCTCCCAGTCAAAAGTTATGGCCATCTAAAGGTCAAGGTGTCATTTTGCAAAAAATGTAAACTATTGATCTTCCTTTTTTGGAGTCGAAATGCATGCAACCTCGAAATCCCAAAATTCAAACTTTCAGACATTTTGGTTTTGGAAGATTCGGGTTCACTGTTCATCCAGCCCAAAGCACTTAATAGTTTCAAAATCTGAAACTCGAGACTCCAAAACTCTAAAAATGCCATTTGCATTTCCCGAACCAAGATTACATTTTTGAAATATGAAACCTTTCGGGTTTAAAATTTCGGGATTTCGGACATTTTTGGTCACTTTTCTTGGTTATCTTCTTCGAATACTCAATTCCACATCTCCAAACCTCAAAACCCGAAAGTCTAAAATTTCAAACTTTCAAATTTTAGAACTTCTGGTTTTCTTTGAATTTTCCTCATTTTGGGTTTTCAAGCTTTTTCTCCTTTTGGGTTTTTGGGCTTTTTGAAACTCGAAATCAAAGTCTCAAAAAATTTCAGACTTTTGAAATTTTGAAACTTTTTGTTTTTCGTGGTTTGGAGACTATTCTTGAAATCCACCATTAGCCTACCTCCGATAAGATTCACCTCGAAAGTCTAAAATTCATACTTGGAATTTTCTTCAATCTCAAATGAGCTCAAAATCCCCGAGATCTCTCTAAATGTGATCGGCCCTTTCGAAATTCAAGCTATCTTGATGAATTAATCTCTCCGTTTTCACTTAGCTTGATTTCGAGGCTTGGGTTCTATCTTCATTGAGCTTTGTTATGGCTAAGTTGAATCATGAATTTTTGTTGACTTCATTTAACTCAATTTATCCTGAGATCTCCATGCCGACCCCATGCTTCATCTTCCATAAACACGTGAAATCCTGATATCCAAGCTCGGTCGATGAGCCATTCTTCCATAAATTTCTTGCCCCCAACATCATTTCCATTTCCAAGCCCACCTATAACCTGATTTTCGGAACCAAAATGTGAGCTCCCATGGTTGAATGGTCCCTTCAATTTTCTTTGTGTGCAAGGTTGTGTTTGTCCATTTTTCATGAGGGGAAAAAATGGATAAAAATTTGGTGACTCACGGGATCACATGCCTCCTAGGTGGAATATCAATTTCTTTGAAGTATCCATTGGGCATGGAGTTATGAATGATAGCCTGATATTGATCTTGTTCTTGAAACTTGAACCCCCTGCTGCAACTTTCTTGATCTGAACCGCCACGCTACCCGCACTCTCAATTTTCATAAGAAAATCTTGAAGATGAGATTTTGAGAGTAGAAAATTGTCTTAACCTGGAGTTTTCACATATCCTTGAAATGGACTATCCCAAAACCTGGTTTTAGTTGTTATGCATTTGTTTCCCTTTGAGATTAGCAACTGCTCCTACAAATATGAATTCTTCCCTATTACAAACATTCATCTTCGGAGGCACACTGAACTACACAATGATACAAATATAGGAGCAACAAAACCTGTGGCAAATCACTTAGGGAAATTAAAACCTAAACTACAAAAAGACAATGTGCATACACACTTAGAGGAATTAAAATCCTAGGCTAATATTTACAAGGGTGAAACCTTTCTTTTTAGTAGCAATGTTTAAGATAGATTCCATTAACAGAATCGAAGTTCCTCTCCATCCAATGTAGACAATTAGAAGGCATTGCTACTTTTACATCTCATGACCATGTAGGGGCCACTCCAAATGGCATCAAACTTGGAATGCCTTCTTGGTTTTTCCCGATCTGCATCCCACTTTAGAACTAGGTCCCCTTCTTGGAAGGTTCTTTCTCTTGCTTTCTTATCAAACCATATTTTGACTAAGGCTTGATCTTTCTCCATCATTTTGAACTGCATGTCCCTCTAATTTCTTCCAATTCCATCAGCTCTGCATACCTAGCCTCCATTGGTTCAAACTTAGATAACTCCAATTGCTTCATGAGCTCCAATGCGGGTAGTTCTAATGATATAGGCAACACTACCTCTTTTCCATAGACTAACTTGTATGGGTGATTCCTCGTTGACCTCTTTGGTGTGATCTTATCAGCCCATAATGTTGATTTTAGCTTTGTATGCCATGTCTTTTGTTTTCATCTAGAGTCCTTCTGATGATTCTTAACAAATTCTTGTTTGTGGACTCTCTGCTTCCATTACCATGTGGGTAATAATTTGAAGAGGTGCTCAAGTAGATCCCATTCTTAACATCCCATTCGTGATCTTGGAACCTAGGAATGCCAATGCATTGTTTGATATGATAGTGGTCGGTACACCGAACCTAGTCACTATTCCTTCATAAAAGTCTAGTATGCTAGACTCGTTTGCTTCTTTGAGTGCTACCACCTCGGTCCACTTGGTGAAATAGTCTCATTTTCATGAGAATCCACTTGTGACCTTGGCTTGAATTTGGATTGATGACCCCAATGAAGTCCAATCCCCATTGCATGAATGGTTGGTCAACTAAAATTGGGTGTAATGGAAGTGTTGCTAGTCTTTCTTTTCCTATGAAGAACACATTTTTACACTTTTTGATCCATGTGTAGTAGTCACTAAACACTGTGGGCCAATAATAACCTACCTTCATTATTTTGAGAGTTATTACCCATGGGGAAAAAAATGACCTCCGCCTCTCCATGTGAAACTCTTGTAACACCTTCTCAATTTGATTTATTCCAATGCATCTCAATAGAACACCATTGATGTCTTTCTTGAACAAAACACCATCAACAAGCACATATGGAATGGCTTGTAATCTGAAGTATCTCCTCTTTTCTTTTCTCATTTTTAGAGGGCATAGGCCTGTTTGTAGGAAGTGTATCATATTTTGAGTCCAACAAGGATAGGCACATTATCATTTCTTGCTCTTGATCATCATGTAGCACCAAAACAACTTCATTTTCATCACTTGGTTTAACTTGTTGACTCGAGGCTAGTTGTTCACATAATCCTTTCCCATGGACCAGCTTAGTGACCTTAATTTCAATGTCATATTCCATGACATGAGTGATCCATCCTGCATGTTTCTCATTTAGATATTTATTTAGAAGGAAGTCCTTGACTCCACATGAGAGACTAGTAGTTGGATCTTGTTATTTGAGACTAGGTGTTTGAATTTCTTTAAACTCTTGATCATTGCAAGAACATATTTTCAATGAAGGAGTATCTCACTTCATAGTCCTCCAAACTTTGAATGAAGAAGGAAACCGACTGTTCAGATCCTCTTTATTTTGTTGTACTAGGATTGTAAAAATTGTGTCCCCACCACCAAAGGCATAAAACATGAAGTCCTTAGAGAAGTTTGGATTGATGAGAGTTGGAGCTTGAGATATAGCCTCTTTGATTGCTTCAAAACTTTCTTTACCCTCATAATTATCCACTTAAATGCCATACTCTTCTTCAACATCAATGTTATTGGCTTCACAAGAGTGGAAAAGTTTTGGCACAAATCTGGACAAAATTGATCCTTCCTAAGAAGCTTTGAAGAGCCTTCTTATGACTTGGCAATGGAAATGCTCAAATTGCTTCAACTCTTTTCTAGTCAATCATCAATCCTTTCCTTGACACAATATGGCCTAGGAGCTTTCCTTCGTGAGCCAGAATATGCATTTTTGGGATTCAATGATACCCCAAATCTCCTACATCTTTGAAATACATGTCTTAGATGAAAGAGGTGATCCACTATGTTTTTGGAGAACACAGTGATATCATCAAGATATATCAATACTATTTTATTGATCAACCCCTTGAATTCCATGTCCATCACCCTTTGGAAAGTGGCTCAACATTAGACAATCCAAATGAAATTTTCTGTAGGCATAGGTGCCCCACTTAGTGGTGAAATCCATTTTGAACTGATCATCTTCTTTCACCATTATCTGATTATACCCCAAGTAGCCATCTAGGAGAGAGAATATTTTCGAATCACAATACTACTATAAGATTTGTTCCATTGAAGGAAGTGGGTAATGGTCTTTGAGAGATGCCCTATTCAAGTCTCAAAAGTCCACACACAACCTGATTTCTCCATTCTTCTTCTTCCGGATGCACCAAGTTTGCAACCCAACTTGAGTGCTTGATTGGAAATATAATGCTTTCCTCTATTAGCTTGTTTAGCTCTTTCTTCATTAGAGGCTCAATGTGAGGGTTGAATGGTCTTTGCTTATCTGATGGGCTTAGCATCTAGATCCAGTTCAATTGTATGTTGTGCCAACTTTGGATTGAATCCTCACAGTCCTCATAGCTCCAAGTGAAGACATCTGGAAACTCTTGGAAAATTTGTATGAACTCATATCTTTCTTGTTTCAGTGGCCACTTTTCCAATTTGGAGTGTTTTTCCTTCCCAACTAAAATAGGTTCTGAATCCTCTCCTTTGACCTATATGTTGGATTTCTCTTTATGAAATCTGGTCATTAGGATTGAATATTGATTCAAAGTGTCACTAAACCTTTGGGAAGCTTATTTTTTCATAGCTGCACTACTTGATCCCATACTGCTGCTCTAATTTGTCTTGATTCCTAGCTGAGAATTTAGCCTCTTCTTGTAAGAAATTAATGATCTGTTGATCGTTCTCAAACACTTACCAGCTTGTGTTATTATCTGGAACTTGATGGCCTTACAATCACATGGATATGTGGTTGTGTTTTGTCTCTTTTGATGTTATCCACCACATCAAAAGTTGCTCCAACTGCTGCAAGCCTATCTGCAGCTTCATTCTTCTTCTTGGGTATGGACACAATGTTGAAAGCTTCAAAATCCTCAATTAGGTCCCATACCCTATTTTTTGTAGCTCTTGAGTAGGTCATTCTTTGCAAGCATGTTGTCCTTACTTGACTTGTTAACGATTAGCTCACTATCACCAAATACTTGCAAATTCTTTATGCCTCTTTTCCTAGCCCAATGAAGTCCATGAATCAAAGCCTCATATTCAGCTGTGTTATTTGAACATGTAAAACTAAAATCTAAAAGCTGAATAATACTTGATGTTCTGTGGTGAAACCAACATTGCACCTCCTCCAACACCTTGTTTGCTTCTTGAACCATCAAAAATAGTTTCCAAACTTCATTTTCATCCTTATTTTTTGGCTTGGTGATGTTAGGAATGGGTGAATTTTCTTCATGTACACAATATACACCCAATTTAGATTCTTCCATTTCCTTGTATGGGTCAAATGCATGCCTTTTGTTTTCCCATTCATCCAGAGTTAAATCTAGAATACCCTCGACTTTAGTACCTATTTCTAAATCATTTGAACACTCTTCCGATCAAAGGCTGAGCAATTTGCATTGATAAGACTTGGCACATGAGGCTCAATGTGGAAGTTTGTAATTGGTTCTGACTTGATGGTCGCCTTGGCTCCATATCTTGTTCTAAAAATCATGTGTGACCAATCCACAGATAGATACCCACCAATTTTGGCCATGAAATCCCTTGATAAACACAAGTGCAAAGAGTGGTGGGAGGTCAATTACGACACATCCTGCGAACTCGTGACATTAGGAATGCATGTAGTGTAAGACTTAACCTTTGATGATCCCAACCATTCCTACTATTATTCCATCTAGTTGCACTACTCCTTTCAAGCATTGGCTCATACTTTAGACCCAATTGATCTTGCTATTTTCTTCGGCATCATTGAGCTACTTGCACTCGAATCGATCATGCAATTGTGTACCAAGTGGTTCTCGAAAATCAATGACACATAGAATGGTGGAGGCTTCAAATTTTGCTTGGTTGACCCCCACCTTGTTGCATTGCATTAGTGAGAACTTTCTCCTGTCTTTGGTTTGATCCATTTGAGGTAGACCAATTGGCCATTGCAGCTTGCAAAAATCTCATTGTCCTGGGATTTCCAGTGACTCCCACATGGAAATGTTCACATGTGTTTTCTTCATTTGATCGATGATGTTAAAAGGGGATGAATTATCCTTTTGTTTCCCTTTACTTAGCACAACCTTTTCTAGAGCTTGAACAGGCACATGTGCTACTGCAATGGGTGCCTTAGGCTGATTTTACACATTTGGGGCTGCATTTGGTCTACTAACTCCTTGTTGTGTAGGAGTGGGATGAGAAACAACTGGATTAGATGGTTTCCCTCCTCTATGTTCCTCTTCTTTGACCATGTGTTAGCAGCCACACCTTGAAAAGGTGGTTGGTTAACTCCACAAAAGTCTTATATTTTCCAATTAACCAAATGTAGTTTCATTGGAGGTGCCTCTTGCTGAGTTTCTTGTTGTTGATTTCCCTCTTGACTTGGTTCTTGGGACACACCAATGGTCTATACCATCAAGTCTTGGTTTAGTGCACCATTGAAACACGTTGATTGATTGTGAGGTAGATTGGGGTAACACCATTCGTACTCATGTGCCATGTTGTTTTGTGTTAGAACCAAGGCTCTCGATGTTGAAGCTACATTTGGATCATATGGTCGGAATGGCACGTGGCTTGAGGTTGTCCTTGGTTCAAATTTTGATTTGCATCCTGAGTTGGTGGTCTATTTTGTTGATATATGGGGCCTAGCTTGATACTAAGTTTGAGGTTGATATGGTCTAGAACTATGAGCTTGTTGTCTCTTGATAGTCACTAGCTCATTTCCTAGGTTCTGTAGTTATTTCATAACCTCTTGTAACTCTTTTGAAGTGCTTGAAGAATTTGATGCCTCATTATTGCTTTGATTCTAGGGGTGGAATGGGATTCAACTCTAGTGTTTGACTAGTTGTAGGAGCTCCCATGTCTAGATAGAGAGGCATTGGTGGCCTTGGTGCTAGCTTACCATCTTGAATCAAGTAATTTTCATCTCTAATAGCAATGTTATAGGATTCTGACAGTGTTTTTCCTCCCATTGATTGGATCATCATGGATATATTTGAATTTATAGCCTTCAAGAAGTAGAGGAATGCTCCTTTGGCATTTGGTCTAACATTTATTGGAATCATATCCCATGTCCTTTGAAATAGAAAAAGTTGAAATCGGTCATTTCTCATTAGGATCCCTCTTGATTGTTGTCAATTGTTCCAATAAAGACAAATTATCTCCCTTTTCCCCAAATTGATTATGGAGGGATTGTGCACAAATGGTCCCAATTTTGGATAGACCTGTTATTAGGATCCTAAACCATTACAAAGATTTACCTTTAAAATATGAAGCTAACAACTTGACCGCAATATCCATTTCATTGATTTCATGAATTGCACAGACATTGGTGATGTCCTGGATGTGGTCAATAGGAGTAGTATGATTTTTTCAACTGTGAAATAGGGAATATTCTTTAGTGTTGCAACCGGGACCTGATTTTGAGCATTTAGGGCAAGTGGGCTACTACCCGTGAAGTTGACATAGGGATTGGGTTGCGCCATCCTAATTGGTCGGAGAACTCTCGTTGATTGGAGAAAAGGTCTACCAGGTGGAGGTGTAGACAAAGTCATGTTAGGTGGAGATGGTGATCTTTGTGGTCTTCTTCCTCTCCTTCCTCTACTTGGTGATAATTTCAAGTAGACAAATAGTCCCTCTTCTCGAGTATTATACCTAGTTCGAATTCTTCTCATGTACTTGGGAAACTGTGTTGCTACACCACTGAATTATATCCCTTCAGAGTCGTTAGATGTGTTGGAAAATGAGCCTCTAAAGGCTGGATTTTGCCAAGTTACACACCAAACTCGACAAAATTAAAATTAAGAAACTTTGAAGGACTTGTACATTTGAGATTATGGAGGTTGAAATTTTATTTGGAATGACACTCGAAAACCAAAAATGCAAGAAATTCTAAAATAAAACCCGAGATGACCAAAATCCCTAAGAAATCCTGAAACCTAAAATTGAGAAAAACCCGAAATTAAAAAACTTGAAAAAAATCAAAATTTAAAAAAACTAAAATACCCTTTTGAATATTATCCCCTGATCTATCAACTGATGAAATTTGAACTTTTTGTGAGCAAGTTAATCCCTTGAAAATTGATTTCAGAGTTCAGCCTAAGAGGTGAAAAATCTGAAATTGGAGAACTTGCAATTTCTAAGTCCGAATTTCTTGAAAATGCCTTCAAATCTTGTGGAATGACCTCCCATCCCACTCGGGAATGCCAAAAATATTGATTTGTAGTCACAACACCCCTGAATGGTTGCAACTCGATGGGTTTTTTTCGATAATGAGCATATGGAGGAATTGAGCCGAAAATGAATTTATCACCTAAGATTAACATATTAATGTACTAGGATACTATTTTCACCGAGGTATCATATTTTTGGCATGTTTATGTGACATGAATGCATCTTCTCAGGGGGAGAAATAGTGAATTTGATACATATTGAAGACCAAAATAGGGCTAAGGAAGAGAAAGACAAGATGAAGATCCTAAATCATGAGTTTGGTTGTTGTTTCCAACCAAAATACAGGTAAAAAAACTCGATGCAGTAGACCATGAATTAAAATATTGGATGGGAAAATTACTAAGTATCGAGTGGATCAGAGTGCACGCGTTGGAAGAATGAGTAGGGATTGCACATATAGACCGAGGACTTAGCCATTTTATAGAAAATTTCTAAAGATAGGAAAATCAGATGGAGTGTGACCCAAGTAAAGATAAAATCATGGAGACTTGGCAGCCATGAAAAGGCTATTTTTGGAGAGTGAACATGCAGTTCAAACACATACATGAAAGTGATAATAAGATTAAAGATGATTTTATGTATAGGATTAATCTATTATTAGGTTTTTAGAAAATCATGCATGTCGCCTATTTTGAACACACCTATTATTAGGAAGGTGCATAAGCGGTGAAGGCCAAAACTCCACCCCTACATATAGTTGTTGTTATTCATTGTTTTGGGTACCATGTACGAGACTTCTTAATGTATTAGGGTTATGTTACTTTGTTATAATGGAACACATGACTCTGTGTTGATCATTGTTATGTATTTAGCTTCTGATATGTACTACTTTAGTTATTATTAGATCAATGTGGATGGATTCTAGTGATTGATGTGTCTGAATATGGTAATCATATGGTGTAATTTATTTTAGTGTCTATTTAATCTATTTTTTTCTTATGACATGTGTTTCCTTATGATATATGGAATGATCTAATCTTGAATGTATGTTTTGGTATTGGTAATCATGGATATACATGTTAACATCTTAACAAGCCGAGTGTAAAGAAGGGACTGTAACTTCACGCACTTTGGGTGAGTGTTTAGATATATCTGGATGAAGTGCTAGTGCCATAGAAGTTAGGTGAAATAAATAAATAGGATACATTTTGGTTCCATTATCAGGACCTCTTTTCAAACTATTTGCTAGGATGTTGCATGCAGATGGCATATCCATTGACTATTAAGAGCATTGCAAGTTGGGTAGAAGATGGACAAGATAATTTTGCACCGAGATATAACACTAGAGCTAATTTCAATGCATGACGTTGGGTGTACAACCTTTATGATTCACTCTATAAGACGTTATTCATCTTCTTTCCATTAGAATTGTATGAGTGGTTGACACCCTATACCCAAGGGAAGAGTTAGAGTAATAGGCCGAAGCTTTAGACACGGGAGGATTACCATAATTTGTTTGATGCTAATTTGGATTGGACTAGAGCTATAGATAATTAGTGGGATGGTGTGTTTCACAATTATACATTAGAGTACCCTATTTCTACTTACTCATGTCTAGTGGAGGGTGAGTTTAGATTCTTTCACGATATGCCCTTAGCGAGTAAGATCTTGATGATATAACTGGTTTTAGAGATCCATCCTATTGCTAACTAAATCCCCACCGTGCACAGGGGTAGGAATGGGTGTGGTGAAAGAAGGAAGACATGGTGGCAGAAAGGAAGAGAGAGGATAGACGAATCAATTACAATGAGGCGTGGGAGAGGGAATTAGTGAAGAGACGTGATGTTGAGGAGTCTATAGAGTTGTGGAGGATGATGGCTCATGAGGGATTTGAAGCTCTCATGGAATATGAGGAGCTAGAGCATCGGCTCTCCCAACCTTAGATAAGCATAGTAGATAATCCCCTTTGACTTCAGATGAGAGTGCGTTAGAGGAGAATATGAGGAATGCAAGCACGCATCTGATCCCACCTAGCCACCTAGCCCTTACACTTGGTGTTTCAAATCTAGAGGTATTCATTGAGAAGTAGGATAGTATAAGTAATCAAGAAGCTATGGGTAGATATCATTTTGTGTTGAATTCAGAAGTACATCAAACAACAAACACACCTATGACAACGTAGATGGATTCATTGCTTGGAGGTTTGTTTTTATGCACATCATTAGGATAGAGTGTGGGTGTGTAGAATATTGGAAGTACTTTTGGGAGTACTATGAATTCACAAACTATGGGAGTTTAGTTTAACACTATAGTTGGGATGCAAGGAGTTACATCCAAGTGGTTTTTGCCCACTATATGGGGCACAAAAGGCTTCGGAGGATCATGACCTAGTGGATTAGGTAGATGAGGATGTAGAGGAAATACTTATGGGTGCTCTGGTTCGGATCTAGTGGGAAAGGTCCACATCATAATTAACCACCTCAAGTATTCTATGAGATGTATCTCAAATTTCTAGAGTATAGGGGTATTGAAGATGTGGTAGAGCATGTGCACAAGTGTGAGATACTATGGCACACTAAATGAATTACAACTTCAAATAGAAAGGAAAATCAATTTTCTACTACTCTTCAAGGGCGCACACATTGTTGGTATAGGAATTAATATCCACATCGATTGTGGTGGATTATGATGCTTTGCATTTTGCATTTCTAGTTGAGTTTCATATTCCGAGTTTGAGTAGAAGAGTATAAACACACTCAAGGATATCAATCAAGGCCTATCTAAGAGCGTAAGGGAATATGACATGCATTTTAAAACCTTATTTTCAAAATTTTCCTATGATATCCATCCCAGTCAACATGTTCAATGGTTTGTTCATGGGTTTTTGACTCTTTTCAGATGAGCGCTATCTCATAAGACTTATGTGGATCCACGCGAGGCCTTGGAAGCCACTCTATACATTGAATTAGTCAAGAGTGTTAATACTGAAGTGAGCCCATTTTTGAAGGGCAGAGTTACATATATGGAAAATCAGGTGGAGAATCTTTTTGCTAATTTAACTCATGAGACACACAATGGTATATGGTGCATAGATTGTGAGGTTGGAGGACATACTATTGATAGTGTCCCACACAAGTTAGTTCATGTGTTGTTATTGGATTGTAAGGTATGTCACCTAAACCATGATGTTTGGGATTGTTCTCTATTGTAATGCACTAATCAGAAGAAGGTGTCCATGTATTGTAAGATTTACAAGTCCCATAATCATGACACCATTGAATGCGTACTAATTTGGATATAAGATACACCCAATAATAAAGGAAAGGA
Organism: Taxus wallichiana var. yunnanensis; assembly: GCA_018340775.1. Classification (NCBI taxonomy): domain Eukaryota; kingdom Viridiplantae; phylum Streptophyta; class Pinopsida; order Cupressales; family Taxaceae; genus Taxus; species Taxus wallichiana. Next base: position 417,336,985 of record CM031239.1, on the reverse strand, counting down.
GGACAAACCGATCCCACTTTTAAAGAGCTTTAAAGAAGATAAGAGCTTCTTTGAATTCATAGGTCTCCTTTTCATCACATAGCTAGTTCTATAATAATTCCAAGTGTAGCCAATCCATTTGTCATCAAGTTTCCATACATCAATGAGAACCTTGAAGATTTTATTGATGTAGAGACCGAAGAAGAATCTAGAGGAAGAGAAGTAAGAGAAGAAGTGGAATTGAGAGCCCAAATTTAAGAAATTGAAAGAATTCAAGCTAAAGCAGAAGAGCATACAAGTTTGTGTGTGGATATTTTCTGATGGTTGAGGATCAAAGGGTGTTCAAGAGTCCTAAGTTATTATGATATATCATAGTTAGAGAGCATACCAAGAAGAAGAGATAAGGAGAGAAAAGAGATCCATCATTTTTTGAGTAAACAACAAGAACAATGTGGAAAATTTTCATAGATGGCTGAGTTGGTGCTTGGTAATCCTTGTGGATTTTTTTGCTTCACTATAACCTTAGGTTATTGGTTCCTCCTTCCACATTGGTTCTTTCTAAAGTCTTTTTTTGGTAGATAAATTATTGGTTGGTGCTCATTGTGGAGTTGGTGCTTCTCTAAATTTGATTGTTATCTATTAATACAATGATAAATGGGATTTCTTACCCTTGAGGGTTTCCCACATAAATATGGTGTTCATGCATTCTCTCATATTGAATTTTCTTGTGGATGGTTTTTTCATACTTAATAAGATCACATTGGTTAATGAATGTTTAATGGTTTCTTTGATGGTTCTTGCAAATTAACATAATTGAAGTAAAAATTTTGAGTACATTGATTCACCGCCCATTAGTGGTTGGGCCTCCGAGTAAGTGCACCAAGTTGGCAGGAAAAAAGTGGACAAAAACCTGAAAATGAATCAAACGTGATCTTTTTTTGCAATAACACAATCATGTTGTGTTTTCCTAGGCTTGAAATTCATCAACCTAAAACATGTATGTGTTATAAAGTGATCGTGTTTCTATGATCACAAAATGTGTACATGTTTTTATCTATATGAAGTTTGTAAGGGCTTGAAGGATCCATACTTTATTTATTTCTTATACTTTAAATTTATTTTAGTAAATATAAGATGTTAGGGTCACCATGCACCTAATGGAAGTGGTCTCATAGCTCTGAAAGTTATAATCTAGAAGATATTTTTTCAAAATCTAATCTGGTCAGTACTTATTCAGTTTTAGGATTTCAACAATGACCTAAAACTTTCAGGTCTTATATTGTAGTTGGTTTTTGTTTTGGGAAAACATATAGTCATTTTGTAGGTTTTTTTTACCTTCTGAATTGGATTTTGGCACTACCACTTGTTGAATTTATACCAATTTAAAAAAAAATAGTGACCACGAATCAACTCTATGATGCTTTGTCTACTTCTTACCAAGATGAGATCCTCACTTTCTAGATAAAAGATTGATCCATGAATGGAATTCTTGTCCTATGGAAAAAATGAGGTGATTGTAATGTGCCTCCTCCTTAAGGTGTGATCACACTAGTAGGTGTTAAATGAGTTTTTACAAATAGTACCAAGTGAATTGTATCAAGTGAACTCAGATGATTGCTCATTCTTAGAAACATGGTGCTCCATATAAATATCATCCCTTCACCTTTCTTGGATCTAAAATCATCCTTTCATGGAATCAAATTCAATATTCTCATATGTTTCTTTACTCATATGTATCTCATGGAGATAGATGATGCCTTAATACTTCACACATGATGGTCCTGGATACCTCGGTGGCATGACTAGCTCATTTTAGCTTGTTCTTTGGAGAGATTTGGGTACAATGACACGGTCAGGATATGATGATCATCAAGTCACTCCTTGAGCTCCAAATTTCACCTTTGAATATGATGAATCCTTCACAATTCAATTTATTTACCAAGATGAAACCTGGGTGTAAGCATGCTTATGGTACATGGACACTTTTTTCTCAAGTTGTTCCTCATGGAAATGGGTTTCCACCTCTGGATAGGGGATGAATCCTTGAATTAAATTTGAGGATGATTTACATGTACTTGAAATCCATACTTCAATAAAACACTAAAAATCACATTTTACAATCAATTAAACTATTCTTAAAATATAATTTTTCCTGCAACTCAAATTTAGGTCCTATTTCATTTTGAACTTACGGGGCGCTGAAGAATTTTGCAGTACCTAAAGAAATATTTAATTCTTGAATGAATTTTGATTATTCCACCTTATATATTATTCTAATATCCTTCCAATTCATATTTTTTAATTCTAAGTCTTTCTAGAACTCCTAGAATCATCTAGAGAAGTCATCTTTTATCGTTTTAGCTTTCATTCCCTGCACCTAAAAACCTGGTCTTAAAAGATTGCTCCTGAATGATATTTTATTTCCTAAAATTTCCTAAATTTAATTAGACATCTTCAATTCTCTCTAAAATCTCCTTGGATGCTTTATATTTTCTCTAAAAACTTCTAAAGGGTGTTTAATTAGCTACAGAATGGCCAAAAATGGCCTTTGAAGGAAGTAGTCTCTCATAAAAACTAAATGAGTTGATCGATCACCTCAAACACTATTCCCTACACACTAAAACACACTGAATGATATTATTAGGAATTTCCTTTGGGTCATATTTTATGATTTATGGTTTAGGGTTTAGGGCTCAAGGTTTAGGGTTTAGTGTTTAGTGTTTAGGGCTCATGGTTCAAGTTTCAGGGTTTAGGGTTTAGGGATCAGGGTTTAGGGTTCACAGTTTAGGTTTTATGGTTTAGGGTTTAGATTTTAGGATTTATGGCTCAAGGTTAAGGGTTGAGGGTTTAATATTTAGGGCTCGGGGTTCATGGTTTGGGTTTCATAGTTTAGGGTTTAGTGTTTTGTGTTTAGGATTTAGGGTTTAAGGTTTAGGGTTTATGGTTTAGGGATTTAATGTTTAGGGTTTAGGGTTTAGGTTTTAGGTCTCAATGTTTAGGGTTTGGGTTTTAGGGTTTAGGTTTTAGGGATCAGGGTTTATGGTTTATGGTTTAGGGTTGAGGGTTTTGGGCTAAGGGTTTAGGATTTGGGGTTTTGGGCTCGGGTTTCGGGGTTTAGGGTTTAGGGCTCATGGTTTAGGGTTTAAGGTTTAGATTTCAGGGTATAGAGTTTAGGGTTCAAGGTTTAAGGTTAAAGGTTAATGTTTTAGAATTTAAGTTTTAGGGTTTAGGGCTCATGGCTTAGGGTTTAAGGTTTAGGGTTTAAGGTATAAGGTTCATCAAGGTTCAAGGTTAAGGGTTAATGGTTAAAGGTTAAGGGTTAATGGTTTAGAATTTAGGGCTCATAGTTCATGGTTTGGGGATTATGGCTTAGGGATTAAGCCTCATGGTTTAGGGTTTACGACTCATGGGTAAGGGCTCTAGATTTAGGGTTTAGGGTTTAGGGCTCAAGAATCAGGGTTCAAGGTTTAGGGTTTAACATTTAGGGTTCAAGATTTAGTATTTAGGGTTAATTATTTCATTTTTAGGATTTATATTATTAGGGTTTAGGGCTCAGGCTTAAGGTTTGAGGGTTTAAGGTTTAGGTCACGGAGTTCAGGTTTTAGGGTTTAGTGTTTAGGGTTCGGGGTTTAAGATATAAGGTTTAGGGTTTCAGACATAGGGTTTAGGGTTTAGGATTTAGGTTTAGGGTTTATTTTTGAGTGTTTAGGGTTTAGTGATTTGGGTTAGGGTTTAGGGTTTAGGATTTAGTTTTTAGGGTTTAGGGTTTAGCATTTAGGGATCATGGTTTGTGGTTTAGGGCTTATGGCTCAAATTTTAGGGCTTAAGGCTCATGGTTTAGGGGTTAGTGCTCATTGGTAAGGGATAGATGGTTAAGTTTTAGGTTTTAGGGCTTATAATTTATGGTTTATGGTTTAGGGATTAAGGATCGTTGTTCAGGTTTGGGGTCTAGGTTTAAGGGCTCAATTTTTAGGGTTTAGGGCCTATGGTTTAGGGTTAATGGTTTTAATTGTAAAATTTAAACTCTAAAATATTTAGGTTGAATGCTGAAATCTTGAAAATCACCTATGTACTAACTAGATTATACTATAAAAACTATATTCTAAACTATGACAGATGGAGCTATGGAACTATGCCAAAACCACATATCATGTTTATACTATTAGGAACGTGTACGCATTATAACACACACATATTATGTTTGTTTAATTTCCAATCCATGTATTAAGGCTTGGGGATCTGGTTTGGATCCCCAAACCACGAGGCATGGACATGTGAAAACACAGCAAACAACATGTTTTTGCACGAAAAATGTAAAAAACTCTATTCGACATCATAAAGTGATCGTTTTGTTTAGAAAAATTATACCATGACATAGAGAAAAGTTTCTAATTTATAAAAATATAATTTTTCAAATTTTCTGACCAATATAAGGTTTCCATATTAATTATTTTCTAACAATGCCTTTTTATAGCTATTTTTAAGTGTAGACATGTCTATATTTTGTCATATATCTTTTTTTTAGCTCATCGAAATTGAAAAAAATATACTAGCCCAAACTAGGCATAATTCTATACACATTCAAAAAGAAATCTAATTTTTGATATTTTTTGAGGTATGAGTAATTTTGTTTACTACAATTGTCAAAATACTAGTCATATTGTAAAATATTGCCATTTTGAGTCTCCAAAGTAGAGTAAGAGAGTTGAAGCTCCTAAATACAAGAAGGTATGGAAGCCAAATTTAGTCAAATAAGAACCAAGTACACTCAATCTTGTCAAGAAGTTTGATCTTGTTGGTGAAGTCAAGAACATCATGAAGGAAGAGCCTAGGATAGTAAAAAATAGTAATATGTATGATCATGAAAATGAGGTGAAATAAGGAAAAGCGCAGTCATGTCTTATCCTAATTTGTATATAAGTAAAGGAGGATTGTTTTCTATGAAAGAGGATAAGTAATAGGTTGAATAAAACCTTGAATACATGTTTTCAGCTCATATAGAGAAGGAGAATGATGCAAACATCAAGTCGAGGTGCCAATCAAGCCAAAGAGGATTCTAAAGGAGAAAAATCAGTCTCAAGATCGTAAAGAGACATAGAACTGGGAATCTCCTAAGTTTATACTATTTTAAGAGCATTAAGAAAATGTGGTGTCTCCATTTGGCTTCATGGAGGCATTCGTCATCCATTTGAAGCAATGGATATGTGTTATAAGGTATACATTTTATGTTTGCTCATATTAGTCATTGTTTTTAAGTTGTATTTATAGTTTTCATGTTGTATCAAGAAGGTATGAAAGTTGTACAGATAATAAATATGATTACAAAGGCTTGACAAATATGGTAAACATGTTTGAGTCATAGCAGAGTATTTTTAGGTCAGAATGATAAGAAAATAGTCATGAATCATTCTAGATACTTTAGACATCTATAGGAAGGAATATGAAATATGTTGAGGTATGTTTATATGCTATATTGATCTATTTGGATACTTTCATGAAGATATGTTACATTTCAAGATGCATCATGAAGGGTGTTATGTGATAGAGACATAAACCATGTTGTTGAATACTTGAGGTACGAAAGTTAAGACAATCAAAAGGTGTATCAAGATGGTTCATGCAAGCCTGATAGGTAGTGGTGTGTGTTTTTGAGTGTTGGATTGTGTCATGAGAGCTAATAGAGTTTTTTGATGCCTATGAGAATAGCTTCTGTCATTTAATAAGAATCAAGAAGATTTGAGTGGGCTTATAGGAAGAAACTTGGTAAGCATGTTTGAGATTAATATTATGATAAACATGGAGTATGTTTTCCATCAATGTGTTTTTGGCATGTGGATGTTGATTTTTCATTTAGGTAAAAGGAAAATAAATGACAAAGTAGGATGAAGGAGGGTAAGAAGAAGCTTGGAGTAATTGTTATGGGAAGGACAAGACAAGGCATGAAAAGAACTAATGGAGACTTGACGTCTTAAGGAGATAATGGCTTATACATGCAGAATAATGATGTGATATCATGTAAATATAATTCACTAGATGGTTGAGTAGGTATATGATGTGGAAACATGTTTAGAGTGATGAATACAAAAGTGCATGTGTTGAATCAAGTAAGACTAGCTTAGTCCAAGAGAGGCCTAATCCCTAGCTAGTTAGCAAGGTGACCTGGAAGGATGGTTAAAGGTGGAAGGTTAAAATAGAAGCATGGTAGAGGCATAAGAAAAATGTTTGAGGGTCTACATGATGAAGAATATGGTAGATTTATGAACTAAGAGTTGGACATATTTCTAAGACCTAGTGTAGGCTTAGCTTGGATAATTATGTAAAGAAAGCTAAGATAGATAAATTCAAACATGAGAAGTGTGTAAAGAAATTTTAGAGAGGAATTACATGATGTTATGGGTCATGTCTCAGCCTTTGGAGGTATGTTTGGGTTCATATTCATGACTATCCTTGAGGAAAAACAAGATTAGCATGCACAAACCATAATGGTTAATAAATTACATGTCTATTTATGAGAAAAAAAGTCTTGGAACATGTGAAAAAGGGTACTTCAATGTTGTGGATAAAATTTCATGCAAATGTGAAGAATAATTTTTAAATTATGAAATTTTTAGTGCTACCGAGATCCTAGAATGCTCTTTCTTAGCTCGAGGGTCAACTTTGAAGAGCTCATTGGTATATAAAACCTCTACATGGTGTCCTATATATTTCATCATAGTTAGTGCATGGAATCAAGATCATTCTAGAGTTGTAATGAGGAAGAATGAAGGCCTATCATTTATGAACAATCCTTAATAGTGTAAGTCACTCCAAACCCTCACAAAACCCTCCCTTTAGAGCGATAGAGGAGAAGTTAAGTTTTGGGCACGAAATCATTTGGGAAAGTTGAGTTACTATCTTGGTCATGTAGAGGACTCTACGTAATTCATTTTGGTGGTATTTTGTAGCTCCAAGTCAACTAGTAAGGTAAAACTTTAGCTCTGTTGTGCAAATATTTTATGGTAAATTATTGTATGGAAGGATTCATATTGAAAATTTTGGTTTGGGAGAAATTTTGGGATGTTTCCAAACTTCTCATGAAAAGGAACATGCAAGTACAGTAAAAAAATTTATGAACAAGTTCAATCTAGGTGACCTACCACAAAAGGAATAAACAAGCCAAAAACCAAAGTTGGGTTTGAGATAATATTGATGAAATGACATGTTTTCAAGTGCTATATGAGCATGTACATGCGGTATAGGTACAATAGAACTTTTTCAATCCCATAACATGATGAGGTGATTTTTTTTTTGCATACTAGTTCAAATGGTCCAAAAATGTCTTTTTGGGACACTCAAGAAGGCTTGTGAAATGAACTTGCAAACTTTTTTTCTTCACTCAACCCATGTAAGAGAGTTTTTGATCATGGAGTAGAAGATCCATTGAAGTGTTTCAGGCAATGGTTTTCCATGAGAATGAGTTTTAGTATGTTGAATGCAAGAAAATGTAAGACTAGTTTTTAGAGCTTAAGAACCAGTTTGGGTTTTCCCTAATATTCAATAATATCTAACCTATATGCCTTGAGATGAAGCAAGATATGAACCTGGTAGTTTCTAAAGACATATATCCCTCCAAAATGTGATCTTTATTCCATGAATGTGTTGTTGAATGTATGAAACAACTTACTCTGTGAAGACTACTTTTTTGTGCTTGAAATCCTTATTGTGTCTTGTCGAAATTATTGTCTTCTTATTTGAATGAAGGTGGAATGATTTCTTCTTTTCATATTAAGGTAATCTAGAGATCACATACCACCGTGTACAAGCCTTGAGAAGTATTGAAGAGCCATGTATTAAATTTGATGGATCATTTATTTTAATGATTTCCAAGTCCTCCAAGCTTGTTGGGGTGGAATTTATGATTGTAGAGGAGGCATTGTCATCCATTCTTGAGAATTCCATACCATTGGTCCCCACTTTGTTAGGATGAATTCCAGGGCATGGACTCACTGTTAATTTCTTAGAAAACGAGAATTGATCGAATGAACCTCCTTGTCTTTTCCTACAAAATTTAATTCTTCGTATGGTTGTTTAACTATTCTAACTTGATTTTTCAAGACTTGTAAGAGATCACATTAATTATTTTCATGATTTTTATCACATATTAGGTAAATGCTGATTTTATCTAATGAAAAATCCCTTAAGGAATGTTTTTATTTACACCTAGGGTAGCATATGGCCAATGGTTCAAAATTTATATATTTGGATTTATGATTGTCTAATGTTGTATTTGGTTGGACCATAATATAAATTTGTAAACTCTACCACAAATTGATTGACATCATATTTCCCTTTTCTTAGTGTATATTTTTGGATTCCATACCTTATTCATGAATAGTTTCTACATATTTCACCAATATCTACATATCTCTTTTGTTGATGTCACCTTTTTTCGGTAAGATTTAACATATCCCTAGATTCATCTTCTAATGTTTTTAGAAAAAATATTTTATCCAAGTTATGACCACAAAATTGGGAAATAAATAGGAACCGGTCAAGATAATACTCTATGTTCTCTTCATCTTTATAATTCATTTTAAATAACAATTCCTTATAGTATCTAACCCTACAATAATCTTGATATTTTCCCAAGAAATAATTTTCAAACTCCATCCATGAATGAATGTGATTATGTGATAATCCTATAAACCATATTAAATTTACCTCCTTTAAGGTAAAAGGGAATTTTTTTAGATTTTTATTATATATTTTGTAATCATAATTCTTTTAGAGTAATTAGAATTCAAAAAGGAATTGATTTGGGTCTTTAGATGCTTTCCCTCTAAAAGTGAGCATAATGGAAGGGGAAATTTTTTTCATGGGATATTTTTCACTCAAAACTATGGGATATGAGAAATTCCTCAGATTCCTTTGATTTATATCATTCCTAGAGTTTTCCACATCTCCATGTTCTTTATCCATTTGAATTTTCCAATGAATATATTGTACATGATTTCCCTTAATGGTGTGGATCTGTCAAGGGTAGGAGGAAGACTATTGAATATTAATTATAGGATTTTTCTTCTATATTTATCCATCCCAAAAGAGTTTTCACTATGTTCAAGCATAAATTAATCCTCAAAAGAATATATCTCTCGATTGAACTCCCTCGATCACCTGTCAATTTTTTTCTTATGGTTTTTCTTTGGGGTGTTTTGAAATGAACCTTTTGAGTGACTCTCATGGTATATTTATATACCCTATGACTACTAATCTCTATTGTTCAAATCATACTAACAAAATGTGGTTTCCTGAAAATAGCGCCAAAATGATGAGGTATGTTGTAGGATTGTTTTCTCACCATTAATTCCAAGTGATTTTTTGAATGCCAATTTGGGATGGTGTCCTAGGTAACTACATAGTAGGGCTAAATCTCACACAATTTTAATTATTATTCTGAATGAAAAATTAATTGAAATTTCTTCCTAATTAAATCACACTATTGTAAATGAAATCACACTTGCGAAATTGAAATCGTACTTTACAAAATTGAAATCACACTTATAGAATTAAAATCACACTTCTCAGAATTGAAATTAAACACTTAATCTATCCTCCTTAACAATTGTACTCTGAAAATAATAATCAACAATGTTTTTGGATTTGTATTTTTAAACCTACAGGTTGTCAACGAAACTAAATAAGATGCTAGAAATAGTTTAGAATGTAAAATTAAAAGATGCAAAATAAAATGTAAAAAGAATATACAAAACTACTAAGCCACCTTCCTTTGGAAATATTGGAGTCCAGTATCCTTCTCAAAATGGGACAAAGAATCAACTTATGCGACCAAATTACCAACACCAAAGCTTCCTTGATTGAAAAAATATTACATAATAGTATGTTGAGATATTTTATATATAAAAAGTTATTATTCCAAGGATTTTTATACCCTTTTTATATATAAAATATTTTCTATGCTTAGAAATTTGATCCCTACATTTAGGTGATCACTTCTAATGCAGACAAGATCCTAGATAAAAAAATGTAATTAGATTCACCTAATAGATCTTGGTTTAGAATAGATTGTACCTAGATGGTAGGTTGAATTATAGGACACATCTTACAACTTGGAGGGTATGCAATCCTTTGATTCCTTATTATCAAATTCCACAACCAGTTATCATAAGATAGATGTGGTAAATCATGATCTACTATTTGTAATGACTTACTATTATCATACATTCCATTTTTAGAATTTTCTATAAATAGACATGATTGAGTACAAGGATGATATTGATTCAACTATGATCTTCAAAGGATTCTAGTGGACTTTGGTACAATTATGATTAGCTCTAGTACCTTTGTGATAGACCACTGAACTCCTCTAATAGACTCCAACACTTGAATGATATGCTCTAACAATTCTCAAATAAGCTCCAATGCTCCTTTGATAAACTCGATGTTTAGTTGATGGACTCAGAAAATTCTTAGATCGACTCGACACTTTTCAAAGATCCGTAAGGATGATTAACTCGCATCCAAACTTGCTAGAACTTATCTCTAAGACCGTATTAGTATGTATGTATAATTTTAACCCTTTGAGCCTCTTTTTGGGCACAAACTTGTTGTTTGGTTCATTTAACATGTTATAACATTAGAAAAAATGCTATCTTGATTTCTCTAAGAGACCATTATAATACTTTCATATTTTACTTTTAAGTTACTAATAATTATAATATCAACTTTTATAAAAAATATTGGGAGCATAATGATGGTAAAAAGGAGTAAAAAGTAGGGATATTTAAGGGACTCATCACCAACCTTATAATATCCCACATATTTCTTCATCATTATTAATTTATATACTTCATCATATATTCACATCATCTCATATTTAGGACTATAAATTTCTATCTACCTACCTCCACCTACCCTCTTATCCTCTTCTACAAATCCTCCAACTAATATCTTATATAATCATCATCAACCTAATTTAATCCTTTTTAAATTTATCCATCTCTATAACCTTCATCTTATACCAGCTTCCATGAATTTAAAATTACTAAAATCCCTCTCATATCTAGAACCTTCCTCACCCAAGTAAACCTTAAATTTTGATCTAAATCCATCATGGCTTCATCCTAACTATCCATTCCTCCATTTGTCTTCTATAAATTGAGCCACATCCTCAATGAATAAGAAAACATAAGTAACACCCTAGCATTTTCCACCTTGATAATAAAAATCTTACTCCATCATCCTTCATCAATAAATAATAAAGCATCCAAGGGGAAGTGTTGCTAAAATTCATGCACAAACTCCACATTTGAAGTAACCAACATTAAACCATCATATTGAGAAAATCCAACCATTACAAGGAGTCATATTTTTGTAATCTGGAGGTATATATTTTATCCCTTGTGTACTCAATTAGAGGTTTACATTTGAGTTAGAATAGAGAGATTTGGTATTGCATCCATGGTTTTCTAGTTTAATCTCTAATTTTATTGCAAAAAAAAATATATCGAGGTGGATATTTACATTTTACACTTCTCATCCCTCTTAATGGGTTCTTTATTACCTATACTCTTCAATGCTTGGTCATGTGTACTCAATTCCATCTCTTATTATATTTTCTCCTTCAAAGAAAATTACAGACTATCCATCCCCAATCCTTTGGAATCTCAACAATAAATGGAGATATCTAAAGTAAAAATTTAATGGGAATCCCTCTCTCCAAAAAATTAACAAGTGTATCCCTTCCATGTTTTGCATCTCTTTAATTTATTATGCACAATATCAAATTTTCAAAGTTCCAAGAAATATTTATAGTTGAGTTACAATTCAATATCTCTTATAGAAATTAAATACACTCTGTGTTGAATGTTTCACCATGGAATGTGAAAACACCTTTTAAAAGGATAACAAAATGGATAAAATACAAATTTTATACAAATGCAAGTATTTATTTCCCTTAAGTATGAAATTTTCAATTTCACACTCAAAATGGGGGAATGTTAACACTCAAATTTTGTAACTTATCCTTTCGAAATGACAAGTTTTTCTTTGTTCCCATGCTAAGATAAATACTCACATTCTAAACTAAATTGACATATATTTTTCATGACTTACTAATCTCTAAAATTTGATGTGTCTTTCATCTAGGAAATATTTATTATCTAAAGTAGTAATTCATCTACAACATCATTTACAAAATTTAAACCTTGTATAATTAATTACATGTCTTGGACCATATAGCTAAGGTCTTATCCATATTAAAGTATTGAAGACCTATACAGGTCTCAAACCCTCTCATCTAATGACTCTTTTTTTCATATTCCCTAGGTTGGTATTAGAGTGTCATTTAGCCTATATAATCCCATATAAGTAATATTATTACACTTCATAACTCACACGATGTTATCATAATCTATTATTACAAATATCAATAGTAAACCACTCAAATATATCCTAAATATTACTAAAGTAGTTGTAGATCATTTAAAGAATTCGCTGCATAGGTTTGAAGCACTCAAAATTAGTTCAAGGATCTATATTTCTCCATTTTTAAGAATGCAAATTTCTTAGAGCCATGTATTAATAAGATAAACTCACTCCATTTATTATCAAAAGTGTTCATAGAATAAAGGGGATTAGTATAAGAATATGAAGCACACCAAATCACATTAATACTTTGTTTTGTATATTTTTTTAATCTATATTTATACTATTATCATTGTGTCAAGAGACACAAGGGTACACATAGGGGTTTGGCTTATATCACATACACTACTTGCACTTACACTAGGAGAATGTCATGAGGCCTATTCCCACTCAAGAGGATGTAGTGTAGCACTTGTATTGGCTTAGTATGGGTTAACCACTAAGGGTAGTCTAGCCTCACCCACACAATAATTTTTCCTTTTGTTATCTAATGCCTTCATGATTTTTTTATAGGTATATATGGTTTCTATTTGTTACATATCATTATAGATGTGAAAAAAATTGTGTGATACCTACATACATACATCGACACTAATTTCTAGGTGATTGAATTGAAATTGAAGATTCATAACCCCAATGTGAACATTTTGAAGACCATACATAGAGATATAGTACTTGTACCATGTTCTAGTAAGAGTTGTATGGTTCTACACTAGATCACTTTCTAGTTCCAAAATAGGAAATAAAATAATTACAAAATCGGGATAGTTCTTTTACCCAATCGACACTCCTAAATCATTTTTTACTACTTAGAAGAGCTAATTAATTATTCCTTTGTGTTTTAAAAGTAATTTTAATATAATTTTATTATATTTGCGTGTATTAAAAGCAGTATTATGTATTTTTGGTTAATTTTTATTAATTTATTCAATATAATCAACCTATAACATTATTTTACATTTCCTAACTACCTCTTTATCAAATCATCTATTTACACATTTGTAAAAAATAACCTTTTATATGATGTTTTCCACCCCCATAGACACCAAGAAGAACAACTCATGGAGATTGATAACAAGAAAAATGAAAATGAGAAACACCTAAGGCCTAGGAAAGGGAACATTTTGTAAAGGAACTAAAAATATACCTCAACCCAAGTACACACGGGTTAGGGGATAGATGATGAAATTAAAGCTTGGCTAGTATGGATGAAATATTATTTTACCTCAAATAAAAATATCTAGTATATGTTTTTGCATAAAAATATTCCAATTTGAAGGATATGTTTCACTTTTTATAAGAACATGAGTTCTCATAAAGGCTATTACATATTTACCCTCACTTGGGATAAATTTGGGAAACAATACTATAAGAGGTACTTATAGGAAACTAATAGGAAAGAAAATATTACTTAATTTCAATTTTTGTTACAAGGTAAATCATCTTTTACAAGTTATGAAACCAAGTTCTTAAGACTTCCCAACCATGATAAACACATCAATCAACATCCCACACGTCTGAAGTTGAGAGCTCTTTCGCCAACTACTCACGTTGGTTTACACTGTGTTCCCAACTCCAGCTCCGATGCTCGCAGTCACTCTACGTACCAGAGAGAGCATCACCTCAAATGCTCTGATAGCAGTTTTCACACTGTGTATCAGGCACAACATTAACTCAACAACTCGATACCACGGGGCTAGTTACGCAGCTGGATTTCACTAGCCAACATGTGGCACTGAGACACTACTTTTTTTAGCTCACCAAGGATGAAGAGGTTAAGATTATTAAGTTTAAATTTTGTCTCAAACCTATTAGTATTCTCGATGTTGACATTAAAATATAAATACCTTGGCTTATGTAATTGAATCTTTTATTCTCTTACTCCTAAGAACTTTAAGGTAGTGGATATGAAGAATAATTTTGTGAAAAATTAAAAATTAGAGATCATGGGAATAAGAATAAAATAAGATTCAAGCCTAAAGGTTTCTAGAGGGGGAAAAATACATTTTATAGTGAACTCCCTCTTTTGAAAACCTAAAAACCTAGTTTCGATATCAGCCAAGTTCTATTTTCTCATAAGAATTGTTCAATTTTTGGCAAGGAAAAGCATTTTGAATATAATTGTCTAGAATATCTATCTATCATATAATCCAATACTTGAATTTATTCTTTAATGTAGTTTAGAGGTTATTGGTATATTATTTGGCTAATTTATCTCTATTTGAATTGATTCAAGAGAATTTAATAGTTTCGTTTCTCTTGATTTAGTTGATAACTATAGTATTATTCCATCGAAACTAATACAATGATGAAATTTTGAGTTTGGATCAAGGAAGAAACATTCATCATGGATTACCTTAAGAATATTGAGCTAGGATTACGATATTTTCAAACTAAATTGCACCCATACATTGCTACCTTAGGCTCATATGATGTGATTTTAGGCATGGATTTGTTACAAGTACATTAACCTAAACTAGACCCCTTCAATAATAAGGTTCAATTCTTAGATGATTTTAGAATCGTTGTAGACATGACTAAGATCAAAGTTAAGTGAGATAATGTTCTACCAAAATAAGTTTTCGTGAAGTGCACAACTTCATTGGATGTGTAATATATTTTATATGTTTCATTAACATTTATTCCAAAACAGATAATCATATCACTTACCTTCATTATAAGTAAAATAGTTATGAATACAGTCCCAAATGTAAGATTGCATTTAAGAAAATTAAGGAAATTTTGGCTTCATACCTAAGTATGATCATTCTAAATCAAACTAAGAATTTCAAAGTCTAAATTGATACATCCCTTGCAGGATTTGATGAATTCTTGACTCAATAGGGAAATATAATTACCTATCATTATCAAAAACTTAAATATCATGATAACTATAAAAGGAATGATAACTAGATCATAACAAGCCAATAACTTAGATGCTAATCAAACACCATGATCAATAAGATAAAATTAATTCGCTAGAATAACTTTAATAAAACATTTGCAAACAAATGAGTAAAGAATATCATATAATATTATGGAACTCAATGAAATACAATGAGAATGGGCCTTGCTTATATAGGCAAGGAATAACAATCTAAGAACCGGTCAAAGTTGTAGATCAAGCCATAAATCAAGGAAATAACTAGTCAAGACCATAGATTTAGAAAAGAACTTGACATCAAGGATCTAGTCAATACCATAGATCAAGAAAATAACTATACCTAACAACTAGATAATATCCACGTAATATCTAAATAAATATCCACACACATAAGTGGGTGAGGATAAATACAATAAAGGTAAATAAAGTACCTAGTTGAACATGAGCTAAGGTAAATAAATAATGTAAAACCCCCTCAAATGAAGCTAGGGGAGTGAATAGAATTGGCATGTCCACAGTATGAGTCCCAGAAAATAGGTCTGATGAGGTACTCATGTACATTAACTAGGAAAAAAGGGATGTCACAGGGTACCCAAAACCAGTAATAAAAAAGTAGAGAGAGAAAAAACCCACTACAAGGCATCCCAAGAAGCTTGGCTAAAGAAATCGTACAATCTTTGAAGAAGTTTGGTGTGCATTGTGCTCTGAATCCACTTCTTGATCACAAAACTCAAAAACAAATGACACTGGGCTTCATGGAATAGCTCCATACAAGGAGATTGTCAATGGAGTGATGTCGAAAGTGCAAAGTGCAAAAAACACCAAACATAATTCCCTCAATTGTTGTAAATAGGTGTGCCACGATCCAAGAACAATAACCAAAGCAATAAGGCAAGGACACAAAATTTAGAGTGTCACGATCTAAGAAAACAATCCAAGAAAAGCCAAGGTAACAAGTAAAGGACATAAAATCTGAAGACAAACATAATTCAATCAACTGCTATAAATAGGTGTGCCATAATCTAAAAACAATAACCAAAGAAACAAGGCAAGGATAAAAACCCGAAGAAGAAAAATCATCACCACACCCTCCCATACTGTTGAATGGGTGGAGTGATGCTACAAATCTGTATGAGTTATTAAAACAACTACTCAAACACTAACAAACTAACATTGGGCTTCACCAAAATAGCTCCCCACAAGAGAGACTGTCAACATGCCAAAAAGTGTCAAAAATACATATACAAAATCTCTCAACAAACAAGAGAGGTATACTACACCTGCTAAAGAAAAATTCTCAAAAAAGTAGCATTACAATGTAGAAGGTATAGAAAGTGGGGCAAGAGGTCGAATGGTGGAGGAGCCACACCTGTAGAGTCCTCTAAAAAATGCTTATGGCTCCACCATGAGAGATCGATATCCACCCCAAATCAACACGGATGGATGAAGAAGATGCCTACATATGACTTGGTGTGAAATGCATAATGGGTGCATGCAAAGGAACATTAGAATGTGTGTCAGGATGATCATGTTTGACAGTTGAAATCTAAGGTTTCTCAAGCATGAGTGAAGGTACATAACTCATGTGTTTCTCATGATCCTTTGAAAGATTCGATCGAACAAAAATTGGAGCTCTGTTAATGTGTGATCCCAATGAAGTACCTTCTCGAAAACCAATGCCATGGCGAGAAGTCCACTTAACATGTGGAATAGGGGAAACAATACCCTGTGAATGTCTGCCAATAGCTCCACCAATGAAACCCATAGAACAGAGCATGCGAGAACTAAATGCAGTGGTATGCTTCTCAAAAGATCCATACATATGAGTAGAAGTAGGATACACAACATGTGTAACTGCAATAGGCACATACGCAAAAGAACATGTAGTAACAAGCCTAATAGGCATATGAGCATCAGGAGTAGGAGCAGGCTCAAAAACTGGTAGATCAAGGTCAGCGGGTACGAGAGCAATAGCTGCAAGTGGACTAGGAGCATGGATATGACTGTCTACAATATGATGGTGATGATGTAGGCTAGCAAGTTTTTTTGTAAGGAGTGTATTAGTGTATCCTTATCATGAATGAGTGATTGTAGAAGACAATTTCACTTTTTAAGCGATCTATTTTCTTCCAAAATTTTTATAATTTCCTCCTAAAGTTTGCACACATCGAAGAAAATCATATTGTTCTCAAAATCCATTATAGATACAAGAATGCTACTCCCAAAAGTTTAGGATGTCAGACTCAACTAAAATTGTGTCCACAAGTGATTACAACACCCCTCCATATTTGGCACTTTATAATGAGTGTGTGTTACAATATGGAACTTTAAAATTATAATTTGATTCTCAAAATAAATATTTCCAATAGAAAGAGCACAAAAAAGCACTTTTACAAAAAAATAGCACTCAAAAATGAGTTGTCGATCAAAATATACAAACTTTACAAGTTTATTCTTTACCTGTTATTTATTTGCCACTAAAGTAAAATAAAATTCTCTTTCCTTCACCACACAAATAAAATGAAAGGGGATGGAGTTAAGAACCTACTAGTAGGAATCAAAAGCTTAAGAAAAAGCGAAACTTACAGACGGATGTCAAAAGAAATCCCCAACTCGATACCATAAAAGTAATGATAACCAAATCGTACCAAGCCAAGAACTTAGATGCTAATCAAACACCATGATCAATAATATAAAAGCAATTCGCTATAATACATTTAATAAAACCTTTTCAATCAAATAAGTGGTAATATCATATATTATTATGGAACTGAATGAAATACAATGAGAATGGGTCTTACTTATATATGCAAGGAATAACAATCTAAGAACCAATCAAGGTCATAGATCAAGCCATAAATCAAGGAAAGAACTAGTCAAGACCATAGATTTAGGAAATAACTTGACATCAAGGAGAGAACTATACCTAACAACTAGATAATATCCCCCTAATATCTAAATAAATAAAAAGAAATATCCACACACATAAGTGGGTGAGGATAAATACAATAAAGGTAAATAAAGTACTTAGGTGAACATGAGCTAAGGTAAATAACTACTCTAACAAACTATGTTATTCATGATCTTGAGTTGGTTGTAGTAGAACATGCATAAAAAGTATAGATATTACACACACACACACACACACACACACACACACACACACACACACACACACACATTTATATGTTTAAATCATACCTACACTCAATAAAATATGAATTATTAAAAATGTAGATGGCTAGAAATTAAAAGTGAATATAATATGGATGTTTGATATGTTAAAGGAAAGGATAATAGTGTCACTCAATGAATGTTCTTGGATGAAATCTCTAATGTTTGGTAATATTTTTAGTGTAGGTTTGGAATAACTATTTAGAGTATTTTTTTGAAAACCGTATTGAATTGGCTAAGGATATTGTAGATAAATAGTTTTATCATTATTACTTAGAATCATATGGTCTTTGTTGGTATGTTGAGTTCTAGGTATTTTCATTGATGTAAAATCTCATTAATGAAAAAGAGGATGATGGAGTAGTGTCATATCATGCTTAGTAGGTTAATGAAATTGAGATTCAAATGGTTTCATGATGGCACGAGTTGATTCACTAATATTGGCTTAGTCTTGCAAGCCTAATTAGGTAACCTAGTTAGCCTAGGTGATGGTGCATGGTGTTTTGAGTTTCATGGTGACTTGAGGAGAATGGTAGTGGCATGGATAGATTTTTTTATATTTTTTATGGAATCACATGAGTTTAAGAGTGCAGGTATAGGTTGAAGACCCAGTTGCAGTGCTCATCTAGACCTAGTCTAGGTGCTTGGAGACCAAATGAGAAGGTATAGAGCCATGTGAGATCATGGAGGAATGAAAGGATGTGATCATGTTTTTAAATATTTTTAGGGAATTTTTGGGAGATTTTTTGATGAGTTATAGTGTTGGTTCATTGACCCTATCCTAAACCATGCAAAACCCCAAGGGATATTCATGAAAATGAGATGGGTTCAGAGTATGGAGACATATTTGAGATATGATAATTATTTTATATGGTGAAAATGGGTGATCTAGAGGTGTGATAAAATTTCAAGTCATTCTGAAGAATATTTTTCAAGTTATGATGTTTTATGTGAAACAAGGTCCAAGAAAGAGTGTTTTCCAACTTGAATTGTAACTTCTAATGCTCACCATGAATTGCATTCTTTGCATGGGACATTGTGGATTTTAGGGATGTTTTTCAATTTATCTAATATAGTTTTAAAAAAATTGAGTTGTTTCATCGTCATTTGTTATGAGCGAATTTTAAAAAGGTAAACTACTTTTTGTGAGTTTGAAACCCTAGGTTGAAAGGGGTTGGAGAGATATTCATTGTAAGTGCTTAGAATTTATTTCTTATGCTAGTATGATGATTTTATGTCATATAGGAATCCACCATATTTCTATAAAGGTAAGTTAGAGAATGTGGTGATGAGTGGACCTCACTCAAACAAGAATGCTTCAAGAAGTTTAGTTTGGGAGAAAGTTGTCAAATGAGTTGTGAAATATATTAACATTTTTTTATAATAGGAGTGTTACTTTATGTCCATGATGGTTTTTTATCATGGTTGAGGTTATAGAGGGAAACCTATGCACTATTTATGAAGACTAGTCTTAAGGCAGTTTTGGGGTAGTTCTGGAGCAGTTTTAGAGATGGAATTGGTTAAAGTCCTTCCACTTGGAGTTGGAAGGAAATGTAAGATGTTTTCTCTAGATAAGGTAAAAATATTTAGTTTTTAAGGTACCAAAAACTTGTACAAAAAAAGAATCTGGGCCAAATATAAGCCACCAAAACAGAACATGGGGGACCTAGTCAAAAAGCTTGACCAAGAAGACACCCTAGAGAAAGGCACGACCTACACCAGGTATACAGAGTCACACTTTTTGAAAATAAAAATAACAGCCATGGAAACAAGAAAATAAATACATCATAATCACCAAACTGAAGTGTAGCCAAAGTTTCACCATCAATTTTCTTTGTTAGAGGAAGATCTCGATTCAAGTCCTTACACTAGGTCCCATTTCCGTGTCTCCATCGAGATCATATTTCCAAGAAATTATAACCTTTTAAGTATCTTTCTCAGAGGAGAATTACCTTTAGTTTCCATGTAATCTTCATCCTAAAAGTTGTTCATCTCCATAAACCTTTTTTCCCTACCATCCGTAGCCTTAGTCTTGGTAATTTGATCCTAGAGAATGGAAATTCTATTCTCCTTGATGACAATTTCCACATCAATCCCGCCAATTCTCTTGTTCTACACATCAATTTTTTTGTGGCACTCCCTAATCTCTTGGACAAGATTTTTGTTGACCAGGAGGATCGTATCAGTGGTGGAATCAACCCTCAAAACCTTAGCTTCCCAATCCACCATATTTCTATCCCTCTCCTTGCTGGCAGAGCTCTCCCTAAAGCTTTATCACCCTGTTTAAGATTACAAAGGATATTCACAGCTATGTCATCCCTTTTATCCTGAGGCCCACCTTTTTTAATGTGAGTCAAATGGTCAACAAGGGTTTCATTATCTGAATCCACCTCCATATGAACAAGGGGTTGGGTTGGGACCATAGGTTTTCCTTTCTGGAACAGTAAAAAAATCAAACCATGATGCAACGACGTATCCACTTTCTCATTTTTATAATCATTGATGGAAGAAGTAAGGGATCTCAAGAGAAAGAAGGGAAATCTCATGGCTTGGTTCCTATGCAGGTAATTGAGGATGTAAAGATGGTAAGAAAAAATATTTCTAAATTTCCCTTCCAAGGTAAGATAATTCATCAAAATCAAGCACATATCTAGCCACTGCTCAGGGAGACAACTTCTCATTGTACCATCATCAAACATGAGAATTCTTTCGTCAAGCCCAAAAAAGTAGAAATTTTATGCCTCGCCTAGTTTTATCCTTGAATTTTTAAGGTCTTACAACGAAATGTAAGATGTTATGGAAAGAGTATTTATAGGTACTTCCAATGATATAAATTTTTCTCATGATGATAATATTTGATAGGTAAACTAGCTCAATTTGTGAAGAATAAGGTTGTTTGTTTCTCAAGACA
Organism: Taxus wallichiana var. yunnanensis; assembly: GCA_018340775.1. Taxonomy (NCBI): domain Eukaryota; kingdom Viridiplantae; phylum Streptophyta; class Pinopsida; order Cupressales; family Taxaceae; genus Taxus; species Taxus wallichiana. The sequence continues at coordinate 417,315,614 of CM031239.1, read as the reverse complement.
TGATTGCTCTTTCTAGAAGATGGAGGTAGAAGATGCATGAGATGGATTATTTTATGTTTTCTATTAGTTGGAGAGTGAAGAGGGATGAATTTTTTTCCTAGTGAAGGAATTTTCAAGTCTTGACAAAGGTATCAAGGTTCCAAACCAATTGAGTCTCTAAAAATGGTTTCGGGCATCTCAATTTGTAAAGAGGAAATTTTGTGTGGTTTGCATGTATAGATGTTTCATGAACTCTATAAAGCATGGATGTGTTCTAAAATTCAAGGTATTTCCATTGAGTGGTTAAATTCTATATTTTAGGTGTTTTGGTATGTTCTTAAGGCCCATTGGTGAAGACATGTTTTCGGAAATAAATTTTTGGTGAAGGATATGAGCCTTCTCGAGTGAGTTGTGAAGAATTTTGTTGGTGAAAGATAATTAATGACCATGGATGATTTTTTAATGTTATATTTGACATGTGGGATTAATTGTGGAGCTTTACTAATGATGGTGATGATGTTTGTGATATTTATTCATCCAAGTGATGGGAATTTGAGTTGTTTTTAGCTTGTTTAGTATGTTTGAGCATGGATGACCTACATGGGTCCATTATGAATTTTTTTATGAATGTATTTATTTTTAAAAAAATTATTGGTCAAGGTAAATTTTTAATACCTACTTGTTTCATGTTTGTGATTTGAGAAGGGTATAAAGTGCATGTTTAAATTCAAATTTGTACTAGCTAAGAGAGAGGGAAAAAGTGTGAGTGTGTAATAGGTATGATTGCATCATTTCAGTGATGAGGAAGTGTGTGATAGGTTGAGAAATTTTAGATAGCTTGTGTGTAAGGGTTTGAGGCCAATTTTGTCCTTGAAAAAAAAAAAAAAGAAGAAAGAGCGAGCTAGGTAAATGAGGGTTTGAACAAGGGTTTGAAGGTGTGTGAGTTGAAGTTGTGATCTCCATTAGTTGTAACGGAAATAAGAAATCATATATATTCATTCAAATGTGGTTGAGTGGGTTATTTATCATCCTAGGGGTTTTATCCTCCTTGTGGAGTTATTTCTTCACTAAACTAGGGTTTGTGCTCTTTGTGGGGTTGGTGCCTCACTAAATCAGGGGTTGGTGCTCCTTGTTGAGTTAGTTCTCAACTAAATTTGAAACATAGCTATAATAAAGTTTTTTTCAAGTGGGTTTTCTTCCCCTTGTGATTTTCCACTTATATCTTGTGTTATGGTGTTCTCTCACATGATTTTGGTTATTTGAATGAATGTTATATGTTTTTGTGCACACATTAATGGTCGAATGATTTATGATTCAAGTAATAAAATTTGATTTGATTAAATTTGTGTAAAGGATTGATTCACCCAGTCCATTTGATTCCAATATTTGGTATCGAATAGATCCTTTTGGAGAATTTTGATCACTTGAAAGGATATCTTTGAAGCACAAAAATGGTGAGTCAACAGGATGGCTCTTCTTCTAGCAAGGAACCATTTTTTGATGAAGTGAACTATGCATTTTGGAGTTTAAGGATGAGAACTCACATCATGTAATTAGGGTTTGATATTTGGCAATCAGTGGTAGATGGTTATACTACTCATGCAACTCCTCCAATAAGTAATGCAGACAAGAAGTTGTGTAGTGACAATTCCAAGGCTATGAATGCCATCATGTGTGGATTAGTTAAACCTAAGACTTTAAAGGTAATGCATTGAAAATCAGCTAAATAAATGTGGAAGAAGCTTTTGGTCTTGTATGAAAGTGATTCCAAGGTAAGGGTAGTTGTAGACACAAAATTATGCACTTTACACATAAATTAGTTCAGTCTTATACTACTATTTAAAAGGTTCTCAAGTGTAAAAAGTACTAATTAATCACATCTTTGGACATATTTATTTTATTTTTAGTTCCCATGTATTTTCCATCACTTATCCTCCCATTTCTCAACTTCCCGACATTCTAGCCCTAAATCAAGGCACCGGCCTCTGTCTTTGGGCACCAGAGGCACCCTGGTCCCATTCCGTGCACCCGGTCTATGCATAACCTCTTCCACTTATTTTTGGGTCACTTATAGTTTTTGGTCATCCTTATCTTCTTCTCAATTGGCCTTGTCAGGATTAATTATGAAATTAAGCTTGAGAGCCCTATAAATATAAAGTTATAAGACCATAATGAGGGTCCTAGGTCATTACATCTTATCACTACTATCACTCCATCTAGGGCTACATCCATTACATCACTTACATCCACATAGTGTCATGCATTCAAGCTAGGATATCTGCATCACACACACTTCATAGGGGGAGGGATTTCATTCTATTCCATGCACACATGCTACTTACATTTCTATAGCTATTATTTCTCGCTACTTCACAAAGTGCGACTGAACAAGATCTCCTAGGAACAACAAACACACACACCAGAACTACATCAAGGTCCATAATGTAGTGCAACGCTCAGTGATAAGTCCACTAGCTTGGTGGCTAAGGTCAGTCTGACCCATTCATATGCATCTTTTATTTCATACTACTTTAGTTCATTTACAATGTTTTAGTCCTCCTAACTAGATTAACATTAATACCCTAGATATCCCCTTAGGCCATCTAAGAAAACCCTTATTTTTGTTAATCATTTTGGTGAACGATGTCTCTTTCTACCACCTTCTAGGGATTTTTCATTCCACCATCATGAATATCTCTATCACTGAATACTTGTTTACCCATCCTGATTTGCTTCATCGTGTTCAAACCCTCTTTGCTACTACCAATGTTTCTGCTGACATGCATCCAAATTCCCTGTATGAAACATTTACTGAGGCCATTTATCAACACATATCATTCTAGGGAAATCATCTCATTGACATTCACCCTTTTAATGATGACCCACCACTTTACATCATTCACCCTACTTTTGTCAAGCATGCTCTTATCGATAATGGATCTAAGCTTAATTTGTGCCCTATGTCCTTTCTCCAAGCCATAGGTTTGTCTACACATGACATTATCCCTTATTCGATTTCACTGTTCTTATGATGGTTCTATTTGTCCATGTCTAGGCCACATTACCTTACCTTTAACTGTAGGTCCTAAGACCCTCCCTACTATTTTCTTTGTCATTGATTTCCCTGTCTCATATAATTGTTTGTTAGGTAGACCATGGCTCCATGCCATGCAAGTTGTTTCTTCTACTATCCACCATTGCATCAAATTATTACATGAGTGTGTTGAGTATACCATCTTCCGAGATCGTGATCCATTCCAATATTGTGTCCATGACCCTCATACTAGCATCCATATTCCTCGCATTGACACTACCGATGAACCTCAGCCTTTGGATGATCAGCCACATTTACTACCACTTGAGGGAGCTATTTGTTTACTAGATGCAATTCCCCTCCATCACCCATTCCTACCACCATAGTTCCATATCAACCACCTCCCCTCCATGAACACTATCATCCCATCTTCGTCATTATCACCCACACACCCACCCTTCACATGTACACTCTTTATCCATGACTCATTTTGGGACCATGTTCCACTTGATCCCACCCATGATGAAACCATATGTTCCCCTACTGGCCTCACTGCCTTGGTTTCACTTTTGAGGACCTTCAGCCTTCCACTCATGCTCCACATTTATATTATGGCTTTATCATTGTTACAGCTACTTATGGCTTACGTGTCTTCCATCTCCTCATCTACTTACCACGTACACCTTGTTCTTTTCCACTCACATTAGGATATTCTTGGATTACCTACATTGGTGGCACTTTGGACCCTAGTCACATTGAAATTTCATTCCCTATGTTGTCCTGGTCGTGTCCTAATCTGCAATAGTTCCTTCCTTGGCTACTCACCTAACTACACTTGTTGGTATGCCCATGGTTTCCCACATCCCCCTTTCACTGATGAAGAATATGCTATGGGCATGTATAGTCTATGCCTTACTAGCTCATTACATGATCAACCTCACACTATAGCCTACCATGTTGCTAATCCCAAGCCATTTGACTTTGACCCAAAGGACAAAAATCTCCTTGATGAATTCACATAGCCTCTTCTCACACTACTATTAGGGGGCATATCACATGACATACTACCCCCTCACTTTGCATACTTGTACCCCTTTTACATCCTACACTTCATCTCTATCACTTATCATCATCGCATATCCACATATCCCTTCACGTCTTATCACACCCTCGTTACCCGATGACGCACCCTAGTGCTTCGGTTCACACTGGACTATTGAGGGATTACCATTACACTAAACCCCACACACTACACTACAGGACCTATACATTTACATTCCATCATCCTACATTATATCTTCATAGCATACACTACACTATTCATCATCGTATATGAGCCTAGTTTTGCATTTGATCCTATCCTTCTACATTCATGCTAGGTCACATTGTATATGAGTCTAGATTTTACCATCACATATTCTACCTACACCTATCATTATATCTTCCACACTACATATACATACTACACACCCACATTGCATTCATACATCTTACCTATTCTACATGCTACACTATATTTCCTTATACTTGGGTCTATTTTTATCTATTATCATTACACATTATACTTCTACCTACACATTTATTACATTACATTCCATACCCATTGTACATTCTACACCACACATTTACATACCTTGGTTGTTTACACTACATTGTCTTTTATGCACTACACTCACCACCCTATGACACACTTTAGTTCCTCAGTCCATACTCGATTGTCGAGGGTTTACCAATCAAATGGACCTTACCTACATGCAACATGTCATCATACCACATTCCTTGGACTAGTGACCAACACTCTAGGCTATATCGTCACCCACACTCATCATCACATCCCATAGTGGTATACACCTTAGGTTAAATCACCACTCTTTTCATCCTATTACGTTCTATCATCTCCTATTATATCATCCTATTACATTTTGCTTTTCTCAATTCCACACTAGTCCATTACATTATCACACCTTCGATCATCACATAGTGGTATACACCTTAGGTTAAATCACCACTCTCTTCATCAATTTCTTCTTATCCTCCTACATCTTATCATCACATATTCTATTATCCTATTTTATGTCATTCTATTACATCATCATTTATCCTACTCATCACTTAGTGGTATACACTTTAGGCTAAATCACCACCTCATTCTTATTCATCACGTAGTGGTCCATGCTTAGTGTTAAACCACCACCTTCCATTATCCACTACATACTCATTTATGCTTCATCTGACTTCATCACCCATCTCATAGTGACATACGCTATAGGCTAAATCATCACCTTCTTCTTCCATCATGTAGTGATATACACTTAGGGATAAATCATCACTCATCCATTCAACAAGTCATGGTATATGCTTAGGCTATAGGGTCCACATGCATATTCCTATATGCCTCATTTCCATCCACTCCTTCTATAGTGATATACACTTAGGGATAAATCATCACTCTTCCATTCAAACAAGTCATGGTATACACTTAGGCTATAGGGTCCACACACATCTTTCCATATATCTCATTCCCATACACTCATTCTATAGTGATATATGCTTAGGGATAAATCATCACTCCTCCGATCAAAAATTCATGATATACACTTTAGCTATAGGGTTCATGCACATCTTCTCCCCATGTCACATTTCATCACCATCCCATACACATACTCATCACAACGCGTTAGATACAACCAACACTACTCAATCATTTCCCGATGATGCACTCTCGTTTATGGTTCATTCTTGACTGCTGAGGGGAAAAAAATGAACCTCACTGCATACACTTCCATACACTTGGGGGGAATGTTTCTCCTATCATTCCATATTACATTCCATTCCATCCATCTATAGCATACTACATTGTCTTGGTAGCATTTACTCTTGCTTACTAGTTTTTTTCATGATCACTTTACTACACATGTTAGATTGATTTCTTATATTTCATTATCATACACACATGCACATTCATTCCTTTGTTTAGTGTGATCATAGATACATGACATTTACACATGGAATGGATTCTCGTCCTCTATCCTTACTATACGGTTGGTGGGGCATCCACATTCGTCTCATATAGGTGTTATTGTTTCATTTTTACTTAGCATCATATAATACTTGTTCATACATGCTTTGGAATATTGTTTATCATTCTAACATGCTAATGGGTGTTCCATGTGAAACACTTATTTTTGTAGGATTACATGTTTCCATGACTACCTCTTTATTTCTACTTATATACTTTGTTTTCCATTGTATGTGGGCTTTTCCCTTTGCTTGTGTGCACACTTGTCTGTTGTTTGCAGCCATGATGGCCTTGTGTGTCTTGCGACATTGTGAGTGATGTCCCATGTTTGTAACCCACTTTTGCGGTCTTCTTTTTATTTCTTGTGTGTTTACACTACTATGCTTAGTAGTTTTTTTACATTTTTGCATCTTTTACACTTATTTCATGCATGTGTTTTCAAACTAACACTTGTATTGGCTAGTCATCCCCTTTTGTACACACCTTGGTATCTACCACAAATTTTCCCTTTCCCCCCCGTAGGGCATACTCTACAAGTCGAGTGTGGTTGGTCTTCTTTTGGGGCTGCATTCTCCTTCTAGGGTCATAACATGCGCCCCAAAGAGGGGGACATCATTGAGGGTTTTCTACTAACAAAAATATTTAATTCAGTTCGATATAGTGAGTGATCTTAGACCAGTCTACAAACTCCATACACAATGGTCTTAATAGGACATTGTGTCCTTCAGTAATTTTGTGGAGCGGTTACGAGGCTTAGGGGTTATAGCGAGTATTCCTATCTACACTTATCCATCTAGTAGCATCAGTTACCCAAAAACTAGGAAAATACAGAGATCTCTTCAAAAAAATTTAGTAGAAGTAGTTAGAGTTGGAGGACACAAAGAATTTCCTCCCTACACTTCTTCATCTAGGGTGGTGTGAGATCACCCAAAAAACTCATGATAGTACAAGATATCCTTCTACACCCTTTTTCTCGACATGGATCAAATGCACATGTTCCATTTACATTTTTTCTAGCATACATTACACATGCATATTTGACTACTTGATCATTTTCTCCTCACAGTCACGGTCATATGAGAAACAAGCAAGTAAAATTAGGGGCAACAACATCAACGAAAAACACACCGCAATGGTACTTGACATACTAACCATGTAGGTACATTACACACTACAAAAAATACACATGTGTTCTACCCTAGGTTCACTCTCATCACTTTTTATATGCATTTTTATCTTTAGAATCCACGCTTCACATTTTTCTTTTTATCATTACACACTTGAGTCTAGTCCATCGACATGTCTTCTTCTACACTCTATATGGATATCAAGTATGCATCTCTATCTACTTTATGTTACCGATATTTCCACTCACCAACATAAAGTGGGGGAAAAATGTAGACACAAAATTATGCACTTTACACATAATTTGGCTTGGTCTTATGCTATTATTTAGAAGGTTCTCAAGTGTACAAAGTACTAATTAATCCCACATTTTGGCCATCTTTATTTTATATTTTATTTCGTAGTTTCCATGTATTTTCTAGCACTTATCCACCCATTTCATAACTGCCCCGACATTATAGCCCTAAATCGGGGTGACCTAACCTATACTAGGGCACCCCAAGGCACCTTGGTCTATCTACAACCTCTTCTAATTTTTTGGGGTCACTTCTAGCTATTGGTAATCCTTATCTTCTTCTCATTCAACCTTATTGGGATTAATTACGAAATTAAGCTTGAGATCCCTATAAATATAAAGCTATAAGACCATAATGAAGGTCCTAGGCCATTACATCTTATCACTATTATTTCTCCATCTAGGGATGCATCTATTGCATCACTTGTATCCACATAGTGTCATGCATTCAAGCTAGGATATATGCATTACACACACTCAATAGGGGAGATTCCATTCTATTCCATACACACATGTTACTTACATTTCTATAGATATTATTGCTCGTTATTTCACAAAGTGTGACTGACACAAGAGCACCTAGGAACAACACACAAACACACACTAAAAATACATTAGGGTTTGTAATGTAGTGTAGTGCTTAGTGATAAGTCCACTAGCTTGGCGGTTGAGGTCATCTGACCCATTCATATGCATATTTTATTTTTCTAGGGTTTGATACTTCTCCTTGCTTTACAGTTAATTCTCCAGTTCATTTTATGAATCCAATGTGACAGATGGGAAGTACTCAAATGCATTTAGTGACCATATGATATTGAGGTTTTGAAAATTTACGGTGTTTTGAGTGCCTAGATTGCAGACCGGTGGCACACAGGGTGCCCAAGTATACTCCGATGTTCATGTTTCATCTCATAAAGTGTAGATATGCCCTTTATAGGGTACCTAAGGGTTCATCTACACTTCAGATTTTATTTCCAAATCTATGACACTTTGTGATAGTCTTACGCTTACTTTTGTCTTACACATTAGGGTTTCATTTCATCTAGAGTAGGTTATTTACATTTATTTCATACTGTTTTAGTTCATTTACAACATTTTATTCCTCCTAACTAGATTAACATTAATACCCTAGATATCCCCTTAGGCCATCTAGAGTACCTTATTTTTTTAATCAATGGCTAAGCTTATGACTTTCGAAATTAGTTTGAAGGGTTGAAAATGAGTGATGATGATCCTATTACTATATATTTTCTTGGGTTTGACAAGGTTGTCAACACCATGAAAGGTTTAGGTGAAGATGTGAAGGAAGAGGTAGTAGTTCAAAATTATTGAGATCTCTTACTCCTAGATTTGATTCCAAAGTGTCTATTATTGAAGAGGCTAAGGATTTGACTCTCTTGACAATGGATGATTTACATGGAACCTTAACTACATATGAGATGAGAATTCAGAGTGATAAACCTATCAAGAAGGAGATTGCCTTCAAATATGAGATGAAGACCAAGGGAAAGAAAGCTAAGGATGATGGAGATGTTGAGTTTGATGATGAAGAACTCTTTGTCATGCTTGTTAGGAGATTGAAGGTTGGTTCTAGAAAATACAAAGGTAAGCTTCCATTTAAGTGTTTTATTTGTGGTGAAGTAGGTCATTTTGCTGCTAAGTGTCCTCATAGGCATGAAAATGAAGGTGATGAATACCATGAGGATGATCATGACAAGAAGAATCATAATTATAGTAAAGGTAAGAAGAACTTCAAGAAGTTTGACTATAAGAAGAAGGGAAAAAGAAATTTTTACACAAAGGAAGAGGCTTTCTTATCTGATGTAAGTAGTGGTGTTTCAGATTCTAAGTTTGAATTTGATCATGAAGATATAGGAGATGAGGTATTGTTCATGAAAAAATATGCTATGAGATCTAATAGTGGTGGTTCTACATTGTTAGGTAATTTCATATCAGATTCTTGCAAAGACCTTGAGGAAGAAGAAAATGATGTTAAAGATGAATTAGAGTGTATCCAAACTGAATTGAGGTATGTTGAAAATAAGAACAAGAAGCTAAGATCTCAATTCAAATAATATGAAGACAAGATATATGATCTAGAAGAAAAGCATTGGTCTGAAACAAGAAAGCTTAATGAGTCAATTAGGATGCTAGAAGAAAAGGTAAAGTTTCTAGTCACAGTTTTGCAAGAAAAAGAGAGAATGTGCACCAAATTTGAAGAGGATGTAGATTTTCTAAGGGTAGAATTGTTAGAGGTTGGTATGAATACTATATCCTTTTAGAAATTTTAGAAAAGCACCAAGGATCTTGATGATCTTATTAGAAGTCAGAGATCAACATGTAATTAAATAGTTTTAGGATTCAAATACATCTTCAAAGGTAAATAAATGAAGCATGAAGAAAAAATTTCAAGTAATTCTAATGAAGGACTAAGCTCAAGGAAGGAAAGAAATAAAATATCATCAGAGAAAATGTGAAGATAAATTCAGTTAGACAACCCAATGTCTCAAGTTATGAAAGATATTTTAATGGATTTTTTTTCATGTAATGGTTTTGCACATAGATCAAAGGAGTGTAGGATGTTTTCTAGTGGTGATCACCCTTGGAGGGATAATAGCAATGAGAAAGATAATAATGTAGTATGATATAATTGTCATGATAAAGGACATACTGCTAGATATTATTTGCATGATCCTTCAAGTCGGAGTTGGGGTAATGAAGGCTACAAAGTAAGGAGTAAGGTAGTATTTTCAGTTACAACAAGTATGGAAATGTTTATAGGGACTGTTATCGTCCCTACAAGACAAAAGATAGAAGGAAAAATAGATCATGGGAGCCTAAAAGGAATAATTTGAGTTCATCAAGAGTATATGTTGGTGCAAATCAAAGCATGTCTCAAAACTCATATCAGAAACAAATGGATGGAAGTGGTTTTCAAGTGTCTAAGAAGGCTAGAGACCTCTTCATGTCATTCCTCTAGATACATCATTATGATATATTATTCTATTAGGATTTTAAGAGGTGTATTAATCCATATAAAGCATTGAAGAAAGGGTAGCTAGCTAGGTTGATTAATGAATCCTCCAGGATGTCAAGGTATGTTGTCATAGTTTCAAAGTATGTTTTGTGGTATTCCTTAGTTGTCAAAGTAGTGAAATTTATATATTCACTATCAAAAAGTATTTAAGTTTGTAAATTCATTTCCTTAGGTTTGTGTTGTCATTGTTTATGTTTTCTAAGTCTTACTTTAAGTTTCTAAGGTATAGTTATGGTCTACATATGTTTATCCCACTAAATTCAAGTTCTAGGTTGGTGTATGAGGTCTTGTTCGATCATTAAAAGGTTTTATTTTATCTCATCATGAGTAATGATCATATTGTATCTCAAAAGTATAAGGGAAGTCTTTCATGTTGTGAAGTCAAGTTGTTGTGTCAAGTCTTTATCTAAGTCAGTGATCAAATTTAATGGTATGTATAAAGGTCTGATTTTATCATGAGAATTTTATCCTGAGTCAATGATGAGTCAAATTAGATGGTTGAGATTAAAGGATGTCCATAATATTACAAGTTCTTACAAGGGTTATATGTCAATCTATTGAGCTTGTAGTATGTGTAAGAATGCTTCCCAAAGCGTGTCAAGAGTTCATTAAACTTAAATTTTTGATATCACTCCTATAGTCTGTGAATTGTATAAGTCAAAACATTTCATGAAGAAATGTATGTGACAAAAAGTGTAGTCTCAGTTATAAAATATGGATTTGTGAGATGAAGAAGATAGTATTTTCAAAGTTATCAAGGTTTGTAACTTAGGGTAGTGTTGGTAAGGTGTGCCTAAGATCTGCTTTGATTATTCATTGTTGTAAAAATTGTTCTAGTCTGCGGTTTTGAAGTCATCATAAGGTCTATCATGTTTCTCAAGCATGTTCTTGGTATATGTCAAGATTTTTGTATCATGCTTCAAATATTCGTAATCTACCTAAGGAAGTTGGAGGTATTGTCAAGAATTAAATATGAAGTATATATAGTATGTGTGCTTCATAAAGTAAGTATGAACTATATCTAGGTCTATTTAAACATAAGGAGTGTTGTGTCTTGTTATAAACCATTGAAATAATATACAATAATTCATTTGGCCTCGAAAAAAGTAACTCCTATCAATCCAAAAAGAGAGTAAATATGCCCAATACAACTAAAGGCAATAGCATTATGTTTCCGATTCTTTCGAATATCCAAAATATCCTTTATGTACGAAAGGATAAGCAGCAACAAAACCTCTATTCTTTTTATTTTTGGAAAATCCTTCGATCTTATTCAAAATTTGGAATGTTTCTCTGGTCTAATGGGAAAAGTATAATGAAGTCTTATTTTTCATTTTTGGTATAGATTTTTGTCACATGGTTTGTGAATGTTAGTCTTCATAAATGTCTAGTCTTAAGAAATGATCTAAATGATAGTGAACTAAAATTTTGAGCCCAAGGAGATCCAAGAAGTTAAATCATATTGAAGGATTATGGAGGATAGAAAAATGTAACTCTCTTCATGTGTCATAAGTGCACATATATAATAATTCTCTCATTTGCAATTGTTTTTAATTTCATACATGCATAAATAAGGTGATGTAAAAGTCTCAAGAGCAATGATGGTGAAAGAACAAAGGCTCAAAAAAGTGTGAAGGATTACACGAGTCCTGTGAGATCCAAGGTCAGTTAGGTCACATTGATTGTATGGATTCATCTTAGTCTAAAAGTGATTGAAGGATAATGGGTGCACATAATTTATAAAAGGTTTCTCATAACTAAAAGTGTAGTGTTGAAGTATCAAGGATTGTGAAAATTCTATGACATTGACAAAAGGTTTTTCTAAGGTAGAACAGTCTGAAAAGGGATCTTAAAGTATGTAAAAAGTCTCGGGCATGAAAATATATATGTTTACATGATTAAAGTAAATAAGAATAGGAAAAAGGTATGATCATCTATCTATACTTACATTTTAAGATCAAATGAGGAACAATGGGTCATATAAAGAAAACATAAGTCATCCAGTATGATGGCTTGATCAAACCATTTGAAGATGTTGTAATTGCATTCTACAAGGTATGTCATGGATTGTAAAGTAATCAAATGTTAAGTATTATCCTTTGAATCATGATTGAGAATCCTTTAGTGTGATTATTAAACTGGGAGTAGTGTAAGAAGGTTATATTGAGGATCAGAACAAGAAAGTACACTTGTAAGGTTTTGATATTGTGAAAGAGAGAAAAATTTCATGTTCTTGACCTATAGGTGGTTATTTAGGATTGTAATGCAGTCTTTGATAGGGACATGTTTTTCTTTTATGTTTTGAAAGCCTAATTAGTTTTTGCATCATGTTACAAGACCATAAGGTTAGTGTGAAATCTTAAAGCCAAGGTATAAGCCCGAGTTTCATCTCTTGGATAGGACATAGTATTTAAAAGGTCGTATTGACACTATATCAATGGTTCATAGGATCGTGAAGGTTCTAAAAGGTAGGGGGCTAGTTGTAGTTCTCATCTTGAGAAAAAGGATAAAAAGCATAAGAAAGGCAAAGCTTTAGAAGGTTGTAGATGGTCCTTAAAAAAGACTAGTCAAGTGTTCAATGAAGGTACTGTAGACTATGTGAGTGATCTAAAAGGATTGTAAAAGGCTATTAAACAAGGGGATAAAGATATTGGTCTTCTAAAGAGAGTGCAAGATTTCAAAATATGAAAATTGAAAAGTTTCTAGGTGTGAATGGGGATTTCTTATACTTTGTGAGTGAATTTTGTATGTCATCAAGATAAAATGGCTGTGTCTAGAAAGAAAAAGTGTGAAATGCATGCTACAAGTCAGCAAAAGACAAAGAAAGTTATTCTTAAGTTTGAATAAAGTAAATAAGGTAGGATATATTCAATAAGGTTTAGTTTATACTTGCATGAGTTGTATAAATGGTCTCTTTCTTTTAATAAGTTTGCACTTCATCAAGACTGTTATAAGTAGCTCTTATGTGTAAAATTTGGTGTCACAGTCTAATAAAGGCTCTTAAGGAAAGGGGAGTTAGTTGTGGTATTAAATTAGATATATAAGGTGTTTTATAAGATTTAATATAGAAAAATGAAGACTAATTACAGGTAAATTGCATGTGGAGTAGGCCATATTACCTATATGGTGCATTAACAGTAAAAAGACCAAAGTCACTTAAATATCTCTTCGGGGCAGCAATGAATTAGTTGAGTCATCTCCAAAGCATGAAAACAAGGTAAGAATCTTAAACTTTTGTTTTCAATTAGAAGAGGTTGGAATAAGTCTAGGGGAGGCATAATGAGGTTTTATAAAGTCCTTGAGCCTCTAGGGCATTGAGAAGTTGGTCTAAAATGCACTACAAGATGATCTTAGGGATTTCAGTCCTAAGAGTTGTGTGAGGTCAAGATATGGATTTGTTAAGCCAATTTTTTTCCTTTGTCAACTAAATATAAGACAAGAAAGAGGGAGGTATTATGTTCTAAGCTTGGTATCATGAATTTTTGGCATGTAGATAACTGGTATGCATCAATATAAGGTCTTTTACAATGATCAAATATCATAAAAAGGATAACTAATAGAGTTCAATAAGGTAAGCTACATTGGCATGCTAGGAGGATGGAATTTATTGTTGTTTTCATGCAATAAGGGATTCTAATAAGATGAAAATGTAGATCAAGAATTTCACACTTGTTACCTATCCAAGTTAATGTACCAAACTAAACACAAAACCCTGAAAACTCAAATGAAATCGATACGATTGATATGACAAGATTTGAAGATGTAGATGGAAAATAAAACCGATGTAGACAAGACAGCGCACACGAGCAATCCTACAAAGTAGATCCAGGAAACCTGTGAGACATAAATGCTTGACAGAAAAAGACAACGTTAAAAGATATTTGGGTGGACTACCCAAAAAGTGGTCTGAGAAGCGATAAGCTCCCTCGGTGGATGTCAATCCATGTTTTTAATTAAGGAAAGAAGCATACATGATAAAAGATGTACGTAAATGACTAGATTTTCTGATCAAAAATAACGAACTGAATCTAAACAGTGGATAGAAAGTAGCAAGAAATAGGAAATTCTAAAAATAATGTTGGATTAATGTTACCTGAGTCCTTTTACCTATCTCGTAGGCCGATCAACGCGTCGATTAGGAAAATTGACATCGACTAATTCAAATTGGCGTCGATGGATGTAGGTCGGCATCGACTGATATAAATCGGTGTCGACTTGGGAAAATTTGCAAGAAGATTAAGAAACCTGACAGCGGTGGAGGCTAGATCATCAATCTCACGATGGATCGCAAGTGTCGTATGGATACCGACAAGGCTCCACCTTTGCTAGATGTAGGAACAAAGTCACCAAGATATATTTGAAGACTCACGATGTCGATGTGGCGGGGAGAAGAGTAATGGTACTCCTCTCAAGTATTGGTTTGGATAGGATTCACTCTCACTTGATAGATGCTCAAACTTGATGCTCGAAACTCTCTCATTCTCTTTATCTAACTCATTGTCATCTGCCTAACTATCTCACTCACTTAACTCGAGTTTTGGGCCTCTATTTGTAATCGGTGCCGATTGAGATGAAATCGTGTCTGTTCCAAAAATCAGCGACCGAGTACCGGTCGGCGCCGATCAGGGAACAGACTCCCGAAATGGCCAAAAGGAGTGATTTTTAGAAAGATGAGAGTGATCCTTTCACCTCAAATATGGGAAATATCCCACTGCTCGGTTTGGGAGGAGGAGAAATAGGGGGGATATATGGATAGAATAGATATGGGGTAGATAAGTGGTTAGGATATATGTAAAAAGGTGTAATTGAATAGTTAATATTTAATTACTCATGGGTAAAACATAATGGGGTGAATTAAACCTAGGATAGGTGTTTAAATCACAAATTGAATAATACCCCAAGGGGGCAATGGTGATATGAACATGCCCCAGGTTACCCGAGAAGGTAAATGAATGTGGGGGACACTAAATTTGGTAACCAATTTTAGGTGTCTACATTTTGCCCCTTTTTGTCAAGTAACTTGCAATAAGCAAAGTTGCAAGACAAAAACAAGGAGGTGGAAGAAAGGAGGAAAAAGTGATGATGTGATCCCCCTCAAACTAGGGATGGGATGGGTGATAGAACAAACGATCCCAAGTTTGAAAAAGGTAGATGAAAACGTAGGATGCCCTAGGTAGATGTCTCGGAGTAGATCGATCATTAATGATGCATAAAAATAACATTAAGGTAGCTACCAAGGAACTCACATTGGTAGGGCCTCAGCGGTCTCCACAGAGATGACGTTAGTACCTATGACCCGTGAGTGTAAGGAGGGCTGCAAAATAGTTAGCACCTAAAGAGAGATACATTGGTAGGGACAACCGAACGGTTTGCGAAGCAGACGACGTGAGTGCCTACAGACCCATTAACTCTAAGCTGCCAAAAATGTGAGTGCCCCATGCATGGGACAAGCTCGAAATGGATGATAATATCGAAAGTATGTGCCAAAAGGCAACATTCAGGGCACAATAATGACCAGATAAATAAGCCAAGCATCAACACTATGGCAAGAAGATTTAGGAGATGGCAAGAAGCTACAGTGTAACCGATTGGCAACAATAGGTGTAAATCGGTAGCGATCTAGACTAATCAGCACTGACCATAACAATCGGCATCAACCAAACAAATCGGTGCCGACTATACCAAGCGCATATAAATATGCGAAAGGAAAACGTGAACGATTTATTTAGACCATGACGATTGATTTAGAGAGAGTCAAAAATTGGATTTGAGCACCATGGAAGCTTCTGGGAGCAGTCAGAAGCGGAAGAGGACACGACTGGGGTAAGTGAACCTAGCCGAACGTCCTTCTATAATTTTATCGTAAAATAGCATATTAGGCTCGCAATTTATAGAGAAAAAAGGAATAAATGAGGAGTAAGATTTTATTTGACACTCGTCCTCCCAATCGGCATCAATTTAAAAAATCGATGCCGATTATATGAGATTGGCACCGATTACCTTAAATCGACGTCAACTATTGGTGAACGATGCTGATTTAAGTAAATCGACACCAATTTTACCATTAGACTGATAAGATGATAGAATGTATGTTTTTGATGTTCTAATTTGGATAAATGGGAAGCTAACATTGCTCTTGACATCATGGATGCAGGCACGAGAGGTGTTACACATGCGGGATGTTATCCCGAGCTTCTGGAGACCATTCTCCCTGATGTGATTGATGCAGATTGGCACCACCTAGAGTTAGCTAGGCTCAGGGGCTTTCGGTACTACCGATGAGTGCCGCGAGATGTAGAGCTGATGCAAGCACTAGTACGGTGATGGGATAGCCAGACTTACACATTTTGGTTCAAGACGGGTGAGATGACTATCACCCATGAGGATATATACAGGATCCTGAGGCTGCCGATCACTGGGGACCCTATTGAGATCACTCCACGAGAGTAGCAGCAGAGGGCCCTAGGACGGTTATATGGGGACAGGGCGGATGAGTCAGAGATAGTGTCCGGGGCAGTGAGGATAGCCTTGCAATACAGACAAGATGATGCTAGGAGTAGACGAGATAGTGTTGATTCAGATGGCGATCTCCTACTTTGCTCTACCAGATTCAGGAGGTGGGAGATTCCCATTATTATTGCTAGATTGTGTTTGTGACATCTTGCAGTTTAGACAGGTGTTCGCATTCTCGATGCCCTGATAGCTCAGATATATTATGAGCTATGGATGTATACCACTGGCAGGAGGACAGGGATTGATGTTAGTTTTGTGCTCCATTGCTGGGCATATGAGCACATAGCAGTGATCAGGCCATCCAGGCTTCCATGGATGCCAGTAGTAGTGGGGGCCATTGATTATGGATTTCAGTGATGGCAGGCCGACATGGCCCCGGGAGATAGAGGGAAATCCGCATATTGGTATGCCGAGTGCCAGACGCCGACACCGTGAGCAAGTCATCTGGAGACCATATCGGGTATTTTCAACATGAGCTGGTCAGGATGCTCACTTGGTGGGGTTGAGATGGAGCAGGGTGGTTAGGGGCCGTAGGCTTGATATGTGGGAGCGAGTCCCGTTTATATGGGTATTGAGATAGTTCGGCCTCTGGTGTGCAGACAAGTGCCAACAACCTACTGAGCCATATAGATGAGACAACAAAGACAGATTTTCTGATTTTGATCCCGGCAAATCCATTGAGGGAGGCCCCACCTTCTGCAGATAGTGATGATGATGTTGGAGTGGATGATAGCTATGTGGCATGGTATTCGACAGAGCTTCCACGACACTTTCCAGCATCCATAGATGCCGATGAGGAGGATATAGCCACAATGCTGGAGAGGCTAGAGGGAGAGCATTTTACGCTGACACAGACACATCAGGCTACCCTAGAGGAGATCAAAGCTCTGACAGAGGAGAGGGATGCCCTGATATTAGAGAGGGACATAGCTTGCCAGGAGTGAGATACAGCGATCCAGCAGAGGGATCGCTACCATCAACATAGGAGGCCCTCAGGGCCAAATATGGTGATACAGGTACCACCTTAGAGTCTGGGACACAGGGTACGACCATAGGAGGGCCACCACCAGCAAGCACCAACAAGCAACACTATGAGCACTCGGCAGTGAGTCCGAGTACATATTAGTCTCCTCCGCCGAGGTGAGATATTATGAGGACGCCCAAAGACAACATGCCCCCGAGGTGCCTCGTTACAGTACGAGGAGGAGATCTCACGATAGCCACATCTAGTGGTGCATCGAGAGGGAGGCAAGACCAGGAGAGGGTGAGGTAGAGTTAGGCCCCAAAGTAGTGTGCACTTCTAGTTCGATAGTGGCGGCCAAGAGAGACAAATGGTCCAGAGGAGGGTGGAGGAGATAGTGTCTTCCACTATCGAATTTTACGATTTAGAGATTGATATATTTTTGTATCGATGTATTGATGTAGCCTCGATTTGAAGGCATTTTTGATGTATGATATAGATGGCTTGATTGAAAGCCACCCATTCTTTGTTGTACAGATACTCATTTATATATATAGAGATTCATCATTTTCTTTGTCAAATGATTATACTCATGCTTTTAATTTTGATAGACATGGATAGATGTAACGTAATTGCGATGGATATAGACATATGCTGATAGATGATAAATAGGTGTGATCTGATATTCATAGAATAGATAGACGTGATGTTGATGTGATGTGATTGATATGTGGATTAAATTTTGATGAGAAATAGATATAGAGGCAGATGTAGTGTAACTTGGATGGACATGTTTTTATATGATAGATGGATAGATGTGATTGATAGATTTTGATATATTTAAGATGTTTTAATTGAATTTTGATGAAAAATAGATAGATAGATCCACATGTGTTGATAATAAATGCTATAATATGTTTTCTTTTTGAAAAAAGTAGATAAGATGAAATTAGATAGATGATAGATTTTGACTAAATTAACATGTTAAATGTCAATTTAACTGGATGAATAAGAAATGATAATGGGAAATAAAGGAAATACACCTAGATAAGAAAAAGAATGATAAGCTAGGCCCCTAATCGACCATAAATAGAAACTTTTGATAGGAAACCAAAAGACCATGCATACAAGGCCATATATGAGGTTAAAATAAACCTGACACTAGCTAGTCGCAAACCAGATCTAGAAGGTAAATGGAAGGAGAAGTAAGTATGTATCTTGTCAAAATTTACAAAAGGATAGAATACACACTCATATTGGGAAAATAGGGTTCTCCATATGATCGAAAAAAAAGGTCTTATATCTCAGCTTCATGATGTTTGTTTTGACAGAAAAGCAAACTGATCAATGCGGGAAGTTTGCTAGATGTGGAAAGACTGATCGATACGGGAAGTCTTTCAGTGATGCTAAAAAGTGAACAAACTGGCCAAAGAGGAAGTCTGTTACTGAAAAGGCTGATCAATGTGAGAAGCCTTGGGAATTCCATGAGAGAAACAACCATCCTTCAAGGGAACGGTTTGTAGTTTGAATTTAATGATAGCCATCCTTCAAGGGTATGGTCTATATCTTTTGATTTGCTTAATAATGCATGGATAGCTATCCTTCAAGGGATCAGTCTATCTTTTAGGAATTTTGGATAGCATCTTCTTCTTTTTTTTGTCGTTGTTGGGAGGAAGCTGAGTTTAGACCAGATAGATCAGATAGAGGGAAAGAAAACGTATACAAACGCGTACTCATACCCTAAGTAGATTTGATTAAGATAGACACTTGGGACAAATGAAGAAGTGATTAAGGTGTTCCTACCATGAGGAGGAACATATCCATAAGAAAAATGCCATGAGTAGAGCCACGGTACTCATATTTTAAGGTAGAAAAAGACATAACGCGGAGAACCACATAGTTCTAAATCACTACAAAAAGGTATGACTGGTTATAGATGGATGAAAGATCTATTTTGTGACTAAGAACATGTAAGATAAATTTTAACAGTAGAAGGGCCTTATATGCAAGGCATTAATAGGTTCCATTTCAGTTACACCATCCATGGAAGATAGACGGTAAGCCCCAGATCCATATTTATGAGTAACCACGTATGGACCCATCCAGTTAGGAGAAAACTTACCACGCTGACTCCGTTCTAGTGTAGTGACATTTTGGTTTTCTTTAAGAACAAGATCACCAAATTTGAAGTCATGGTGCTGCAAGTGCTTGTTATAAGCACATTTGACATGCCCAAGATAGAATTGATGATGTTCAAGAGCATTGAGACGCCACTCATCTAACAACTCAAGATGCACTAGACGCTCTTGACGATAGTCCTCATCAAAGACAAATTCTCTGAGAGAAACACGAAGAGATGGGATCTAGACTTCCAAAAGAAGAACAGCCTCAGACCCATAGATGAGAGAGAAGGGAGTAGCACCAGTAGGAGTACAAATGCTAGTCCGATAAGCCCAGAGAGAAAAAGGGATATGTAAATTCCAATCCCTACCAGCTCGACTAGTTACCTTTGCGAGGATGTTACGCAAAGTTTTATTGGAAGCTTCGGCCTAGCCGTTAGCTTGGGGATAGTATGGAGAAGAAAATCTGAGTTTGATATTGAAAGCATCACAGAGATTCTATAAATCGACATTTTTGAAAGATTTACCGTTTTCTGTGATGAGTTTGTGTGGAATACCAAAGCGACAAATGATGTGTTGATAGACAAAATCAACAATCGGTTTAGCTTTTGTTGAGGAAAGGGGAATAGCTTCCACCCACTTAGTAAAGTATTTTATGGTAGTAATGATAGAATGATGATGCTGTGAAGAGTGGGGATTGATAAGACCGATGAGATCAAGACCCCATTGTGAAAAAGGCCACAAATTTGTCGCAGGTTGCAAAGCTTGACTAGGGATATGCGTAAGATTGGAATGTTGTTGGCATTTGACACATTTCTTAGTGTATTCGCAACAATCTCGATTAAGAGAAGGCCAATAATATCCTAAGTGTAAGATTCATTTAGCTACAGCCAAACCACTAAAATGTCCACCACATATACCGTCATGGACCTCCTGGATAGCCTTAGATGATTCAGGGGTTTTGAGGCACCGAATAAAAATACCATCAAAACCACGTTTGTAGAGGATTTCACCTAGAATAGTATAGCGCTTAGCGCGTAGGATAAAAATCTTATACCATTGGAAGTAAGATTTTGAGGAAGCACTGAATGGGATAGATAATCAACAATGTGTTGATACCACTGCCTTGAGTATTGGTTGTAACGGCATTGATTAAAGTCAGTTGCCTGAGATGAGATGTTTGGTCTAATCATTGCATAGCCACATAAAGTCACGAGTCTTTGGTAAAAGGAGGAATAAGTGAGGCTAAATAAGCCATCGTATCTGTGAATCGATTCGCAATGTGAGGAATAGCTTGGATAGTGAATTTATCAAAGGATTGAAGTTGAAAGAGAATGATATCACAATATTTTTGAAGGATATCATTCTTGCATTGATAGACACCAGTGACTTGATTAATGATGAGTTCAGAGTCACCAAAGATGTCGATATGGTGGGTGCCAAGATTAATGGCATTTTGAAGACCTAAAACAAGAGCTTCATATTCAGCCATATTATTGGTACACTCAAAGTTAAGTTTGTGTGCAACTGGGATAGGTGCACCCCAAGGAGGAATCATAACGAAACCTGCACCTCCCCCTTGCTGGCATTTGGATCCATCAAAGAAGAGTTTTACTTTAAACGGAGAAAGAATGAAATCAATTTGTTGGATATACTCATCGGGGAATTGAGCGAGAGGGTCTTGAGTGTTTGGAAGAGGAGCATCAGCTAATTGATCTGCAATGACCTGACCCTTGATAGATTTTTACAGGATAAATTCGAGATCAAATTTTGTCATAAGCATGAGCCAACGAGTGATACGATCATTGTGATAAGGCTTCGCATGCATTATCTTGAGTGGATTGACACTTGTGACAATGTAATTTTTATGATTGAGGAGGTAGTGATGAAGCTTAGAAGTTGCAAAGAAGAGAGCACAACACAGCTTTTTAGCTTCGGAATAGCATGTTTCATACTCATGGAGAGTACGGATGATGTAATAGACAGCTTGTTCTTTACCACAAGCGTCCCGATGTGAGATCATGGCTCCCAGAGCATGGTCAGTCACAGAGATATAAAGATAGAATGGCTCCCCCTCGCATGGAGGTGTAAGCACAGGTGGACAAAGAAGATAGGCTTTGAGATCATCAAAGGCTTTTTGGCAATGCTCATCCCAATCAAAATGAACATTCTTACGGAGGAGATGATGGAAAGGTTGACAACGGTCCGACAGTTGCGAGATAAAATGATGCATTGATTGAAGGTGTCCTTGAAGACTGCAGAGTTGCTTTAAATTAGAAGGGGGGGGAGGCATATCAAGGATAGCTTTTATTTTTGTGGGATCTACTTCAATACCCCTAATAGAAATGATAAATCCTAAGAGTTTACCAGTGAGAACGCCAAACACACACTTAGATGGATTTAGATGAAGACAAAAGTGAATAAGCCTCTCAAAGAGAGGTGCAAAAATGAAAAGATGATCCTGACGGCATTTAGATTTACCGAGGAGATCATCGATGCAATCTTCAACATTTTTGTGTAAGAGATCATGGAAGATGTAGGTCATTGCTCGCTGATAGGTTGCTCCTGCATTCTTAAGACCGAAAGGCATGACACGATAACAAAAAGTCCCCCAAGGAGTTATGAAGGAAGTCTTATGTTGGTCCTCTAGTGCAATGAGAATTTGATTATACCCAAAGAAACCATCCATAAGAGAAAGCATCTCGTGACCCATAGTTAAATCCACTAGTTGGTCGATATTAGGTAGAGGAAAATCATCTTTTGGACAAGCAAGATTAAGATCCCGGAAGTCGGTACAAATTCAAATTTTTCTAGTAGCTTTAGTTACTGGTACTACATTTGAAACCCATTGTGGATAATCGATGGGTTGGATGAAGTTAAAGCAAGCACTACAACTCTTCTTTAACAAGAAGGGCTACTCGAGGGTGCATTTTACGCAATTTTTGTTTAACCTGGTTTGATGTTGGGAAGAGTAACGATATTGTGGACCACAATATTGGGATCGAGTCCTGGCATATCCTCATATGACCAAGCAAAGGCTTGACGATGGTTAGAAAGAAAAGTGGTGAAGTATCCTAACTCCTGTGGATTAAGAGATTGGCCGACCTTAATGATGCGAGGGTCTTTAAAAGTCCCTATATTAAGGTTGATAGTGGCTTCGTTGAGAAGTGTAGATGTGTCAGAAGGAATGGTTTTAGGAAGATAGGAATCCTCTGCCCCCAAATAGGTGAGGACAGATTCATCATCTACATAGTGGATAGTGTTGATAGTGGGAGAATCATCTCCAACTATTCCAGGGAAGATTAACGGTATAGAAGTGGATTTGTCATTAGTTTTGTAGGTCAGTGGTCCAAAGGAAATGGTATTGACTAAAAAAAAAGTTAGACATAATGGAAATGGCGTCATCCTCATCAAATGATGTTTCGACTCGACGGGAGAATATGGTTCCTTAATGACAAGAGGCTCATCGAGAATGGTGATGGTGGCCTTTGAGAGGGGTTTAAATCCTAAACCAAATTTTTGATGTGGTTTAAGAGTTGGAATGGATGCGAGGTCATGCACACCTTGTTCATATTTTCCCAGGCCAAAGCCCTTCCACGTGCATCGATATAAATACATTTTTGCAAACGTGGGATTCTGTAGACAATCAAACCCTGCTGAATAAGGTTTGGCCCTAGGGGAGAATCTGGGCAATAGTGAGGTGTATCAAGACCACCATAAATGAAGTTAGTCTATTGATTGGGCAGACCAATGGTGACGATGCGACCAAGACCTGGCTGATATTTAGGTTGTTTGTCTGGTCTACCATACTCATTAGGCTTGAGATGGGCGTCAAAAGAAAGAAGAGGAAGTTCTCCTAGCGAGAAACGCTGCAATGTCTCTTCCAGATTTTGAAAATTCAGTAATTTAGTTACAGGTAAGGAAGAGGATGAAGCCTCACTAGGAGAACAAGCATCCTTCTTTAGAGGGGCAGACCCTATTGTCATGTCGCATTGTGCAGAAGGAAAAGGATCTCCTGGATGAGTATAGATTTTGCCCTCATACTGATATTTTAAGCATCGATGGAGGGTTGATGGGATGCAATGCATTGCACAAATCTAGGAGCATCCTAGAATCATATTGTAGTGGAATTTTCCCTCAACAATGTAAAAGAGTTCATGAAGTAATTTTTTACCTACCCGAATGGGCAGGACCATAGTTCCTAAAGTAACTACTAGCTGATCGTTAAATGATCGAAGGGTGAAAGGTGGTGGTGACACTACATTCTTAGGTAATTTAAGTTGTTCGAATGTGTGGGAAGAAATGATGTTGAGTGCAGCACCACTGTCGATCATAGCGTGTTTTAATGTAGTGTTGTTGATTTGAACCGTGATAAAAAGAGGAGCCTCTAAATCCTCGGCAGAAAGGGGAGGTATTTCAGAATCCTCAAAAGAAATGGCGGTTGATGGTCTATTCAATCCAACAACCATCTCAAAAGGTTGGGGCTCATCTGAATTCACAGTGATGCGACACAGATTATCAATTAGAGCCTGGCGATGCTGTGGAGAAGATTGAATGAGGTCAAAAAGAGACATTTTGACTGGAGCATGGGTGAGTTGTTTCATAACACTCTCCTCAACTGACATGGGAATTTGAGCCCGAGGTGAAGCACGAATAGAGACCCGAGGTCTTGAGGCTGATGAGGAAGGAAGAGTTCCTTGGGATGCAGAAATGACAACCCGTGGTCGAGATGTTGTAGATGATGATGGATTATCATACTGTCGGGTTCTAGTGGCGATATGAATTGTGTCGATTTGAGAAGGTGGAAGATCATCCATAGTGGAATTAACAAAACTAGAGGTCTGAGTGGACTGTTGAGGCTCAGATGAAGTTGGGACAACAACAGATACTTGTTCCTCCTCCTCTTCCAAAATAAGATCACTTTCTTCCAAGAGGTTGTTAACGATAGATTGAAGAGCTTTACATCCCTCGGTGTCATGACCTAGAGTGCAATGGTAAGCACAAATCAAATCAGAGTTGAACCAAGAAGGTTTTACTCCTTTAGGATTATAGGGTTTGATCGGGGAAGGGATATGGATGAAGCTTGGATAAGTTGGCGAATAATTTCAGTATAGAATCCGGTAGACAAAGATGAGGATAGAGATGACGAAGGTGCCTCTTTTACCTCAACATATTGCCGAGGTAAAAGAACCTACATGTCTGGTTTAACAGTCTTTTTAGGGATCGTCTTACCTTTCCAGACATCGGGAGGAGTAGCCTTGGGCACTTGAGATGGAAGTGAGTGATACTGGATTGATTTCGGTGGTGGAGGAGCTCCTAAGATAGATTTGGAAGATGATGGAGATGTAACAAGTGTTGTGGTCTTCAAAAATAAAGAAGGTTACTTGATCGAAACAGATGATGATTTAGATAATGCCGATTTAGATGAAGAGGAAGCTCCCAAAGTATGTCTGATCGGAGGAACAACAGGTGCCCTATCTTTTGGGGATGAAGACGATGGTCCTGATAAGAGAGGTGATGCCTTTCTAGTAGGTAAGTCCACTTTACGAGGCATTGGTGAAGATGGTGTTGTAGAAGAAGATGATGGTTTTGATGGTGTTATAGAAGAAGATGCCTTCTCTGCAGACAAATCCAATCTTTTATGAGGCGTAGAGAGAGATTTTTGAGGGAAAGCACCAAGAGTCTTGATGGTTCGAAATATGGGTTTTCCTTTTTCAGGGATGGTGACAACTTCAACCACATAAGGTGACTATAACCTTTTTGGGGGAAGAAAATGGGGAGATACAGATGATGTATCATTAGATCTTAGTTGTCTCGGTTTAAGTTCAGGAACCGAGAGTGTAGGTGCCATTACTATTTCTTTAGATTTCCCTTTAATAGGAAAAATAGTATCAATGACGGAAGAAGTGGATGATGAAGAAGTAGTTCCTTGTGAGGGAGATACTTCTGGTACAGTAATTGTGGGTGTAACTACTATGGGAAAGGATACGGGAAGAGTTAAAATCGAAGATGCTTCCGTCGAAGTTGGTACAACTATAGGTATGTTTACCAATGGCATAGTTGCAGTGAAAATGGGAGAAACAGTAGATGTAGATGTAGTGGAAACTTGAAGGGATGTAAATGTCTTGAGCATCGAAAGGATGTCCGACGATGAGACAGATGAGGATGACACTGTCTCAGGCATAGATGGAAGATTAGATAAAGAGGCAGAGGGAGGTGAATCTATCTCTAACAATGTGGGAATACTCAAAGACAGGTTGTCTGAAGATGGTGGAATCCCAGTGATTAGCAGAGCGGCAGGAGGTTCTGATTCTATCGATGTGCTCACAGATGGCTCAGGTTTAGAAGAAGATTCTTTAGTAGAAATGAAGCTGATAGTATGAGTGTTTGGTTTTTGAGACCCTGAAGCATCATGGTTCAGGGAATGATTGGGAAAAGGTTGTTTAAACACGTCAAGCGCCTGATTTGGGGGAGCATTTGGGTTATCCAAAATGAGCTCACCTTTATCAATGAATTTCTGGACAAGATTCTTGAAGGTCTGACATCATTCAATGTCATGACCTTTGGTTCTATGATAATGACAGAAGTCATTTTCCCTATACCAGAATGGATGTTCTTGGCTTTCATCAAAATTTCTAATAGGGGGAAGTTCGATCATGTGAACTTCCAACATTTTTTCCAAGATAGAGGCATATGATTCCCCAACGAAGTAAAAGATTGAGATGACGAGGGTCCTTTTCGAGAAGATGAAGAGTCTTTCCGTGATGTTTGATTAGAAATGTTATCGGCTCGCGGTGTTTTTAATATGATAGCGTTGGTGGATCCCTTGATTCTTGTCTTTAGAAGTGGAAGGGTTTGATTTTGTAAACCGAGAAAAATATGGTTTAGATTTAGAACAAAGTTTTAACTTCCCTTGTTCAATGGCGTGAGATTCAAGTTTGCATGCCATCATAAAGGCTTCTTCAAATGTGTGAAAGGTCTAGATCCTTAAGGTGGAAGAAATATGATTAGCACAGGATCGAGTAAAAACTTGATCTGTTGAGATTGAGGAAGGGAGAAAGACAATTGGTTTATTATCTCTCTCCAACGAGCGACAAATTCTGTAATAGACTCATCATCAAATTGACGAATGTAATAAAGATCTGTAATCGAGATCTTATGTGTGATATTTATCAAAAAGTTTTTAACAAACATCTAGGCCAATTGAGAGAAAGAAAAAAGGAATGTTGGGGAATGTTATTATACCACCCAAAGCAGGTCCTGCGA
Source organism: Taxus wallichiana var. yunnanensis (assembly GCA_018340775.1). Lineage (NCBI taxonomy): Eukaryota > Viridiplantae > Streptophyta > Pinopsida > Cupressales > Taxaceae > Taxus > Taxus wallichiana. Next base: position 417,288,265 of record CM031239.1, on the reverse strand, counting down.
GAGACATAGGGAAAGTATGAAGCATAAGCTCCTGATCCTGGACTATAAGGTAGCAAGCGTTTTTGAATGCTCACAGATGCTGTTGAGGGTCCTCCCGACTATGAAATTTTGAAAATTTGGGAAGTTCCCATTGGGGAGGATAAGGCTTAAAAGCCACTGATGGATGAATCGGTTCATTGCATACTTCTTCAAAAGAGTATGAGGGACAAGCCCCTTTGGTGGATGCCTCCAGGTCTGTGATTTTCTTGAAAATAATTTGGACCACGTCAGATTGAGGAGGAGGTATGCTGGTATGCCCTACATAAGAAGTGAATGGTGGATTTTGTTGAGGTGTTAACGGGGATTCATCTGTTGATTAACAGGATGGTAAGAGGAATAACCAGGTGTTCTGGGTGATGCCTGATGAGGTATTTTCTGTGAAGGAGCCTGTGTATAGATAGGCTGTGAGATGACAAGCGGTTGAGAAAAAGGTGGTTGAATGAAAGATGGAGCCTATGATTGATGGGATCCTACATTTGTTGATTGAATCAGAATGGATTGAGGAATATGGGTGTTGACTTGATTGGACATGGTGGGGAACAAAGTCTGAATGAGGCTTTTGATTGCTAGATTGGTTATTAAGGGAGACGATGCTAGAGGGTGGGTAAAAGTCACTGTCGCTGGAGCATTGGAAGAAAGATGAGGTGGAGGATGAGAAGAAGGAACCAACTGACTCACGAAAGGGGGCTGATTCACCAAGAGATACTGACCCTGAGATGTAATAGATGGCATAGAAGAATTAACAACAATCTGTGAGTGCGCAGATGCGCCCATTATAGCTAAGGCAGAATACTTCTCAGAAGTAGGTTGTGGGATAGCCGAGGTAACTGTGGCGCTAGGAATAGGCAAGACTATTTGAGAACTAGTCGTCATGGTTGGTGGAAGAGAAAAAGGAGGTACAGGTGCGCCACCCTCTTCCGTGGTTCGAGGTAAGAAAAAGGAGGCCAACTATTCTACAAAATCCTGGGATGGTTCACGAGGATAATCATAAATTTGTTGGATTGGTGGTCCCTGATCAGATATTTGAATGGACTTATGTACTAGATAGTCCATAAGGGCTACTGGATTACGATCAAGGAGTGCCTGAAATTCAGGGTCCCCATGAGGAACATACTCTATGTCAGAAGCAGATGATATTTTTGAAGGACTGGGGGAAGCTGGACGTGAAGGGATTGCTTTAGGTTGATAGAAAGGATTATATGACCAAGATGGGGAACCAACTAACAGCGGTCCCGAGGAAGATCTGGGGGGTGCCGAAACATCCATAGTAGTGGTGATCTCGGAGGAAGAAGGGGCCATTTGAGCCATTCTTCTAGATTGTAATCGAGTGATGACCATCATAAAAAAGCGAAATATAGCGAAAAATAATATTGACCTATTTAATGCATAGACAAATCAAGCAAGCGTAGGTAATTATCTCTTTCAAATTTTTATACTTTTAAGAAATAAAATTTTAGGAAGGCTTTTAAAACAGTAACAACTCAGATAGCCAAACTAAGGATGGTTTGGGGAATGTTTGGTGAGGAGTTCCGAAGGCACTTCAATAAAATACCGGTACGTGGCTTGATATAGGGGCCTACCCCCACACTTCACACACCGTTGCGATAAGGGAGTTGGGTGCTTTGCCAATATATACCAGAACTTCCATGAATTTATAGCGTGGCCCGAGTACCGCATAAGCTCTTCCTCTTGGATGTCACTTCCAAGTAGGCAAGGCCAGGGGAGGAATTCTTGTTTAAATGCTTTATACCTAGTGATTTTGGCTTTGTGTGCAAGGGTGAAAAATAAAAATCAAATAGTGTCACTACCGATTTTGATAAATTTTCCAACCTAATTAAAACTAGATGAAAAACACACAGCAGAAATGATGAAGAAAGAGTTCCTTTTAAGCACTTAAAAGTGAAGTGTTTGTTTTCGATGAGGACAAGTCAAACAAATTCTTTCCCAAATGCGATTAAATTCTTTTTAAGCACCAAAATCAAAATGTTTGAATGTGACAGAAAACAAACAAACAAAGTCTTCATTTTTTTTTCTTTCTTTTTTTTTTTAGTTCCTAAAAAGGAAAAAAAAAAAACCATAAAAGAGAAATACATGTATATTTAGCGCTCCAAGGTATGTGGACTTCAAAAGCGCATTGTTGAGCTCTTCCCTCGAACAATCCCACAAAAAGCAAAGCACTCCGCAAGAAAGGTTAAGCAAACACACAAACCAATCCAGAAAGATATATCCAGATGATAACAGAATGGAAATTTCTATTTCAAAGAACTAAAAAAAAAACCTTCGAGAAAATAACAACTCTTGCATAAAGAGATGGATAAAAAAATGCAATTTTGAAATCAAACAAAAAATTTGCTACTCTTTGAAAAACAAAAGCTCAAAACTAGAAAAGAAATGAACTTAGCAATAAGGGACTTTGGTTGGGTCCCACCGGGTGTGCCAGAATGTAGATCAAGAATTTCACGCTTGTTACCTGTCCAAGTTAATGTACCAAACTAAACACAAAAACCCTGAAAAACTCAAATGAAATTGATACCTGATTGATATGACAAGATCCGAAGATGTAGATGGAAAAGAAAACTGATGTAGACAAGACGGGCGCACACGAGCAATCCTACAAAGTAGATCAGAAAACCTGCAAGACACAAATGCTTGACAGAAAAAGACAACGTTAAAAGATATTTGGGTGGACTACCCAAAAAGCGGGTCCGGGAAGCGATAAGCTCCCTCGGTGGATGTCAGTCCACGTTTTTAATTAAGGAAAGAAGCATACATGATAAAAGATGTACGTAAATGACTAGATTTTCTGATAAAAAATAACGAACTGAATCTAAACAGTGGATAGAAAGCAGCAAGAAATAGGAAATTCTGAAAATAATGCTGGATTAATGTTACCTGAGTCCTTTTACCTATCTGTAGGCTGATCAGCGTTAGTTAGGAAAATCGACATCGACTAATTCAAATTAGCGTCGATGGATGTAGTCAGCGTCGACTTGGGAAAATTTGCAAGAAGATTAAGCGACAAGTGGAGACTAGATCGTCGATCTCCGCTGGATCTGTAAGTGTCGTAGGGATACTGACAAGGCTCCACCTGTGTTGGATGTAGGAACAGAGTCACCAAGAGATCGATGAAGACTCATGATGTCGATGTGGCAGGAGCAGAGTAATGGTACTCCTCTCAGGGATTGGTTTGGACAGGATTCGCTCTCACTTGATAGATAATGCTCAGACTTGATGCTCGAAACTCTCTCGTTCTCTTTGTCTAACTCACTGTCTATCTCTCATTGTCTAACTGTCTCACCAAAACTGAGTTCTGGGCCTCTATTTGTAATCGGTGCCGACCGAGATGAAATTGGCACCATTCCAAAAAATTGGTGTCGACCAAGTACCGGTCGGCGCCGATCAAGGAACAGACTCCCAAAATGGCCAAAAGGAGTGATTTCTGGAAAGATGAGAGTGATCCTTTCACCTCAAATACGGGAAATATCCCGTTGCTCGGTTTGGGAGGAGGAGAAATAGGGGGGATATATGGATAGAATAGATATGGGGTAGATAAGTGGTTAGGATATATGTAAAAAGGTGTAATTGAATAGTTAATATTTAATTACTCATGGGTAAAACATAATGGGGTGAATTAAACCTAGGATAGGTGTTTAAATCACAAATTGAATAATACCCCAAGGGGGCAATGGTGATATGAACGTGCCCCAGGTTACCCAAGAAGGTAAACAAAAATGGGGGACACTAAATTGGGTAACCAATTTTAGGTGTCTGAGAAAAATATGAAGACCATTTTTACGGGGATGTACTTTGTCATTAATGTAAAAAGGGGGAGAAGACTAGGTGGTTTCCATCAATGACAAAGGGGGATATTATTGGCATGTTGAGTTATAGGTGTTGTCATTGATGTAAAATATAATTAATGAAAAATAGGATGATGGATTAGTGTCATAGAATGCTTAGTAGGTTGATGAAATGGATATTCATATGGTTTCATGATGGCATAGGTTGATTCAGTGAGATTGGTTTAGTCTTGCAAGCTCAATTAGGTGACCTAACTAGCCTAGGTGATTGTGCATGATGACTTGAGGATCATGATAGTGGAATGGAGATATTTTTTTTAATATTTTTTAGGCACTCACATGAGTTTCAGTGGCAGTAGAGGTTAAATAACTTGTTGCATGTGCTCATCTAGACCTAGTCTAGGTGCTTGGAGACAAAATGAGCAGGTATAGAGCCATGTGAGCTCATTGAGGCATGAAAGGATGAGATACATGTTGTTTCAGGTATTTTAGGGCCATTTGGAGATGTTTCTTGATGAGTTATAGTGTTGGTTCAAGTTGAGCCTACTCTAAACCATGCAAAACCCTAAGGGCTAGTCATGAATATGAAGATGGAGACTTATTTGAGCTATGAATATGATTTAATATGGTGAAAAGGGGTTTCTTAGAGGTGTGAGAAACATTTCAAGTCATTTTGAATAATATTTTGCAAGTTATGATTTTTATGTGAAACATGGTCCAAAAAAGTATTTTCCATTTCGAATTGCAACTTCTTATACTCACCATGAATTTTTTGTTTTGCATGGGACCTTGTGTATTTTTGGGGATTTTTTCCATTGAGATAAGATAATTTCACAAAAATAATGGAGTGGTTTCATCATCAGGATTTTATGAACAAATGTTGATAAGATAAACTACTTTTTGTGACTTTGAAACCCTAGGTTGAAAGCGGTAGGAGAAATCTTCATTGTAAGTGCCTAAAATTGATTTGTTATACTATTATGATTATTTTATGTTGTATAATACTCCTCCATATTTATAAAAAGGAAAGTTAAAGCATGTGATGATGAGTTGACCCCACTTAAATAGGTAAGTTTCTAAAGAAGTTTAGTTTGGGAAAAGTTGTCCAAATGAGTTGTGAAATAAATTGACATTGTTTTAGCATGGTAGATTTAATTGATTTCCACGATGGTTTCAAATCATTTCTGATCTTCTATATGGAAAAGTGTGCCCTATTTATGATGACTACTCTTAAGGCGTTTTGGGGCGGATTCTTGAGTAGTTTGAGAGATGGACTTGGTTGAAGGCCTTCCACTTGGCGTTGAAAGGAAATGTAAAGTTTTATGGAAATATGATTCAAAGGTATTTCCAATGATATAATTTTTTCCTCATGATGATGAATTTTTATAGGTGAACCAGCTCAATTTGTGAAGAATAAGGTTGTTTGTTTCTCAGGATAGGATTGCTCTGGCTAGAAGCTGCTGGTAGAATATTCATGTTATGGATGAGTTGATGCTTGATGTTAGTTAGAGAGTTCATAGGGATGAAATTTTTTCATATTTAATGATTTTTTGAGGTATTGAAAGTGGCAAAAATGGTGCAAACTAGTTTAGATTCTAACACTACTTTCTAGGTAGCTTAGTTTGGTGAAGAGGAAATTTGGTGTGGTTTGCATGTATGGATGTTTCATGATATATAATAAGCATGTATTTTTATAAAGGTAATGGTATTTCCATTTTGTGGTTACATTCCATATTTGAGGATTTTTGGTATGTTCTTTTTCCCATAGGTGAGATAGGTTCTTGGAAACAATTATTTGGTGAAGGATATGAGCCTTCTTGAGTTAGTTATGAATAATTTGATTAGTGAAAGAAAATCAACAACTATGGATGATGTTTTTTATGTCATATTTTACATGTGTGATGAATTTTGGATCTTGAATAATCATGGTGATGATGTTTGTGATCTTTAGGCATTTATGTTATGGGGTTTAGAGTTATTTTTAGCTTATTTAGTATGTTTGAGCATGACCAACCTACACGGGTCCATTATGACTGGATTAGAATTTTTTTAAGATGTATTGGTTGATCTAAATGTTTAATACCAACTTATTTCATGGTTTTGATTTGAGAAGGGTATAAAGTTCATGTTTGAATTAAAATTTACGCTAGCTAAGAGAGAGGGAAAAATTTTGACCCAAGTGTTAGCGTGTAACATGTATGATTGCATAATTTCAAAGGCTTTGAGAAATTGTGTGATTTCAGAGAATGTTTGAGTTCTTGTGTGAAAGGATTTGAGGCCAAGTTTTTCCATTAAAGAATAAGAAATAGTGAGCTAGGTGAATAAGGATTTAAACAAAGGTTTTAAGGTGTGTGACCTTAAGTTTGATCTCCATCAGTTGTTAGAGAAACAAGAAATCATATATCTTCATTCAAAGGTGGTTAATTGGGTGTTTGATCATCTTAGGGAATTGTATCCTCCTTGTGGATTTGGTGCTTCACTAAACTAGGGGTTGGTGCTCCTTGTAGGGTTGGTGCCTCACTAAATTAGGGGTTGGTACTCCTTGTTGAGTTAGTGCTTGAATAAATTTTAAACGTAGCTATAATAAAGTTTTGTTTCATTGGTTTTCTTCCCCTTAAGGGTTTCCACTTATATCTTGTGTTATGGTGTTATCTCTCATGATTTTTATTACTTGAATGAAGGTTATATGTTATTGTGCACACATTAATGGTTGAATGATTTATGATTCAAGTAAGAAAATCTGATTTGGTTGAATTTTTGTAAAGGACTTCTTCACCCACCCCCTCTTAGTCCGTTGTGCTTCCAACATTATTTTTATGTATCAAGGAAGGATTTATGTACTATTTTTAGGAGGTTTGCATGAGAAAGTGTTTAGGTAATTCCATGAGTCTCCTCATTTCACTCACCCAAGGGTCACTAAAATTACCCATGAGCTTATAAGATTCTATATATGTCTTATATTTATAGTTGCATCTTAATAGTTACAACGATTTAAACCTTATAAATTTCCACCCTAAGAGACTTTTACACCCTAAAATATATATAAAAGGATAAATAGATAGTAATTTATGTGTTCATATCTAGGTTTCATAAATATTGCAATTGTCGTGATTCAATTTGTGTCATAGTTTACAAGTTAACTAAAGTACCACTTTTTGGGGAAATAATAGATTATGCCCCAAAGTATTTTATAAAATATTTATTGAGGAAATTATTAGGTTACATGGAATCTCTAAAAAAAAATATAGGGATAAATTATTTACTTCCATATCTAAGAAACCCTAAGAAATTATTTTGGAAAAAGGACTTATATAATCTCCACTTACCATCCTAAAATTGATGGAAATTTTAGTATAGTTAATCAAGTCGTGGATGATATCTTGAGAATTTATGTTATGAATTTTAAATCTAATTAGAAATATTATTTTCACTTACTATAATTTTTCTACAATAAGACTTACCATTATTCCCTTAAAACACACCTTCATGGGATGGTCTTGATAATAGAGTCCTAAATAGACCGACGTGTTATGAACTTGTGAATATAAAATTACTCTCATCAAGAAAAGGTTTAAATTATCCTTGGACTATCAAAAAATTAGTGTTAACATCAAAATAGTTTAATTGTAGATAAGGTATTGTCTTAGGTTATGTCTTAAAAATATCCTATAAAATTTGGAAATTATTCTAAGTAAGCTCTTAATTTCATGGTACCATTTGACATTTTATGAAATATTTACCACATAATTTACAAGATATCTCTCCCTCATTATTTATTTTTAATTCATGATGTATGTAGATCCCAAAAATAGATACCAAATAAACAAGATAAAAAGCGGGGTATTTTTTCGTAAACACTTGCATACACAACACTTAGGGATCACTTAGTATGACATAAAAATCATGATACATTACACAAGCATTAACTCATACATGTAAAGATATAAGAGAAATACATTAAACCAAATGTAAAGATGACTCACACCACAAAATGTACCTATAAGGCTTGTAAAGGGGAGAGACTGTCATATGTACTACCTATTTGACATCCATGAAGTTATCCTAGATATCCTTTGGTTCCTCTAATACGAAATACAAAAAAACAAAAATATTCCCCTTTATTCCTCTATTTAAACCACCCCCTTATACCTCTACTAATATTAGTCACGAATTTTCTTAGTTCGTCTAATGCAACATAACACATAAATCCTTATTAATCCCTTAAAAAACCTTATCCCTTCAATAAATAATGATGTAATCTCACCCCACATATAATTACAAATTTGCATACAAGCATGAAAAATAAATATTCACATAAACACTTTCTCAAAGGATTGATACAAAATAATAAATAAACCAAAAGAAAGAGTGAAGAAGTGATTTATCCATAGTGTGGATAGATTACAATTCTTACATATTTATTATGATTAATTTCTTTGTTTAATAATTCCTTGCATCATTTTAAACATACATCAGAGTTTGAAGTGATTATTGGGGGAGGAAGATGAAGATACATTGAAGAAGAGGAAGGGCTAAGCATGACATTGATGGAGGAAGTAGATTGGTGAAACCCACAAGAAAATTTTGGATGACAGAGAAAATGATGAGGAATAAGTTTCACAAGAGTTGTGTTTGGAAGCAGTTGAAAGGAATAGTGAAAGTTTAGAAAAAGGGTTTTGGCCCTATGGGGTAGGGAAGATGGATAAATAATTTTAGTAGCATCTAATCTAGTCTACTCGAAGATTTCACCCTTGGTTTAAAGGATGTGGATGGGGAGAAAGGATATTTTATTGATTCAATAATTCCCATATCTTATGGATCTAAAGGCAAAGAAAAATCTTCTTGTTATCTTCATAAACTTTGAAGAGAATATGAATGGTATTATTGAGTCTAATATAATTAGGGCATTTCATTAGGGAAAAATGGAAAATGGAAGTTTTTATGGATCTACGTGGGAATATTTGGTAATAAAATACTTATAGGACCTTGTCATGCTCCTATACTTTCTTCTAGAGGATTCAAAAACTATTAGAGGATTTTTAAGAGTGGTACAAGATATGTATTGGGGATATAGTAAGGAAATTGTAATTGTAGATGATGAAGTTACAAGATCTAAATATTTTGATGTGTTCCCCATAACCCTATAAACATCATATGTTAAGGCATTATCAAAAGGGTTAAAAATTTGGAGATTTCATGATAGATAAAATTGTTAAAAGAGATTAGGAGGTTTTAGCTTAAATTAAATATATTGAATATTTTTTCCTAGGGGTGGGGATTCCATCTAATTCAACGTCACATGTAAGAAGAGTTATGATCCCTCAATAAATCTTTGGAGGAATTTAGGCACTTTTATACATTAGTGCATCCAAGGAAACTTCCTTTTTATCTTGGAAAGGGTGTATTTTGTATTCATCACTCTAGAATTCATAAGGGTTCCATGGATATAATATTAAATACTTGGTAAAAGGTTAGTTTATGGTAAAATTATAGAATTCATATGATAGAGATCATGTCTTGGCTCAAAGTTTTTTTTTTGATCGGAAAAATATTTGTTAATCCATAGCGACCTAATTTTATGAAACCTAAAATAGTTGGTGGGATGGATTTGTGTTGGATCAAGTTAAATTCCCTCCTATAGAATACTATTGGAAGGATATTTTTCATAGGATTGGTGAAGCTTTGGGAAGTTTTTTTCAATTGGATTCCTAATCTTATAGAAATTTTGTTTTTTTATGTGATTTCAAGTTAATGTGGTAAATAGAAAAGGTCCCATCAAGTTATAATTTTGAATATAAATAGGAAAGAATTGGTAAAATAAATTGAATATGGTTATTTGGGAAGAGAGGTGATCTTTAGAAGAGAAATTATCAACACGGCTAGGTGGATATAATTTCATACACATAGATCATATCCATTTGATTCACATGATGGTTAAACAAGGCTTATTTGGCACAAAACAAGTTTAGAAAATGAGACAAAGATTAAAAAAGATTGAAACTATTGTACAAGGGAAAAATATGAAATACTATGATTTAGGGGGAAAAAGATAAAATATTATACTTCTTTTCATTGTGCACATCATCCAAATGTAGAAGATACTCATTCCGAAAAAGTGATGTTTCCTAAAGGAGAAAATATGTAGGAGGAGAAATATGTTGATCCAAAGTGTATTTTGAATATACATACACATAAGATATATATCCAATACAACTTGAATGTGTAGGATTTCCTAAGACCTATGAAAGTGAAATTTATCTCCATTTTGTAGAGTAACCCAACAACATACTAAAAATTGATTTAAAAACTAGGTCCATGTATATTTATTCAATTCATGAAGAAATTGCTATCCATATTTTAGCCCTAGGAAAATATTGGATCAACCACAACCCCACTAGAAAGAACCGAGAAATCACGTTTGAATCTTGCAAATAGGTCGCAAAAAGACTCAATAATAGAATAGTAGGGTCAACGAAGGAGGAGCAGTGTCAAAGAGAATCCATGAGCAAGAAAGAGAAGAAACGGTGAAGATTCGAAGTCTTTGGGCTCAAAAAAGTTTAGAAAGAGTCTAAAATTGACCAAGTATGGAGGAGCCAGCGGCGGAGAGAGCCACATGTCTTCATGGACGCTTCTCCAAAGATGAATCCAAAAAGGAGGCTCAAACGAGTGCCAACTCACCACATAGTCCAAGGTCCGAAAAGGTAAGAGGGAGGTCATTGAAAAGTCCAAAGACCTGCGGAGGCTTCCAAGTGTCAACCCGACGCTCCTTCAAAGGAAAATCTTGATTGGGATTTTAAGCGAGCACGGAGCCTCCACGCGTCCAATCTCAAAAAGGGGATAGAGTCGGGTTGAATAGTCAATGCATGATGGCAGGCCGATGGAGAGTGCCAAGTGTCCAAATAGTGCTAGTTCAAGAGAAATATTGAAAGGGGGTTTCCCTAGTTAGATATATGACCTTGCCAAGCAAAGGACTTAGGCAAAAAAACATAAGGAAATTGAGCAGGTCATAGAAGAAGCCACATCTCATCCCTGTGCCACTCTAAGAGAAAAATACAGAGGCCGCCCTTAGACATGTGTCAGTCCTCCACGTGTCCCATATAAGAAAGGGTCCCGCTTTAGAACTGGTTTTCCCGCCTTTTGTACGGACCCGATACAAATTTTGAAGGGGCATATATTTCGACTCGGGGCTCAAAATATAGCAAATCTGACACTGTTGGAAAGATCTCTACCTCTTCTATTCCATGAAGATCTAAAAACTTAAGTTCGAGGAGGTTAAGTGGGAGAAAAATGGAGAAACATCTTTAGGCCTTTAATGTAGAATCTATTTTTCCCAACAACCATATCGGATTCGATCTGATCCACTGTTTCCTCCTCCTTCAAGGCACCGAATAAGAAATTGATGCAGTCAAGACAGATTTTTGGGCATAATTTTTTTAAGGCATTAATAGTGGTGGTTGAACTTTAGACCTTTTTTTTCCCACTTCTCTCTCTTTCTCCCTACGTGTTAAATCTATAAAATAAAGGATCAAAACTCATAGTAAACGGTTGGACATTCTTTTGTTTTTGTAGGCTCCCCTTTCCTTATAGAAAGGAAATCATGGAGTTTAGACCTTCCATTTAAATTACAATATGTTTCCTGCCTTCTTGGCATTTTAATAATTCATTCTATCAATTTGCAGAGCAATAAAACATGTTTGTGATCGATTTTAGATCCTTTCTTGTCTCCTTTTGCTTTCATCTGGTCTTTCATTATAAATATGGTTATCTATGCTTGATTATTGTATGCATTTTATTAGTTTGTGTCTATCAGCAAAACTAATGTTCATCATTCCTTGGTACATCACCTCATAGCTTAGTTTGATTTCTTGTATTCCTTTTATCCTGTCTCCTTGGTAAAACTTAGATTAGGTTTAGGAATAGGTCCTCTGCAAGTTTCCATGCATGCACCTAAATAGAGGAATAGGAACCAACCTTTAATCTGGAGAGTTTTCCCATTTGCAAAGTCCCACACTTTGGGGAAAACTCAATGTTATGCAAATCACACCAAATGAATCTACCTTAGAAAAGCAGATCTGAGAATCATTTGGGGGTGTTGTGATTTTGCACTAATACACTCATATATATGACTATCTCATTAAATGTAAAATTTCATCATATTTATCACAAGGTATTAAATGATCATTTCTTCAATGCATCACTTGATTTTAATCATAGTTAGTATCTTTACAAACTAAATATTTGATGGTATATCTTCAATTCCTTAAATCACATAAATCATTAAAGTAATGTGGTCATAGCGTGATGGTACTTTGTGGTGGTGACCTTGTCAAATGCCAGCACTCATGTCAAAAGTGGAAATCCATCACTAAAAAGTTGGTTCATATGTTAGGGTAAACTATTGGCCTACCATCAGCAAATACTTGTGCATATGTAAAAAACGTTAAATTCCAACTCTAATAGATCTCATTCCAAGGACCCTAGGAGAGAGGAAAACTTGGGACTTATGGAATTTTTACACTAAAGAAGTGATACACCTAAGTAAAGTGAAGTCAATCCTAATTCATCCCAATGAGACATCAGATAACAAAAAAATGGAATTTACTAAGTGGGTTGAGGCCATCCCTTTAACCTCGATAAAATATGGACCTATCATTAACTCCATATACAAACATATCATATGTGATTTACATGGTAAAACCATAATCTCGTCAAGGAGAGGAAAAAAAAAAAAAAAAGTTAAAAAGGGTGTGAAGAACACTAAAAACATAGTTTCACATCACCATATTATCCCCAAGAAAATGGACAAACCAGGCCTCTGGAATAAAACACTTAAAAAATTTTTAGGTGTGGGAAAAGGTTAGACAAATTAGTAAAAATGGCATTGAGAAACAAATTTGAAGAGTTTCTCTATGCCCAGAATGTCTCTCCTTCTTACTTTTGGATCTTATAGCATCCCTTTTCTCACCTTGCTATCTTATAGTTACTCATGTAACTTAGAAAATGGATTTAAGATCAAACTTACCCCAAAGTTCAAATTTTTCCTCTGTGTATCTCTCAAATATTTCATTCCTGATGAAGAGCCGAGAGCCACTTAGCTCAACTTAAATCTTGTTAAATGAAAAGGATTTGAATGAGTTTCCTCGGGTTCCTCAATTGGGGTTATGAAAAGCGTATATAGAAATATATAACACTAACATGTCAAAGAGCAGTTTTAAAATTATGCATCTTGTACTTAAAGAGAATAAAAATCCACTAGTTTCAGCAATCCAAGCTTGGCCGAGTTCATGGAAGAATATAAACAAGGTCAAGAACCCCAGAGATGAGGGGTAGTTTGTGCATCTACATTTATCTCAGTAATGACGAAGGAGAAGAGGAAAAAGATCTCCACACATTTCCATCTCCACCAAACAAAACCTTATCAACACCTCCTCCTCTTAGGCCATTCTTTCAACCAAGAAGGGTTCCCAAGCCAATCGGGATGGCATAACCAAATCCTTAAAAGTATGGGGTGATCCACTCATCTCTTAACACATAAAATTGAACCCACATCATTAAAGAGCATCCCATATTTCATTTTGGAAAAGTAGACTTCTCTGGTGACCACATTAAAATCAACATCTAATCAAACAATCCATGAGATCATGTGTGAGATGGACATGAAGTCAAGTCTAGCCTCTTCACTCAAAAAGCTTCACAATGGTTCAAGAACCTAGCTCAAAGGCTCTATTCAAATGTATTGGGACCATCTCTTATCAAAGCTCTTCATGATCTAGTTTGAAGAAAAGGGAGATAACATGTCCTAAATAATTATCAAATATGACAAAAATCAAGAGAGCTCCCAATGAGAAACTAATAAAAAGATCTCAACCTTGGATTTCAAAGGATCTCGGGACAGGATTCAAAAAAGGATAAATCCCACACAAGAAGGTGTCTTCATTATACTTTCCCATTAGAGCTTTAAATTTTGATATCTTTTGATTCAAACAAAGGGAGGCCATACTTTCAGCTTATGAACTTTTCCATAGGAGCTGAAAATTGTTTAATACTCTCTGGCATAGCTTGCTCCTAGGCCCTCTATGCCTCTATACCCCGAATTAGGAAACACATTTTCTTTTGTAAAAGACAAAAACATTAGCTACTAACCTATTTAAACTAATGGACATTTTCCCCTTTCTTGGTGAGCCTCCACCTCATCCTGAGGGTGAAATCAATGAGCTTTAGAATTTTGAAAGGAACTTTATTATATTAAGTAGGAGGCAATGATTAGAAACCCTTCAATCTATCGTCACTCAAGCTAAACGTATTTTGTCTAGGCTATGTCAATCTCCTCAACAAAATAAATGAAATCTTAAATCCTTATGGTTAAATCTTAGTCATTAAACCAAGGACAACCTCAAGCTAATAGACCTTTCAAGTCATATGATCCAAATACGATATCAACATCAAGGGTTTCTTCTCTACAAAAACAACATAGCACAATAATATGATTGGTGTTTCAATCATTTCATCCTCATAACCAATCAATTGCTATTTTAATAGTATACTAAAGAAAAAGTTTTGATATGAAAATATTTGTCATAAGAATCATTACAGAATTTTATAAGAACATAAGTTAAGAAAAGAGGCATCTTTAGTGAAACCAAGAAAACTTGTTAATTGGCAAGATGGGATGCCCCTGGAATGAATAAGTTCCCTGTTTTGTGTTTGGACACGGTCAAAAAGAGAAATATTGAGATGGGAAGTGAAAATCACCATGTTGAGGTAATCCTCAATCCTCCATTACTCCACAAGGTGTTGGCATCCAAAATACAACTCCCAATATGCATAGCCAATCCAAGCCACCTTCCAAATCCACTCAGGCACCGGTTGTAACAACCCATGTACAAGAGAAAAATGTGCTAGGGAAGGGAAATAAGGATAGCTCATTTAATATCATTGAGAAAATGAAGAGGAAAAGTGTGAACATTTCACTATGGGAGTCATTGGCCATTCCATTACAGAGAGGGATCTATTGCAGACTACCATGCAAAATTGGTCAAGCTCAAATCAACCCCCTAGCTAACAAGAGAAATTTCTTACCAATGCGTCTCAACCTGAGAGAAACCATGGAGAACAATGAGGTAAGAATCTAAAGCCTCCTCCATTTTATGTTTCATTAATCATTGGAGATAAATTGGTGCACAATTGCATGATCGATTCGGGGGAAAGTAGTTATGTAATGCCCAAATGAATAGTTGATCAACTGGGTCTCTAGTATGAAGTCATCTCTAGAGGAGTAGTAAATTGGATGGGATAGTAGTGACCACTATTGGAGTCATCAAGGATTTGTGCCTCACTCTACATGCCTGCCCTAATGTGATTGTATTGCAGAATGTATTAGTCATCATAGACTTTCCACCACATTTTGCATTGTGTTTTCCAGGGACTTCATTGCCAAAATTGGAGGCTATTTTTATGTTGATTGGTCACATATATGATTTTAGAACAAGGTATGGAGTGAAGGCCACAATTATATCTTAGTGCCCATAGTGATTATCATATTGAGTCTTATGCACCTAGCCCAATCAATGCAAATTATTCAACTTTTGATCAAGAGACCTCCTAAACACTTGTGAAGTAGATACCAAGGTGGGGTGTATCCCAGACTTAACTATCGACAAATGGGCCAACAAAAGACATGATTTTTACCCCTATAAGGAGATGGAAGAATTGAGCTAGGATTCTACTATCTGCATGAGAGAATCATCCTCTTCTTGACATCATTAAGCCGAATATAAGAGATGAAAATGAAGTATGGCAATTGTTCTTTGATGGCTCGAGGAGTAGACAAGGAGCTAGAGGAGGAGCTATGATTGTGTCCCCCCAAGGTATGAAATATTATTCAACCTTCAGATTTTAGTTTTCCTACTCAAATAACACTGTTGAATATGAGGCTTTGGTCCATGGTCTTCATTGGGCAAGGAGACGAGGAATCAAGAACTTGCAGGTTTTTGGTGACTAGTGAACTAGTTGCTAATCAAGTTAGAGGACTAAAATGTTGTCAAGAATGACTTGCTCAAGAGTTACAAGAATAGGGTATGGGATCTCATTGAGGATTTCAAAGCCTTCAACATTATGTCCATACCCAGGAAGGAGAAGAACAAAGCTTGTTGATAGGCTTGCAATAGTTAGAGCAACATTTGATGTGGTTGAAAACATCAAGAGGGACAAAGGATAGCCACATATCCATGTGATTGTGAGGCCAACAGTGCCAGATAACAACACATGCTAGTAGGTGTTTGAGAATGATCAAAGCAGATCATCAATTTTTTGTAAGAGGAAGTTGAATTCTCAGCTAGAAATCAAAATAGATTAGAGCAGCAATATGGAGATCAAGTAGTGCAAGCTACATACAAACAAGCTTCCCAAAGTTTTGGTGACATTAGAATTTATCTTCAATCCTAATGATTAGTTTGAAAAGAGAAGGCTAACATATAGATCAAAGGAGAAGATTCAGATTCAATCCTATTTGGAGAAAGGCAAAACACTTCAAATTGGCAAAGTGGCCACCGAGCAAGAAAGGTATGAATTCATGCAACTTTGCCAAGAATTTCCAGATGTATTTTCTTGGAGCTATGAAGACCTAAGAGGGTTCAATCCAAAGCTAGCACAACACATAATTGAACTAGATCCAATGCTAAGCCCATCAGGAAAAAGTAGAGACTAGTCAATCCACACATTGAACCTCTAATGAAGAAAGAGTTAAACAAGATGATAGAGGCAAGTATCATATTTCCAATCAAACACTCAAGTTGGGTTGCAAACTTGGTCCCAGTTAGGAAGAAGAATGGAGAGATTAGGTTGTGTGTAGACTTTCGAGACTTAAACAAAGCATCTCTCAAAGACCACTACCCACTCCCCTCAATGGAGAAATTTTGCAAGTGGTGTCTGGATCAGAGAGATTCTCTCTCCTAGATGGCTACTCAGGGTATAACTAGATCATGGTGAAAGAAGATGATTAGTTCAAAACAACTTTCACCACCAAATGGGGCACCTATGCCTATAGAAAAATGCCATTTGGATTGTCTAATGTTGGAGCCACTTTCCAAAGGGAAATGGATATGGCATTCAAAGGGTTGATCAAAAAAATAGTACTGATATATCTAGATGACATCACTGTGTTCTCTAAAAATGCAAGCGAGATCACCTTTTTCACCTAAGACAGGTATTTCAAAGATGTAGGAGATTTGGGGTATCATTGAACCCTAAAAATGCATATTCTTGGCCCATGAGGGCAATATTCTATGCCATATTATGTCAAAGGAAGTTTTGGAAATTGACCCGAGAGAGGTTGAAGTAATAAGAGCATTGCCATTGCCAAATCATAAGAAATCTATTCAAAGCTTCTTAGGAAAGATAAGTTTTGTTTGAATGTTTGTACCAAAATTTTCTGCCCTTGTTAAGAAAATAACGTTGATGTTGAAGAAGAATTTGGAATTTAGGTGGACAACTAAAGGAAAATCAAGCTTTGAGGCCATCAAAGAAGCTATATCACAAGCCCCAACTCTCGTGAATCTAGATTTTCTAAGGACTTCATACTATATGCCTTTGGTGGTAGTGACATAATTTCTGCAATCTTAGTACAATAGAACAAAAAGGTACAGAATAGCCAATTTCTTTCTTGACCAAGGTCTGGAAGATTATGAAGTGAGATACTCCATCGAAAAGCATGTCCTTATAGTGATTAGAGGGTTAAATAAGTTTAAACATCTGGTTTCAAATAATAAAATCCAATTGTTAGTCTACCATGCAGGGAGTGTAAAGACTTCCTTCTCAGTAAGGATCTGAATGAAAAACATGCAAGATGGATCACTCATGTCATGGAGTATGACATTGAGATCAAGGTCACTAAGCTGGTCCATGTGGGAAGGGATTGTGTGAACAACTAGCCTCAAGTCAACAAGATGAGGCAAACAATGAAAAGGAAGCTATTTTTGTTCTGCAAAATAGTCAAGAGGAAGAAAATGATGATGTACCCACTCCTTGTTGGACTTAGAACATGGTGCACTTCCTTCAAACAGGCCCGTGTCCTCCAGAAATGAGTAAAAAAAAAGGATACATTTCATACTATAGGCCATCCCATACGTGATTATTGATGGTGTCTTGTTCAAAAGGGACATCAATGGCATTCTGTTAAGATGCATTGGGACATATCAGATTGAGAGAGTGTTATAAGAATTCCATGTTGGAGCAGCATTTGGAGGCCATTTTGCTCCATGAGTAATAGCACTCAAAATCATGAAGGTGGTTATTATTGGCCCGGGTGTTTAGTGATCATTATGCATGGATCAAAAAAGTGAAAGAAGCTGTGCATTCTTCAAAGGAAAAGAAAGGCTAGTGAGAGCACTTCCATTTCACCCAATTTAAGTTGACAAACCATTCATGCAATGGGGATTGGACTTCATTGGATTCATCAATCCAAATTCAAGCCAAGGCCACAAATGGATTTTGACAAAGCAACAAACTATTTCACCAAGTGGACCGAGGCAGTGGCACTCAAAGAAGCTAATGAGTCTAGCATACTAGATTTCTATGAAGGGATAGTGACCAGATTTGGAGTGCCAGCCACCATTATATCGAGACAATGCATTGGCATTCATAGGTTCAAGATCATAGAATGGGTTGTTAGGAATGGGATTTACTTAAGCACTTCATCAAACTATTACCCTCAAGGTAATGGCCAAGTTGAGTCCACAAACAAGAACCTGCTAAAGATTTCAGAAGAACTCTTGATGAAAATCAGAGAACCTATCACACAAATCTCAAATCAACCTTATGGGTTGATAGGACAACACCAAGAGATCTACAGGTAGCTCTCCATTCAAAATTGTCTATGGGAAAGAGGTAGTGTTTCCTATATCACTTGAGTTGCCAGCATTGGAACTCATGAAGCAGCTGGAGATGTCTGAATTTGAACCAATGGAAGCCAGGTATGTAGAGTTGATGGAATTGGAAGAAACCAGAGAGCATGCACTTCAAACAATGGAGAAGGATCAGGTCTCAATCAAGATATGCTTTGACAAGAAGGCAAGAACAAGGACCTTCCAGAAGGAGACCTAGTTTTGAAATGGGATGTAGATCGGGCAAAACTAGGAAGGCATTCCAAGTTTGATGCCATTTGGAGTGGCCCCTACATGGTCACAAGATGTAAAAGTAGCAATGATTTCCAATTGTCTACATTGGATGGTGAAGAGTTACATATTCTAGTGAATGGAATCTATCTTAAACATTGCTACTAGAAGGAAATTTCTCACCTTGTACATATTAGTTTAATTTCTCATTCCTCTAAGTGCTTGTGCACATTGCCTTGTTGTAGTTTAGGTTTTTTTTCCTAAGTGCTTTGCACACTCTGCATGTTCTACTTGGAGCATGTATGATTTAAAATTTTGTATATAGTTGTGGTGTTGTTTTGTTTCTCTTGCATAATCCATTTAGAGACAGATGAAGCCCTGGGTCAAAGTAATTTTCTACTCTCAGAAACCATTGTTTCGATATTTCTTATGAAAATTGAGAGTGCAAATAGTTGGGCTTGTGAATCAGAGACAAGATCAGTATCAGACTGTTGTTCTCGACTCCATGCCCAACGGATATGATAAGTAAATTGGTATTTTCATCTAGCAGGAAGATACCCCTATGAGTTGCCAAATTTTTATCCATATTTCACCCCGGGAAAAATATTGGATCAGCCATGACCCCGCATAGAAAGAACCTGAGAAATCACGTTTGAATCTTGCAAACAGGTCATAGAAAGACTCAACAATAGAATAATAGGGTCAGCGAAGGAGGAACAATGTCATAGAGAAGCTAGGAGCAAGAAAGAGAAGAAACGGTGAAGATTGAAGTCTTCGGGCTCAAAATAGTTCAGAAAGAGTCCAAAATCAACTAAGTATGGAGGAACTAGCAAAGAGAGCCACGTGTCAACACGATGCTTTTGAGAAGATGAATCCAAAAATGAGGCTCAAATGAGCGGCAGCTTGTCATGTAGTCCAAGGTCGAAAAGGTAAGAGGGAGGTTGTTGAAAAGTCTAAAGACTGCGGAGGCTTCCAAGTGTCAACCCGACACTCCTTCAAAGGAAAATCTTGATCGGGATTTTAAGCGAGCATGGAGCCTCCATGCGTCCAGTCTCAAAAAGGGGACAGAGTCGGGATGAATATTCAATGCATGATGGTAGGCCGATGGAGAAAGCCAAGTTTCCAAATGGCACTAGTTTAAGAGCAAGATTGAAAGGGGGTTTCCAAGCAAGCGCCAGGCCGCCGCATGTCCCTGGTCAGATATATGACCCCGCCGAGCAAAGGACTTAGGAAAAAAATAAGGAAATTGAGTAGGTCACGGAAGAAGCCACATGTCATCCCCACACCACTCTAAGAGAAAAATACAGAGGCCACCCTCAGACATGTGCCAGCCCTCCACGTGTCCCATATAAAAAAAAAAAAGGGCCCACTTTTCAATTATTTTTCCTACCTTTTGTAAAAACTCGATACAAATTTCGAAGGGGCATATCTTTCGATTCGGGGCTCGAAATATAGCAAATCTGACACCATTGAAATGATCTCGGCCTCATCTATGCCATGAAGATCTAAAATGTTAAGTTTGAGGAGGTTAGGTGGTAGAAAAATGGAGAAATTTTTTCATGCCTTTAATGCAGATCTATTTTTCCCAACAACCAGATCAGATTCAATCTGATCCGCCGTTTCCTCCTCCTTCAAGGCACCGAATAAGAAATTGATGTAGTCAAGACAGATTTGGGGGTAGATTTTGTGGAAGGCATTAATAGTGGTGGTTGAGCTTTAGACTATTTTTTCCCACTTCTCTCTCTTTCTCCCCTCTGTGTTGAATCTATAAAAGTAGGGTCAAAACTCATTGTAAAGGGTTGGACATTCTTTTGTTTTTACAAGCTCCCCTTTCCTTCTAGCAAAGGAATTCATGGAGTTCAAACCTTCCATTTAAATTGCAATACATTTCCTACCTTTTGGCCATTTGTAATGCATTATATCAATCTACAGAGCAATAAAACATGTTTGTGATCAATTTTAGATCCTTTCTTGTCTCCTTTGCTCTCATCTAGTCTTTCATTATAAATATGGTTATCTGTGCTTGATTATTGTATGTATTTTTTTGGTTTGTGTCTATCAGCAAAACTAATGTTCATCATTCCTTCGGTGCATCACCTTATAGCTTAGTTTTGATTTCTTGTATTCCTTTTATCCCTATCTCCTTGGTAAAACTTAGATTAGGTTTAGGAATAGGTCCTCTGCAAGTTTCCATGTATGCACCTAAACAGAGGAATAGGAACCAACCTTTAATCTAGAGAGTTTTCCCATTTGCAAAGTCCCACTCTTTTGGGGAAACTCAATGTTATACAGATCACACCAAATGACTCTACCTTAGAAAAGTAGATCTGAGAACTCATTTGGGGGTGCTTTGATTTTGCACTAATGAGAAACCTCTATGATCTTCTCAATCAATTGCCAAGATAACTTATCCTTTTATACCTTTTGTTGATGTTTCCAACCTTTCCATGATTTATATATCCTTTACCCACATTTCAACTTTATCCCTTGGTCAAACATATATTAAATGACATAATTAGTCATGTAACAATGGATCAAATTTATCCTAGCATGCTCTATTTGGACTTCTTGAGCTCTTGTTCCTTAGTGCATGTAATTTTTCGTTGTCTCCTTAATACCAAATTCTACTTAATAAACCAAACTCCCTATTATTATTAGCTTCATAATATTATTACTCACCTTTATACAACATTTAGTTTTTCCATTCATAACTCGAGTCTCGTGTTTTGTATTTTTTCTCAATTGAAGAGCTCTACTTCCTTGAAGATCCTATCTTGTCCACTTGAACTTATTAACACTAAAAAAATTGCATCCATCAAACTCTTTCACATAATTTACTCTCTTTCTTAGCTTAAAAGAAGGATATTTTCTTCAAAAATGTCTCTCCACTCTTCTCAATTTTGTGTTAATCCTCTTACTTCGCCCATGGTGTTGAGTAGTCCATTTATCCTAGCAATAGGTTAAGTTATGATTCATTATGCATTATAAAATGATACCTACATCATCTCCTAAAACTCAAACCTCTTAAATGCACTTCATTACCAAAATGAAGGAAATATTTAAATCCTTTATCCCTAGATTGTACACTAGAGTCATCCACAATGAGCCGTCACTTCCATAATTCGAAATGACCCCATGCAAATCTAAAATCCTCTCGAAACTTAACATTTTCTTACAAAATATTTCTCACCATTTACATAGTTATAACATCCCATAAACCATTACACACCATTCTTACTTTCTTGTCCTTTGTTGCTAGTGTTCTTACTTGTAGCTCTGTCATAAATAAACTCCATTTACAATTCCTAGGATACTATACTAAGCTCTATTTGACCTTTGACATATATTTTCCATCATGATACAACATCTACAACATGTCTTCCACTAGAAAATTAAGATATTGGTTCAATGCCTCTTCCAAACTATCCATTGGTATATCAACTATAAGGTTCTTGACATTTTTTCTAACTTAAATTCTCTAATAATATTGGGTTTCCTTCTTAAACATTGTCCACACCTCCTTTAGTCTTCTATCCACTCAATCTCTAAGTTTCAGCAGATTTTATAAGTTACTTTCTAAGATACAATCTTCTCTCGTCGTCAAACCCTCAAGACTGGATTTTGTAAATAGAATCAAAATGAGAATAAAGTAATTTGACCAATGAAAACTCCTCTATTTTTCTAGAAACTTCACAAAAAAATTTATCTTCCCTAAATCCACCATTTTACCAATTTAAATCCTTTTTCACTTGTGGAATGTTTTTTTATACGTGTTTTATCTCTCATAGCCCCTATTTAGGGTTTCTTAGACTCGATAGTTCTTATTTTGGATTATTTTTGCACACTTAGTTTATAGAACTTAGTTAAGGCTTAAATTCCTTCGTATACACGTATGCACCTTCCCAATTTTATTTTAAGATTAAATTTCCTTAGAACTTTGTTAAATCCTTCTAAACATCATTTATTAGTCATGTCAATACTATATTTTTTTAGTACCACATTTTATAAATTTAATTAGTGAAACTTTCAAAGATTCCTTCTAAACATGCATAAGAATATTTTTCTAAGTCATTCATTCATACAATCACCCTGAAATCATATCAATCATTCATCTCACAAGAAACATCACACCATGTTCTTAACTACAAGATTTTAAAAGTTTGTGTTCATTCCCTATTTTAGGGTTTAGTCATAATCCATTTGTGTTGAAACTAATTTTTCTTATTTGTTGCAACTCGAAAATATCATAATATATTAAATAAAACATGATTCACTTTCTTTATTTGAAGAATATATACACTATCTTCATCTTTATAGGGTATATCTTGAGAATTCCTATATAATAACATCTTTATTGATACATCTCTTGAAATCATGAGCCGAAAGGATATTCAACCTCTTAGTCTCTCTCCTAAATGAATCCTCACCTTTCTATATCTCTACCTCTCCTAAAACATTTGAATGAAGGTCTCTTTTCCATGCTTCAAAAAGTAAATTATAGTTCTAACTTGCACTCTAAAGCAAGGTTAAGCGCACTTGATTAAGTGAGAACACTTTATTTACATTCAATATAACCATTCACGACCTTTACATCATTATAATACTCCAAACTTAAGAATCTAGACCTCCTAACAACAAAGTAGAAATTTAATTATTTTAATGTGTATTTTTGAGGGAAACTTCAAAATCACTTTTCCACATACATTGAAGGATCCATTGTTGGCATTGCGTTGTTATTGATGTAAAATTATGATTTTGTAATGGTTTTCATTTATGTCAAAAGAGGAAGAAACATGAAGGTTGATTGGTAGTGTCAAGTCAAGTTGAGTTTCTTGTTGAGATTGCTTGGTCCTGGTGATGGTGCATGGGTTCTTGAGTCATTTTAAGACTTGTAGAGTTGATTCACTGATTAGAGGATGTTTTGATGATTTCATGGAGTGTTATGAAGGTTATTTCAGGTTTTAAAAGGTTCCCAAGTGATGAGGAGGTTAAATTTAGTGAAACAAACATGTTTAAGGTGTTTGTTCTTAAGGCATAGAGAGCATAATGAGGTAATTCATGATGAATTAAAGCATGTAGTACTTTTGTGAGCTTGGTGATAATATAGGAATCATGAATATGATATTTAGAGACACTCACAAGTGTATTATAGTGTTTTTCAGGTATTAAACATTGATTTTAGCATTGTTCCTAGACTCAACCCTTCGAAAACATGTCACTGTTTGGTGGATTTAACACTTCTAGGTGTATTTTGGAAAATATTAGAATTGTAGATGTATTTTCAGCTCTATATTATGGTGTGGTCCAATTTTTAGGTACTGGTTTTCATGTTTAAGCAAGAAATTGCATTTTTCCCTTAACAAGTTCCCAAAGGTGATATTTTGAGCTAAAAGTTCACTTTTTTATGCTCATTGGAGAGTATGTGATTTGATGAGGACCCAAGCTATTTGAGATATTTTAATATTTATATTATTAATATTTTCCAAGTTGAATAAGGTTGTTTGATCCTTAGGATTTTATGAACAAGCTGTTAAGAAGGTAAACTAGTTTTAAACCCTCTTAAAACACTAGCTATGTAGCACTTGGAGATATATTTGTTGTATTGTCCCATAATTAATTGTTTGATAATATTTTATTATTTTATTTTGTATAGGAATCATCCATATTTCTCCAGGTTATATTTAGAGGTTGTCATAGTATGTGGGCCCCACTCAAAAGGTAAGTTTGAAAAAGTTTAGTTTGTGCTCAAGTTGTACATTGGACCTGATGAATAAATTGTCATTTAAGTAATTATGGGATTTATTATTCATGTACATGATCATTTCATATCATGTTTGAGCTTGAGGATGTACTGTTATGCCCTATTTTTTAAGACTGTTTTGGGGCAATTTTTGATTTGAAGCAATTTAGCTTTAAAATATTTTGGAGGTGCTACAATCATACTTATGGCTTGTGTTAAGTATTTTAATGAACCTGAAGTAACTATATTTCCATTGGCATATCACACTTGTTTTTTTAGGTTATTTGATGAAGTTATGGCTTGTTTATGAAGACTAGTTTTGAGGGTGCTTGGTTGTGCATGGTCTCAAGTAGGTTTCATGACATGAGAAGTTGTTGCAGAGTGTTTCATGGTTACTAGAGGTTTTGAAGGCTTATAAAACATGTATAATTTTTTTCTATGCTATTTTGAAGTTTTTTTTTTCTCTAGAACATTCCCTTTGTGGCAAGTTGCTTGTTTTGGTTTTTAGGGCTTCTTGAGTCCTAATGGAGGTATAGATGGTTCTAAGTGATGGTGGAGACCTATATGGTCCTATGAATGATATTTTTATAATTTTATTATGATTTTGGGAGTGTTTTCACTCTATTAATTCCGGCCTAGATGATTTATAATGCATAAATAGGTATAAAAGCAAATTATAAAGTTCATTTGAGCTTATTGTGCAAGTGAAGGAAACATGTGAGCTAGGGGCTGTTGGGAAGGAGGTGAAGAACATATTTGTGACCTTGATGAGAGGGAAATGATTTTTTTATGTTGTTATAGAGAGAGAAGGCATGTGTAATCTAGGTCATTGATTCAAATCAGCTTGAAGAAGAATCATGTGTGTAAGGAAGGCTAGAGAAGAGTTTTGAGAGAGACAGAAGGAGAGTGAGCTTCATGGTGTCATCATTAGTTTTGAAGAAAAAAATAAGAGATGAAAAATATTTCTAATAGATTTGGTTGGTGTTGAGTCATCTTAGGTATTTGATCCTCCTTATAGGGTTGGTGCTCTACTAAACTAGGGGTTGATGCTCTTTGTGGGGTTGGTGCCTCACTGAACCTAGGGGTTTGTGCTCAACTAAATTTGAAATAAAGCATATATAAAGTTTTTTTCAATGTTTTTCCTTTCATTGAGGGTTTCCCACTTAAATTTGGTGTACTTGTGTTATTTTGTTCTCATGGTGCATGCTTATGTGGTTGATCAATCATTGCTTAATCTATATGTTGTTGAATGGTTGATGGATGTTAATGTTTAAGAGATTTTAAGTTATAATACCTCAGTGATTCACCCTCCCTCTCAGTGGTTTTGCTTCTTAAAATTGGTAAGAGAAAGGCCTTTGAAGTAATCTGAACAAGCTTGAGGTGATCCTCTGAAGCACAAGATGGTCAAGCTATGGATTTTTGTAATAAAAGCCTTGAAGGAGCAAATATATTTCTCAAAGGTGGATATGGAATATCATATCTCAAATGGAAATGATCTTTCAAGTAGTACAAGGTATGTAAGTTTATTCAATTAACATTGGTTTATATGCAAAGAGTTTTCTCATAGGGATATAAACTACAGTCATCATTCTCCATGGAGGAATAATAGAGGCACGAGAAAATTTTTATGTTACAATTACAGGTAAAGGGGTCATTTTAAGAATTATTGCAAGGTATGTTATGGAAATAATTATAGTATGCATCAATAAAGAGAGTACTAGAGGTGTCATGATAAAGGACACTTTGGAAGATACTATCCTAATAGAGCTTGGAGGTTCTCAAGTAAAAGCAAGAAAGTTGTTTCTTGGTTGTTGTTCTAAATGAAATGGTTTTTTCCATAAGATAGTTGAATCCAAAGAAAAGTATGGATACCTAAGTCAGTAAAAATTAATCTTATTGAGTCCAAGAATGAAGTTAAATTGGGTACCAAGGTGGATTAAGGACCTAGATTGAAGAAGTCAGTCAAATCTATCATGAAAGAAGATCCTATTTGTAAGGTCAAGAATGAGCACGAGACAATCAAGTTTTCCAAGAAGTCAGATCATGATGACCTTGTGAATAAGGATCAAGAAATAGTCAAGATGAGTCTTAATCTTCCTACAAGTCCTAGTGGACTATTTTCCATGAAAGATAACAAATAAAATTTTGTAAAGCTCCAAGAGTACATGTTTCCAACCTATATGGAAAAGAAAAATAATTGAATCATCAATCCTAGAGTGCCTAATAATACCAAGAGGTTAGTGAAGTCATTCAATCAGTATCATAGTTGTAAGTTGGATGAGAAATATATGTATATTTTATAATCTCTTGAGTTCATGATATTTTATACTCTTAAGTGATATGTGGTGTCTTCATTATGCTTCTTGAAGGCATTCACCATCCAAGTGAAGCAATAGTAAGGTATTTTGATCATGTTGAGGACTTGGTGAAGATGTTTGAGGGATGTGTTTTCATGATCTTCTTAGTTTATATAAAAGAGGTGTGTTAATATTTTATGCTCTTATAATAAAGGCATGTATTGTTGTTAGACATATTATGAAGGTGTGTGTTGAGATGTCTTGAACAGATCAGTCTTTTTAAAGGATGTAGTCTTTGTTGTTGAGCAATCAAGAGAGAGATTTGTTTAAATGATTTTTTTGAATATTAACAGTATAGGAGATAGGTTTATCGTGTTTTTATGTCCGAGTTAGGTCTATGATGGCTAAGGAGATAAGAGGGCTTTCTCTTTATAGACCTAACTATCAAGATGATGAAGATTATTTTGAGGTGCTTTTAAGAGGTGAAAAATGAAAAATGTCATAGAGGTATGTTTAGTAACTTAACGTGTTATTGTGCTTCAATAAAGAATATCATGTAAAGGTCCACGGTTAGTAAGTTTGGAATGTTTGGTGACTTGACTAGTTCTATCAAAGTCATGAAAGTGTGTTACTTGGTGAGGATACATTATATGAAGGTTATGGCATGCTTCAATGGTTACCTAGAAAGTAGATAGCTAGTTGAAGTAGTAAATATTACAAACCTATGTGTGATACTATTGTAAGAGATGTCTTGAAGACTTTTTTAGGTCTAAGATAACTATCCTATATGCTTGGAAAAGGAATGAATACCATTATGGATTCATAAGGTGTTCTATATCGATGATAAGAAAGATTTTAGATATAGAATCAGGTTTAAGGATGTGATATTCAATCTAAGGAATGATATATGAGCTCAAGGTTTGGTATAGCTACAAGTGAAAGATTGTATGATGAACTATTATGTCTGGTGACCTAGTATTGATTTGAGACTCTTGTAAAGATATGAATTTTTTTCTCAAGTCATGTTAGTGTTGTTCAAGTTATGAGAAATACTATATGTAAAGTCAAAAGTTTGACCTTGATGGTGAGTAGAGAGGTTTTTCAAGGTCTTTAAATATGTTTCAATTGTGTAGAATTTGGTCAAACCTAGGTTTGTTATAGTATTGCTAGTACAATCATATTGAGAAGCTGTGAAAGATGATCACATGGATGTGAATTTTTAAGAGATATATTGCTTCCAAATGAACTCAAAGCATCATGCATAATCTATTTCAGATTTGGGAGAAGTATATTTTATTTCTATAACAAGTGCTTCAAAGTTCAAATTCTTCAAGGAGGGATGTTTTATCCTTACAAGAAGTAAATCTTGTCAGATTCGGTTGAAAAATTTACGGTTTCTAGGCATCAAGAAAGGGCTAAGAAGTTTGCAAGACCAAATTGTATGAGTCAAATATATAAGAGTAAATTTTAACAGTTATGGAGTAGATGGAATCAAGATCTCGGTAGACAAAGTACAACATCAAAAGTAGGAAATGGTCAAAACTGGTAAGAAATTTTGCAGAGTCTTTTGAGGATAGAGTTTTTCATTTGTATGAAATGGTATGCATTCCTTTGCTTATATATTCATTTCTTACTAAAGTTGCGAAATTCTCTTATTTTAGCTAAGGTTGAAGGTTTTTGTTTGTTAGATTGTGAGAAGCATGTTTGAAGCATGTGATAGACCAAATATAATTTGTTGAGTTGTATCATTTTCTAATAAAGTTTGAGAGAATCTTGAATTTATCCCATAAAGGTGAGTATGGTTTCGAGAGGTTGATTTTTAGCTCTGCAATGAATCGAAGTATATTTTTCATGAAGGTATGTTTATGAAAATTCATTTGAAATGCATAAAATGAGTTAACTAAAGGTAGAAGAATAGACATAAGGGTTTGCGAGGAAATATGAGATCATGAGAACATGAGTTGCATTGATCATTATCGGGGTTTTCTTTTGAGGTCTTGATGTAAAGAGTATTGTATGCCTAGTTTTGTGTTTTAGTTCTAAAAATCTAGTTATCAGTATTGACATTAGTGTTTCAAAGGTATACGCTTAAAGAAATGTTCTTGGAGATGTAGAAGTTAGGAAGATAGGTTTGGAATCAGTATAGAAGGTACCTTGAAGGTCTAGCAGGTAATGTGACTATTTGAGGTATGCATATGCTTTAAGTTGCATTTTGTGTTTCTTAGAAAGCATGTGAAGGTTACTAGCTATATGATGATTTTTTGAGCACTGAGGGAGGTGTGGTTGAGTGATCTGATACTATTGTATGTATGTGGGTATGTATGTTTGTACTTGTGGCATATGAGGAACCAAAATTGACCTATATGTGTGCTCTTGGAGGAATGGTCAAACAATATTAGTTTAAATACTATGGTATGTGATCATGTGAAGATTTGTCTACTAAGCCCAATATGTTCTTAAAGCTATAGAGCTTGTATAGGTATGTTAATTGGTGTGTGTGTGTGTGTGTGTGTGTGTGTGTGTGTGTGTGTGTGTGTCATGAAGGGGAAAAATTCTAAAGTTTGTGTTTAGGGATGAATTCAAAAGGAATCTTGAAGGACTTAGTCATTGAAGATGTTGTTCCTTGTTGTCTTATAGTCATATTTATCTCTAAAGGAGTGCTTGATCTCATGGGAAATAAGAAAATCATATTTTAGCCCTAAGTGCGATAAAACATATTAAGAGGTCTTGAAGTTCAAATAACAAGTATGAATAGACATATTATGCTTCATATGGTATGTATTGAGATTTAGTATGTTGTTAAGAAGGTGTGAATGTAATGTTGATCCTAAAATGGGTCCATAAAGTTGTAGAAATATTGAGAAACAAGTTATAGGGGTTTGAAATCTAGGAAAGATAATGTGATATAATAAGGACATGAGGTGCTAGAGCATAATAAATCCTGAAAAATGAGGATATTATAGTAAGACTTAATAGTTTGCGATTGACTATATTGTAGTCCAAGATATTTGTTTCTCTGCCTCTATATACAATTCTTGATGGATTTATAGAAGTGTTCTAATTTTAGTTGAGTACGAAGGTCAAGTTTGTTCATTTGAAGCTTGTTTTCTAAGGATTCAAGGTCTAAATGAGTCATGAAGATAGGGAAATCTACCTAGTTGCTAGAGCGGGTGGTCAACAATCTATGAACAAGTTGAAACAAGTTATCAAGAGAGTAAGGTTATTGAATGTTGTCATTCTAATAATTATTTGAGGTATTAAGAGGTAAGATTGTTCTCAAGGGGAGTTGAGTAGGTTGAGGATGCTGACAGAGTATGAGAAGTGTCATTGAAACTTATGATTATATTGACCATTCTTCCTAGAAATGGTTGTTGAGTATTTGCATCTATTGTATGTTAGTTCATGGTCAAGGTCCGAGTCTATGTTAGAAGAATACGTGGTTAAATATGGTGCCAGTATGTTGTTTGGAATAGTATAGGACTCGGGGAATTTAGTTATGTTGAGATCGGATCAAGAAGGCGAGTAATTTGGATCTATGAAGACATGTTTGAAGCTCCATAAGCTATCATGATAAAGGTGTCATGAATACAAGAAGGCAATTTAAGACCTTGAAATGTGTTTTTGGTTGAGAATTCATTGAAAGGTAAGTTCTTTTTATGAAATTTTTAGGGGATAATGTGTTGTGTACTCATAAATATTGAGTAAGTTGAAGAATTGCATTGGCTAAGGGGGTATGATTGCTCTTGTGTTGCTTAAAGAGTCAAATCGAGATGAATAGGTCAAACGTACCTTATTTGTTTTTGTTGATGTTTCAAACTAAGAGGTGATCATATTGTGTTGTCGAGGAAGAAGTTATTGAAGGTATGTATCTCTGTCATTAATTTCAAAAGGGGGAGAATAAGCTAATGGCGTATATATTCCTTAGGGGAGAATGTTGTTTTTTAATTTTTTCCATAAAAAGATTTGCTATAAATGACAAAGGGCCTGAGATTGTTGGAATTTTGTTTTCATTGACGTAAAAGTATGATGTTCTCATAGTTTTCATTGATTGTATTGATATAAAAATAGATAAGAAAAATGAAGGTCTATTGGTACTACAAGTCAAGTTGAGTTTCATGTTTAGATTGCTTGGTCCTGGTGATGGTGCATGGGCTCTTAAGTTAGTCCGAGGGCTTGTATAGGTGATTCATTTATTAGAGGATGTTGTTATGATTTCATAGAGTGTGATAAACATCATTATAGGTTTTCAAAGGTGCCTAAGTGATGAGGAGGTCAGATTTAGCGAAACAAGCATGTTGAGGTTCTTTTTCTTGAGGCCCAGAGAGAAGAATGATGTAAGTAATTATGAAGTGAAGCATGTAGAAGTTGTGTGAGATTGGTGAGAGCATGATAAACATTAGTATGATGTGTAAAGACACTCACAAGTGTTATAAATTGTTGGTTCGGGTGTTAGTCATTGATTTTAGGACTATTCCTAGACCTAACCTTAAGAAAACTTGTCTGGTGTGGTGGAGTCAACACTTATGGCTGTATTTGGGAAAAATTGAGCATTAAAAATGTATCAAAAGGTTGATATGATGTTGTGGTTGATGTTTCAGGTCCTATTTTGAAGGTTGAAGCAATAAATTACATTTATCCCTTATCGAGTTCCCAAAGGTGAAATTTTGAGCTAAAAGATTATTTTTATGATTGTTGAGAGTGTGTGATTTGCATTAGGTCCAAATATATTAGGGATAGTTGAATAGGTATATTATGAATATTTTCCAATTGGAATGAGGTCATTTGATTGTCATTTTTTATGAACAATTGTTAAGAAGGTAAACAAGTTTTAAACCCTCTCAAAACCCTAACTATGTATGACAGGAGAGATCTTTGTTGTCTTGAGCCAAAATTTATTGTTTGAGAAAATTTAATTATTTTAAGTTGTATAGGACTCCTACATATTTCTTTATGTGATATTTATAGGTTGTGACAACATGTGGGTCCCACTCAAAAAAGTAAGTTTCTACAAAAGTTTAGTTTTTGCTCAAGTTTTCCTTTGGACCTTATGACTAAATTGGAATTTAAGGAAGTATGGGATTTTTATTCATGTAAATTATGATTTTAGATCATGGTTGAGCTTCTAGAAGGTCTATTGTTCCCTATTTTGCAAGACTAGTTTTAGGAAGTTAGATGCGGTTTAGTTGCGAAATATTTTAAAGGTAATACAATACAATTTATGGCATGAATTTAGTTTTGTAATGATCTTGAGTTCATGATATTTCCATTAGTATATCACATTTTTGTTTTTGAGGTCATTTGATGAAGTTATGGCTTGTTTATCATGAAGACTAGTTTTGAGGGTGCTTAGTTATGCATGGTCTCAAGTAGGTTTCTTGGCATGAGAATTTGTTTCAAAGTGTTTCATAGTTACTGGAGGTTTTGAGTGCCTATTAAACATGTCTAAGTGTGTTTCATGCTTTTTTGAATTTGGTTTTTCTCTATAAAATTCTCTTTGTGGCGAGTTGCTTGTTTTGGTGTTTTAGGGCTTCTTGACTCCTAATGGCGAGTCTAGATAGTTCTAGATGATGGTGGAGACATATATGGTCCTATGAATGATATTTTCATCATTTTTTTATGAGTTTGGGAGTGACTTAACTCTATGAATTCTGAACTATATGATTTATAATGAAGAAAGATCTATAAAAGTAAATTAAAAAGCTCATTTGAGCTCGTTGTGTAAGTATTGGAAAAGTGTTAGCTAGGGGGTTGTTTGAAGGAGGTGAAGAAGGTATTTGTGACCATGATGAGATGAAAACTATGTTATTATGGTGTTATAAAGATATATCAAGTATGGTTGAGATAGCTCATTGATTTAAATCAGCTTGAAGAAGAAACATGTGTGCAAGGAAGGCTAGGGAGGAGTTTTGAGAAAGATAAAAGGAGAGTGAGCTTCATGGTTTCATCATTAGTTGTTGCAGCAACAAATCAGAGATGAAAAATATTTCTGATGAATTTGGTTGGTGTTGAGTATTTTTTTGGGTTGTATCCTCCTTGTAGGGTTGGTGCTCCTAGTGGGGTTGGTGCTCCTTGTTGAGTTGGTGCTCAACTAAATTTAAAAAAATTACTATATAAAGTTCTGTTTTAGTGTGTTTTCTTCCCCATGATGGTTTCTTACTTAAATTTGGTGCACTTGTGTTATTTTGTTTTCATGGTGCATACTTATGTGATTGATTAATCATTTCTTGATCTATATGTTTTTGAATGGTTGATGGATGTGAATGTTTAAGAGATTGGTACTTTTAATGGCTCGCTGATTCACCCCCACACTTAGTGATTATGCTTCTAACATCCAAATGAGTTGAAATCCTTCTAAAACACCATAAAAGACACCCGAAGACACTTTAAGACCAAAATTATAAATAGCACCAATTTGTTTTTGTGTTATTTTTTTATGTTATTGCATCAAATCCTTTAATTATAGATTAATTTCATCATGAAAGACAATTAGATTTAGAAAATTAGCTATGGAAATGGTAGTGGAGTATCATCATAAATGGGTTAGCTACAAAATAGCTCTAGATATGGATACAAAAATAATATTATTTCAAGTACACCCTGGGTAGCTTTCCTACATACATAGCCTAGAGGAGAAATACGTCCTCAAGTTGCATCTTACTAGTGAAAACATTTGAAATAAGAAAATTTTGGGGAATTTTATTGAACTTGAATCGTGGTAAATTTTAATGCCACCCTAAAAAACAACATAGATAATACTTGGTGAATGTCAAAAATGAATTTCGAATGTAAGGTGAATCTTAGGAAAAATTGTTTCTTGAGGATGGAATTTTTTTGGGAAAATTGAGTGAAAGGTTGATGACACAACATTAGTGGAAGATAGCATGATATTGTAAGGTAGCACCTAAAATGCTACCGGTGACTAGTATCATTATTCATGTTACCACTAGTAGCATTCTATATTCCACTGGCTAGAAACATCCAGAATGCAACCATTCAACATCATCTCGTAATTCTACCATCTGGTAGCATGGAGAATGTCATCATACAATAGCATTCAAAATGCTACCAGCCAGTAACATGTAAAATACTACCAACTAGTATTATATAGAATGATCTTGGATGGTAGCATACAAAATGCTAGTGCTCTTGGCTAGTAGCATTATGTAAGCTATTGTGCGGTGGAATTCCACTTGCTACCATCTTGCAACATTCCACATGTTACCGGATAATAACATGTAGAATGTTACTTTGGCTGGTGGCATATGGAATGTCGATGACCGGTATCATTATGTATGCTACCGGTTGGTTGTATCTTTCATGCTACCAGATGGTAGCGTTCGCATGCTACCAAATTGTAGCTTTTTATGTGCTGATGGTCAATAGAATTCAAAATGTTGTCGACCAGTAACATGCAAACACATTACCAGTTGGTAGCATAATACATACTAACTTCTAGTAACACTCTCCCAGTTTCTCTATATAAATCCATTGAGCCTATCCATTTTCACTTTACAGGAATTGAGAAACAAGCCTCCCGTCCTCTAAAAACTAGCCCACAATCCAACTCATCTCTAAACCAGGAATGTCATCTCCGAGTCCGAGAAATAGGCATTTAGGTGATATCTAAACAATAGGGTTATATCCAATGTCCAAACATGAACATCTAGCTGCATATTTGAGTTTTTACAAAAATTCAATAAGGAAGACCAATTCCATAGTGTAGGAACAACCTCGGGCTCAGGATCAGGCTAACATCTATAAGTTCTCTTACAAGAGCTTTGTGTTTCCATAGCTATAAAAACTCCTATCATATCCCAATTCATTTTCACAATGGATTGATGCCTCGTTTCATAGGGATATTTTATATGCCCTTATTTCCTATAGATACCAAAACACTCAAAAACCTTCTATCAACCTATGAAAGTTCTTCTTGTACTTTTTTTTCAAACTCCCATCACACACACTATCCTTTAGAATGTCCTTGAAGACATTCATCATTTGACATCACTACCACACAAATATGTGGATCCTATCACAATGAAGGCCATTTTATCGATGAAGATATCAAGTATTTGGAGTCTCATTACCAATTATCCATTGATGTAACTACTGGTAAGTATCATGTTACTATTTTACCAATTATCATATTATTGTTTTACCATTTTCTAATTTTAGGAATTTTTATTGTCTTATTTAATATTGATAAATTATCTCCTTACATTTATAGGTTCCCAAAATCCTTCAAAAAGGGGAATTCCCCTCAAGGATTTCACTAACCCTTTTCTACAAGGTATGGTGTAGTTTTTCCAATCCAAAATCATATTGAAGTGCAAATATATGGATTTTCCCTTTTAGGCCCTTATATATATATATCGTGTGCACCCTCAATGGCGAAAAATATTATTGGTGCACTTTCTTATACACCTAGATAAGAAATGACCTAAGCATCATAAATGTGAATGAGATTGTTACTATTAATTCTAAAAAAATTACTATTGATTTTTATGAATCTTTTTTGAATTTACGTTGTGACCCTCATCCCACCACCCTAAACACCAAGCTTGCATCTATGTTTTGAATAGTTTAACAGCAGGAGGTCGGTCCCATCTCCCAAATTTATGATTATTTACATTTTAATCATTATCATTAATATCATTAATAGTTTATAAATTATATTTGGAATTAATATTTAGTTTATTGTTTAATGATAATAAGGGATGGTTGTTGTAACTACAAGCAAAAGAGAGGCTTCCAGAAGAGGGAATTTACCACCAAATTTAAGATATTTATTTAGTGTTTCAGAAGATCGGCAGACCGAGGACTTGGACACTGACTCGGTCCACTCCACAAATAAGCTCTTATCTAGTGAACGGATGAGGAGGAGTTCCATAACTCCTCATGTAATTGAAACATCCAATGTGCCACTAATACTAGGTTTTTAATATTTCTATATTCCAATATGTTAAATGTATATAATTTCATCTAAATATAAATAACTTGTTTAAATTCCTTTGGTGCAGTAACTTCCAAAGAGCTCGGGTTAAAGGAAAGTCATTGATATTTCAAATTTAGAATGTCAAATACTTTCAAATATCAATACAGTTGCGAAGGATCTAGTTGAGTCAAGTGTTTTAAAAGAAGGTTCTAGTGCAACTACAGAGGGCTCGAAACACAAATAAAATAGCCTACTTCTTAAGAAAGTAGTTGCAAGTTGAAATTGTGTAAATTATCATTTAGACTACTTGTAATTTGGAAAACAATGTAATATTCAGACTTTCAATATATATACTTTTCTACTAATTTTTATCTTCTAAGTTCTTCATTATATGAAATATTGAGAGTTTAAATTTATATGGTGTTGTACTTGTATAATTTTCATGTGTATGTTCTATAAATAATACTATGATATTATGTTGATTTGATATGAAATTTGATTTCTAGAAATACCATGCGGGGTTCATTTTAAGAAGCCTCTGGGAAATTGGAGGTGGAATATCCCTAGTGAATATACATGGAACCACTTTCGTGGGCACGGTGAATTGTCAAGGTTTTTGAGTAAAATTATCTCTGGAAGAATCTAAGGCGTCGCGAGTCACATGAAAATTGAGTACATGTGGTTGTCATAGGACAATAAATATTTCTTGTTATGTGACGATAAAAAAATTTGCACCACATTAAAGTATGTTCAATGTTGTCGTAAAATAGCAAAGTTTTTTTGCTAGATAACATTTTTTTTCGTGCGACAATAAAATTTTATGTCGCATGACAACACATTGTTTTGTCACACGATAGAAAAAATTATTATCACACATCAAAGCAAGATTTTTTTCACACAACAACAACATTTTTTGTCGTGTGACAAGAAAGTTTGTTGTCAGTGACAACAAAATATGTTATTGTGTGACAAACTTTTTTTATCGCATGATTAAGTAAATTTTGTTGTCACACGACAAAAATTTTTCTTGTCGAGAAACACTTAGACCTTGTTTTCATGCATCTATGTATTCTTGAACTGTCACACATCTTGACCTTTCTCTTGTCACATAATCTAATACCGAAACCCTACTCCTACCCTATAAATACCCCCATCAGCCCTCATTTCACACACTTATCACAACTTTTGCTTTGTGCTCACAGTTCTCACATGTCTCGTATTCAACGGTCAATTCAATGCTCATATCTCCCTCTCTTCTCATTCCTCGGTGCTCAATGCTCAATGCTTAGTGCTTAATGCTCGGTGCTCGGTGCTCAATGCTCGGTGCTCGGTGCTCGGTGCTCGGTGCTCGATGCTCAATGCTTAGTGCTCGGTGCTCGGTGCTCGGTGCTCGGTACTCAGGTACTCGGTGCTCGAGTGCTCAATGCTCGGTGTTTGATTCAAGTCTCAATTCAAATTTCCTTTGCAAAAATTTTAAAACAAAATATAGGTTTAAAAAAATTCCAGGTTTCTTGTTCAACTCGGTTTTCCTATTCATCTATTAGTTTTCAAACCTAAGCCTACATATTTCAAGAAACTTAAACTATCCGTAGAAAAATCACATGCCTCAACCTATAGATTCAACTATTTAAGGTCTTGACTCAACTCAAACTACGTCATGGCAACTCAAACTATCCAGGCCACCACCCTACCCAAGATCCAATACAGGAACTTAATGTGTCCACATATTAATGTAGTCTTGTAATTGAATGAAACATACAAGGAATGGGTACATGATTGTGGGTTTGAAGGACTAGTTAACATGCCACAAATTGAGACAAATGTATCTGTTCTAAACTACCTCCTTTTGAAATTCAATCCAAGTAAATGGAAAATTCATTTTGACTTTACCAGATGGACACACATTCAGATTTAGTTTTGATTCTACATATATTCATCAATTGTGAGACCTTCCTTTCAAATATTGTAGCCTTGTTACAACCAAATCCACTTTGACAAAAGATGATAATATTTTCCTTGAATCCTATTACAATTTCCATGTTGATGGTACATGTTTTATTTTTTTGAATTTCAATTTTATTTAACATTTTAATTTTGATATAAATTGTGCTTGATTTCTTATTTAATGACTTTTTGCAGCAAATCTCAACAAATCAAGACGAGGAGTTAATGTGCAAGGAGTTGCACACAATTTTCTTCAAGCCATGATATCATTTTTTCAAGCAAGAATAATTTTTTTAGGGTAGGTAGGTAGATATTCCCCATTGGGCTATTTCCTACATTCTCAATGATCGAAAGAAAAAAATTTATTGGTGCACATACTTATCAAATAAGATAAAAGTTGATATTGCCAATATTCAATTTTAGAAAAAAACCAATTGTTTGTTCCAAAACTATATCCTTGCTCTTTATTTCAAGGCATATCATAATTTACAAGGTGAACCCACTCCTACTTGCATGAATGACCAAATGAAGCAATTTTCCATTTCAATTAAAGAACAAAAGGTTAATAAATTATATTTTGATGTTAGTAATATTAGACTTGTTATAACTTATATTTGGAGTTTAGTTAGATTATTCACTTTTGTTTTCTTGTTTACATTATGTAGAAAAAAATTTGGTCACCATTCTACAAAAAAAGAGCATCGACATGAGATTTGTAGTCGACATGGATGCTCACTCATCACCTCAGCCTCAAGTGTTTCAATTAGTAAAACGATCAAGATGTAATACCCCTAACATTCAATATTGTTTTTTTTTACATTTTACCATTTACCATTTAACATTTTGCAGGGACTTTGGACTACCCTCCACATTTACCACTACAATCATCACCCACTCAATCACTCCAATCACATAAATTTAATCACTCACACCAAATGTAACCCCCAACTCCACCATTCCAATCACCCACAGGTCCCACACAATCATCTCAAATTCAAACGCAACTATTACGAGGTTCCCTTTATTGAAGGTATAAATTGTTTCTTTTTGTAATTTTTTTAAAAATTATATAAGTTAGTAATAATTGTTGTCTTGGCGGTGGGTTCTAATTCATCACCATCTATTCAAACAATGCCACCTCCTCCACCAAGTACCACCATTCCAACTCAAATTTCCAACAAGAGGAAGAAATACCACTGGTAAATGCATGACACTTCTAGCCCCAGTAAGGACACTAAACATTGCTTCTGAATTTCCCAATCTCTCTTTCGGTGGCGTGCCCAATACAACGGGAAAATCAGTTTTAAATCAAATTAATTTGGAAGAATATTATTTGGGCATTGGTAGCATGACCCAATAGTTTTCTATACATGTGATATGATTCAAGGCACACAAGTATGTTTCCGTTTCGATGTATTTATTTTAACATTGATACATATCAATTTCTTGTCAATTTTTATATTTTTAAATTGCTTCAAGTTTTAATATTTAAATTTATTTTAACACATAAATAGGATCAAGGCACAAAATGACAACAAGAGGCAACACAGATACCTCAAGCATCAACCCCCATCCTCTCCATCCTCTTCATATAGTGACCGAGATGATGCGAGACAAAATTTAACATCATGCATATAAGCTGAATATCAAGATATTTCAAACCATAACTTATTAGTGTCTCTACATAAAGGATCATCTATAAGCCTATAATGCCTATAAACTAGTTAAATTTTCTCAATCCTTGTACAATCATACAAATATCACTAAAATGGTCTTCTTCCTTGACTATAACATGCATACAAATTCTTATCTCATGCTAACACTCCCCCTTTATGCTAACTCATTCACCAAAAGTTCACCAAGGACTCCTTTCACCAACTTATCTCTGTTTACTCTTGGTTTCTTCTTGTGAGTTCTTGGAAACTTTAATAAATTTAGCTTCTTTAATCCTCCTAAGGTTTCCCTTTCCTTCTTCCCCTATTCAACATCGCACTCACTTGTTATAAATCATCATAAAATGCATTCAAGATAGCACAAACATCTGATAAAAAATGCACAGTAAAAAATAAACACCAAATATTATAATATGCAAATTGAATTCATCCAGGATGTTAATTACAATGATGGAGGTTACATTTTATAATGTTTGATCTCCTACAAAGGTGGATTCAAACTTCATCTTCAATCCCTCGTATCACTCTCCATGAATCTATCAAATTTATCCCTAGGATATCTCTCACATCCCTCACACACCAAAATAACTATGTGAATTGTTTATTAAACAACTTCATTCACACACAACTATTAACTATATTATTAATATGAGTTGTATTAACTCATTATTAATAATATTACAATTTATTAATAATGTCACAATATATTTGTAACATTCACTCCCCTATTGTTAACATTATTAATTCCCAATATACACTCCCCTAATGTTGACAAGGTAGAAAAAATAATCACACTTCCTTCTGCAACTTGCCGCCCATGCATGCTCATGATCTAGATGGTTTTGTAGGACAGCCAACAACCTGCAAGGATGGTTTTCTAAGGACAACCAACAACCTCAAAAAATGATGGTTTTACAGGAAAACCAACAACCTAAAACAAAGGATGGTTTTACAAGACAACCAACAACCTAAAACAAAGGATGGTTTTAGGACAACCAACAACCCAAATATCATGTTGTTTCTTTTCCTTTGTGCTTTCATCTATCCACTATGTCTTTCCTTCAGGGAATATGTAGGAACCACTGCTTATTGAATAAAAACTGAATAGAGAGAAAATTGAACATTGAGACCATGTTCCAATTCCCCCCTCAATGTGAACATTTCACTTATTCAAATAGGAACTCTAAAATCAAATATGAAATAAAAGAAAACACACACACACACACACACGCCACCATAGCTTCATGTGGCCCCATCATTGGTGACTGACGAGAGGTCGTTGATTGAACTCTAGCCTCTATTGCCTCCATGTATACATGTTGCTAACTTAGTTAAATATGATCATGATGCTCAATAATTACATACCTTACCCGAACGTCGGATTCCACCGAAAATGCGTTCATAAGGCAAAAAAATATTTTCGGACTTTTACAATGACACAAATTTTAGATTGACAACATAACCAACTATTTTGAAACTTGACTAAGTGACTCTTAACCAAGATAATATTATTAATCCTAACATCACCTATAAAAATAACTCCCTAATTTTTTTTTAAATGTCATGTAGTCATTTTTACCATTAACATAAAGAAAGGAATCCCATGCGCATCGGCCTATCACCCAACGAAATTTGGACACTCACATGAGGCACGCGCTTGGGTTCCGAGTCTCTCTTTTATGTCAGTTTTAGTGGGAAACATCATCTATGATCTGTGTTTAAAAAGGACCTTTAAATGGATTCGGGACATACAAGAACCATAGGGCTCAAAACAGCCTCTAGATCCTTGCAGTCATTCGGGTATACTACTTTACGTGAAACTATAATGTGCATCATTTTAAAAAGAACATACAAGCATCTATACTTAGCATGAAAGGAAAGATAACTCATGAGAGAGAATTATTTATCGAATCATTGATATTCATGTATACATATAATAGGTAACCTCATTACATCCATTTGATCCATTACGAGTGTCACGAGAGAAGCGGACCATAGTCATGCATTATCTTTGGACTTACGTAACTAAGCTACCAAAAATAAAAATTACAATCCTATGCCTAAGACATCCTCTCCCAAATGTAATTATCCATTAGTAGAGTCCTCACAGTAATTCGGTACCACTCCGCGCATACTCTTTGTCTCCCTCTTTTACTCTATAGGCACCTATATTTATAGCTCTCTGGGCTGCCAACTCACCCTCCAAGCACCTTGGAGATCTCGATGCCAAGTGTCGAATGTGGTCCTTCATGTGAGCATGCTTCTCCAAGCCATAGCTTTCCACTTTATCTCATGATGTTCTTCTAGAAGATTCCATCGCAGAATGCTCCTTCCTAGGCCTTTGTTGTCGAGGATGGCATCTTATCCATGTGAAATCGGGTCATGCTTTTCACGTGTTACTACTCAGACGCGTTCAAATCAACTAAGTCCGAACTCTTGGTTACGAGCACAGTGTCGCGTGCTTCCTTAAACCCCTTCTCTTAAACACTCCTTCATGCACTTTTACCTTGATCGCCACTCCATAAGCTGGGACCTTGCACACCTACATGCCTTCATACTTGGTCAATATTCTAGGGTCCAACATGACATATAGATTGGACATACATACTCTTGAAAAATGTTTGTTTATATATATATATATATATATATATATATACTTTTAGAGGATGACTCTAACGACCAACTAATGATTTTTAATATTAATTTTGAGAATGAATAAAGACTCCATTTAGATATGTGACCATCTATATTAGAATAACACTAGGCTTATTATGCGGAATCTAAAACAAGAGAGGACTTTAAAAACAATGATGGACGCATGCAATGGTGGATGTATATAATGACTTGACCAGACATAAAAATTAAAATAAAAATTTATTGCGTACCCGGACATGTTGAATTATGTGATCAACTACGTAATACTTGATTGCATGTCATTGTGAGCTTCAATTGTGCATGTGCCATGATCTACAACAAGAAAAATATGATTATCTAGTTCCACAAATAGTATCCACCGACAAATCGTATATCAAAACTAATGATTCTTCAACATTGATTGTCTCCTTCCACCATTCTAACTAATGTCTTGTTTTCCGTGTTTCTCAAAAATAGGATCTGGGTTAGGCTGAAAATTTTCTTTGTCATTTTTGCGCTATCCTTATTTCAACCCATTAAATTATAGAAAAACCCAGATTGTAGAAAAAAATGTTATGACTTTTCTTTTTCGCAGATTATTTTTTAAAAATAGACTTTCTTAATCACATTATCTATTCTCCTTGGAATGATAGAGACATGTGCAAGAATATCATGTGGATTTTTGAGAATGCAAAGAATACAATACATGATTTATTTTAAATTCTTTCCATAGTCTAATTTAATGAAGGGCATATACACACATGAAAGCAAATGGATCAATCAGAAAGAACTTACAAACCAAATCTTTGCAGGATGAGCTATGCACAACTAGAAAAGTTTCCAACGCCTTCAAATGAGAATCCTATTGGATGCATACACATTTGTTGCTATGGATTGCACATATTTCTCCAATCATAGAAAATTTTGTCCATTTTAAAGAATCATGCTAAACTCACAATTTAATTTCCATTCTTTGCTCCTAAAGAATGGCTGCTCTGATACCACTGATAAAAAATGCACAGTAAAAAATAAACACCGAATATTATAATATGAAAATTGAATTCATTCGGGATATCAATTACAATGATAGAGGTTACATTTTATAATGTTTGATCTCCTACAAAGGTGGATTCAAACTTCATCTTCAATCCCTCATATCACTCTCCATGAATCTCTCAAACTTATCCCTAGGATATCTCTCACATCCCTCACACACCAAAATAGCTACGTGAGTTGTTTATTCAACAAATTCACTCACACACAACTATTAACTATATTATTAATATGAGTTGTATTAACTCATTATTAATAATATTAAAATTTATTAATAATGTCACAATATATTTGTAACAACATCAAGTTGCCTTTCTTGTTA
The DNA here is from genome assembly GCA_018340775.1 of Taxus wallichiana var. yunnanensis. NCBI lineage: Eukaryota > Viridiplantae > Streptophyta > Pinopsida > Cupressales > Taxaceae > Taxus > Taxus wallichiana. Next base: position 417,244,718 of record CM031239.1, on the reverse strand, counting down.
GGATTATCCTTAAGACTAGTATCTTTCTCCAACCTAGCATCTAATGTTCAAGAACTACCAAAAAGGGGTTGTAAACTACATTATCCTTCTTATATAGTCTCTAATATGTGTGCCAAAACTTAGACTCTAACTCCCCTTATAACTCCTTTTATCACACTTTTTGCAATCTTGCTCTTAAACCCTTACTAGGTCTACTATAGGCAAGCTGTAATTGACATCCACATGCGCCTCCATCTGTGTGCTCCTCATAACGGAAATCATCACCCTTGGAACTACTGGTAATGCTGGTGCAGCGCACCCCATGATCAATGGCCTAATGGATTTAATCAATGAGCCTGTAGTCCTTAGTATCATGGGTTGTGGAGGTGTAAATCTTGCAGTAGAAAGACACATTCTTCCAGATTGCACACTGTAATAAGGGGCATCTACTTGCATCATGGTCCCCATGAAAAATTTCACAGTCCACTACTACAACGTGTATCGTCCTCCGGGGGAAATTATCCTTGACATGCCCCTCTACTTCACAATCTATGCACCATAAACCACTGCGAGTCTCATGGGCTAAGTTCGCAGATAGCTTCTCTAGCTGCTTAGCCATAGCGGAAATTTGAACCTCCAGGAATGAGCTAACACCAGTATCAATACTACTAATAGCCTTGGCGCGCAAAGCAGCCTTGACCTTCAATGCTTTACGCTGGTCTGTGAAAGTTTTATGAGATAAGGCCCTCCTAAAATGGGTGATCAATCCTCTAAAAAACCATTGGGCATGTTATGAAGGGTGGATATCATATGACAATTTATACAAGAGAGTCTTAAAGTACGCATCATACTCCCGCACACTCTCTCGCCATTCCTTATTGAATCTCCTTCAAAACACGATGCTCTTCTCGCCCAAATTCGGGAATGTCGAATTCTACCAAGAATGTGTTCTTTAAAGTAGTATAATCCACTACTATTTGATGAGGGTCATACTTTCTATACCAGCTATGTGCACACACCTGCAACATGGTTACAAAATAGCTAGCCTTCTGCTCCTGGGTTGTGATACCATTTGCGTGCCATAGTGATTCACACTTGTGAACATGTTCCGCAAAGCATCCTCAAAGTGCCTCTGCAATCCGGCAAATGTAGAGACATTTCAAAGAATACTTGAGGTGGTGGTTAGAGTCCCTGTCCTCTTGAGGCGAGCCTTGGTTCCCTACGGTGTTTCCTCTGTTGCTTGATCCACCAAGTCCACCGGGTCTTATGCCTCCGAGCCACTAGATCTGCTAGAACCACCGGGTCCAACAAGTCTGTAGGAAGGCTGTGCCCTTTGAACTATGTGTCAATGGTGCGTGATAGCACCCGCTACCACTACTTTTCCCACCACTCCTTGATGCGAGACCTGAAAGCTTGTATACTTGCTCCTTGTCCAAAGACTCCTCCAAATACTAGAATATGTGTAGCCATATAGGGAGGAACTGAAAAATTGTATCTCCTAGGCACATATTTTTCTCTTCCACTGATATCAACTGAATCAATAACACTTCTTCCTGGTTCTAGAAAATCAAGTGCCAGGGTTTGGTCACTGGGTGGGTTCAAATATGTGCTAACGACTCTCCTTTCTCTATGTAATGAACTCTCACCAGAAGGTGAAGGGGTCTCCTTATGCACTTACCAAGATGTGGTAGCACAGACTGCTTAGGTTCCACGTCCTCTACGTGAACATCAACTCCTTCCCACAACGTTTGTCTCCATATATCCATCACACTAGCAACCTCGCGTCATCTAGCAATCTCCCTTTCATGTGCTTCACTATACTTGAGCCATCTCTCTTCCCTCTCTTTTTGTGTCGTGGTATCTGTCATCTTCTTCCACCCAAGCTCCCTTACCTAGGGCTCGAGAATGGTTTAGTGGCCATTGTAAATGCCTCTAAACTCATGGTAACCATCAATATTTTCATAGATAGAGGGACAACACATAGAAACAATACTCTGGGCTCCCATAGAAACTCGAACTCAGTAACCTCTGGACAAGAATATGTGGAAATGGCATACTCCATAGTGTAGCTAGCCAGTACTCCTTTCCACCAATAATCTCTGACATAATTCAACATCGATCTGCATCCTGTAGCCTCTCGGTAGTCTTCTTGGGTCCACACATGCGATCCATAATGCCAACTTGATCTAGATGTATAGGCTGAAAGCCACTCATATAGTTCTAGTGGGAAGCAGCAGAATAAAGTCTCATACAGATCATGGTAGAGGTTCTCTTCTACCCATCTATGTGCATTAAATTCAGGTCCAGTCTTTGAATCTTTGAGAAAATTCATCCTTTGTGCTCTTGAACCACGATTCAATACTTTCCAACGTTAACCGCACTCTATCATTGCTCAATACACAGATCATGATGTATGATAATTCCCACTACAACTTTGAAAAGAGGTCATGGCAACGGAACCAAGATGTAGTCATTTTTACCCTTAACATAAAGAAAGGAATCCCATGCATGTCGGCCTATCACCTAGTGAAAACAAGTTGCTCACCCAAGGCACGTGCGGGTGCCAAGTCTCTCTTTTATGTGAGTTTTAGTGGGAAACATCATCTATGATCTGTGTTTAAAAAGGACCTTCAAATGGATTCAGGACATACAAGAACCATAGGGCTCAGAATGGCTCTAGATCCTTGCAGTCATTCTAGGTATACTACTTTACGAAACTATAATGTGCATCATTTCAAAAAGAACATACAAGCATCCATACTTAGCATGAAAGGAAAGAGAACTCATGAGAGAGAATTATTTATCAGAATCATTGATATTCATGTATACATATAATAGGTAACTTCATTACATCCATTTGAGCCATTACAGAGTGTCACAGAGAAGCGGCATTTGCAGTCATGCATTGCACTGGACTTACGTAACTAAGCTACCAAAAATAAAAATTACAATCCTATGCCTAAGACATCCTCTCCCAAATGTAATTATCCATTAGAAGAGTCCTCGATAATTCAGCGGCGCTTCACTCATACTCTTTCTCTCCCTCTTTTACTCTGTAGGCACCTGTATTTATAGCTCTCCTGGACTGCCAACTCACCCTCTAGCACCCTTAGATCCGATGCCAAGTGTTGGAATGTGGTCCTTCATGTGAGCATGCTTCTCTAGGCCTGAGCTTTCCACTTTATCTCATGATGTTCTTCTAGAAGATTCCATCGCAGGCATGCTCCTTCCTAGGCCAACCTGTCACCAGGATGGCATATTATCCATGCGAAATGGTGTCATGCTTTTCATGTGTTCTTCTCTAGACGTTCAAATCGACTAAGTCCCGAACTCTTGGTTTTGTATGCACGCGTCACGCACTTCCTTAAACCCTTCTCTTAAACCCTCCTTTGTGCGCTTTTGCCTTGCGCACCATTCCATAACTAGGACCTTGCACACCTACGCGCCTTCATACTTGGTCTATATTCTAGGGGTCCAACATGACATATAGATTAGACATACATACTCTTGACAAATGTTTGTTTATATATATACTTTTAGAGGATGAATCTAATGACCAACTAATGATTTTTAATATAATTTTTGAGAATAAATAAAGAATCCATTTAGATATTCGACCATCTATATTAGAATAACACTAGGCTTATTATGTGGAATCTAAAACAAGAGAGGACTTTAAAAAAACAATGATGGATGCATGCAATGGTGGATGTATACAATGACTTGACTAGACATACAAAATTAAAATAAAAACATTGATTGTGTACCCAGACATGTTGAATTCCGTGATCAGCTACATAATACTTGGTGCATGTCATTATGAGCTTTAATTTTTCATGTGCTATGATCTATATAAAGAAAAATATGATTATCAGTTTGCACAAATAGTAAATAGTATCCATGACAGATCGTATATCAAAACTCTGATTATTCAACATTGATTGTCTCCTTCCACCATTCGAGTGATGTTTTGTTTTCTGCGTTTCTCAAAAACTAGGATCTAGGATAGGCTGAAAATTTTGTTTTCATTTATGTGCATATCCTTATTTCAACCCATTAAATTATAGAAAAACCCGGATCGTAGAAAAAAATGTTATGACTGTTCTTTTCTCTGATTGTTTTTTAAAACAAACTTTCTTAATCACATTATCTATTCTCCTTGGAATGACAAAGACGTGTGCAAGAATATCATGTGGATTTTTGAGAATGCAAAGAATACAATACATGATTTATTTTAAGTTCTTTCCATATTATAATTCAATGAAGGGCATATACACACATGAAAGCAAATGGATCGATCGGAAATAACTTGCATGAAACTAGATCTCTGCGGGATGAGCTATGCTCAACTAGAAAAGTTTCCAACGCCTTCATATGAGAATCCTAATGGATGCATACACGCTTTTTCTATGGATTGCACATATTTCTCCAATCATACAGAAAATCTGATCTATTTTAAAGACTCTCTGCTAAACTCACAATTTAATTTCCATTCTTTGCTCCTAAAGAATGGCACTGCTTTGATATACCCGTGATAAAAATGCACAGTAAAAAATAAAAACCGAATATTATAATATGAAAATTTAATTCATCCTGGATGTCAATTACAATGATAGAGGTTACATTTTATAATGTTTGATCTCCTACAAAGGTGGAGTCAAAATTCATCTTCAATCCCTCATATCACTCTCCATGAATCTCTCAAACTTATCCCTAGGATATCTCTCACATCCCTCACACACAAAAATAACTACGTGAATTGTTTATTCAACAAATTCACTCACACAAAACTATTAAATATATTATTAATATGATTTTTATTAACTCATTATTAATAATATTACAATTTATTAATAATGTCACGATATATTTGTAACAACATCAAGTTGCCTTTCTTGTTAGGATTGTCCTTAAGACTAGTATCTTTCTCCAACCTAGCATCTAATCTTCAAGAACTACCCAAAAGGGGTTGTAAAATACATTAGCCTTCTTATATAGTCTCTAATATGTGTGCCAAAACTTAGACTCTAACTCCCCTTGTAACTCCTTTTATCACACTTTTTGCAATCTTTCTCTTAAACCCTTATTAGGTGCTGCTTTATAGGCAAGCTGTGATGAATATCCCCTTTATTCTAAGGTTTGGGCATAAATTTATGTTTTCTAGGAATCCAATATGGTATTCTCAATATGTTCCAACCTTCAATTAGTAACTCCAAGTACAAACCCTAGTTCCTTCAAAAATTGATCCTTCTTGCTAGGTAGGTTTCCATTGTGCACTCAATCATTTAAGCGGACTAATAAGAAGATAGAAACATTGCACCAATGAAATTAAATATTTATTCTCTTAACAACTTAACAACTCTCTCACAATGATTTCTCCAAGTTTCTAAGGTAATATTCCACTCTAAGGATTTTTAGTCCATATTTCCTCTCAAAACCTTAGCCACATGTATCGATAAAGCTCGGGAGATAAAAATAAAGCTGTGATTTCCACTCAAGGTCGTTTCAAGCTCTAAACTTCACCCACGGGACTATATTCACCCTCTCCATGCTTTCATCATACCATTGTTTCATTACAACAAGTAAATCCTCATTAACCAAGCAAAACCATCTATGATGCACGTTAGAAAATAGAGATCCTTCACGGTTTACAAATTTAGACACTTACCAGGGAAGAAGTCTTCTTATTTGTTTAAATCACTTATTCCTATGCTCAAGAAAATTATGCCAAGCTCTACCTCTTAAATGTAATGCCAAGAAGGCCTTCACTTTATGCAACTACCAAACATATTTTTAGTTCGGGGTATTTCAAGGAAACCTAACTGCAAGAAGATCACAATTATATCACTTCAACTTCATATAATTGTGTATCCTCTTCAAGAATTCATAGATCATCAAGGACGCATGCATGATCTCTATGATCAAGTTAAAATATGATTCCACATTGTCATTCATAGTCACGGGCCCTAAAGTTCTTCAACATGCAACAACATAAAATTACCTACCATCAAGTTCTTACTTGCTTGAAGATCAACATCACATGCTTGACATGGTTCATGAACCACACACTCTAAACCATGAAAATATGTTCACAAGCTGTTAAAAATTTAACAAGGTGTAAGAACTATCAAAAATCAGTATATTCTCACTCACAAGCTTATCACTAAGCATAAATCACCCTACCTTCATTCTAAGGACAAGAAGTCTACTCTAAGACCAAGAAGCATGTGCGAGCACATGAGTAATATTTATGACTCTAGAGAGGGTCTATTAACCTCATAGTACCTCATTCTACCCTTACCAATATTATGAGCTTTAATTTCACACTTAAACTTCCCAAATCAAATAACATTGACCTTATAAGTTTGAATTTAGTACTTTGGAGGAAATGCCTCATTTGGAATTTTTAAGGCTTAGACACCAACACGAGAGAAATAAGAAACTCTTATTGACCTATAACATAGTTCTAACACACTTAAAAATCCAACTACTATCCTTATGACTTATTTATAGGATGCTCATGCATCATACTCTAGGGAGTAGAAAAGCATTAAACCTCATATCTCTTTCTTTTTCTTCTTTTTCCAATTTATTTTCCTCTTCATCTTCACCTGGTCTAACCTTCATCTTGAGATGGTTCCTCATCTTCCTTTCCTTAATTTATGTGTATTTTTTATTTTCATCTTTTTTTTATCTTCAAAAATGAAGTATGCTTCTCTATAGGCTTCTTCTTCTTGATTTCTTCCATCATCACAATTTTTAGTTGAATAGGTTGTTGTTGCTTCTCCTTGATAAAATATTATTCTTCATGAATCTTGTAGTCTTCTCTCTCATCATTCTCTTTCCTCTACTCATCATGATTTTATTCATTCTTCACCTCCATTTCTTGGCCTATACCTTCAATATCATTGTCTTCTTCATTCTCCAAGTCTTCTCTAGCACTCATCTTGACCTTGACCTCATCTTCTCCACTAATCCATCTCCACATGCTTGTGAGATCTCTCCATGATCTCTTCACCATACCAACTACTGCATTATCACTCTTATCTGATCCACAGTGAGATTGATATGGCCCACAAGATTCCTCTTATATATTTTCTTCACTTTTGTTCTTTATTTCTTCATTCAAGGCGTCATCTATTACCTTTTATTCCTTTCTATGAGTGCTTACATTCACCCATGAAAAGACATAGTCATAATCAAAATTTGGAGGCTCTCTAGCCTCTTGAGAAGCTCCATTGATGAGCTCTTCCTCTTCCTCATTATGTTTCTTCAAATCATCACTCTCTTCTTCATACACTATTTCATTGTCCACTTATTTTTATTGTTTTCTCGGCCTCTTTTCTTCTTGATTCAGCTTCCTTTCATCTTGTCTTATCTCTCTTCTCAGTTGTTTTTTCTTCCTCTTACTCATAGTCATCTCTATTGGCCACTTGACTCCCTTCTTCATCTCAAAAATGAGAATACTACCTTCTCTCTCTATGTTTGTATATTTTATCAGCTCACCCAACTTCTCCACATCTCTCTTCAACTCCTGTATCTCTTCATGCATCTTCAACTCTCTTTCTTTTTCCAACTTCTTCTTTTCCTCTTTCAGTTTCCTTTCTCTTTCCTCTTATTTTCTCTTGTTTTTCAGTAGCTCTAGAAATTTCTTATCCATACATGTTTTTTATTCTCATTCATTTTTATCATCTAATTCCCATGGCCTTGTAGCCCTTGTTCCCATCAAACCTCTTCTTTCTGTCACTCTTATTTTTTTCTCTTGTTATGTCATATTCTTGTGTACTTTCTTCGATTTGACCTTTTCTATCTCAGCTAACAAATCCTTCATCCATTGTGGCATTCTATATCCAAGTTCCATGACCGATTTGCAACCTCTTTTCTTCACCCGTCTTTCTTGTCACTTTCACTACACACACTTCCACACACTATTAACAACAACAACAACTATTCATTCAATATTTATGCCACACTCGACACCAAATGATGTAGATAAAATTTAAAATCATGCATATAACTGACTATCAAGAGATTTCAAACCACAACTAATCATTTTCTATACATAGAGGATCATCTATAAGCATGTAATGGCTATAAACTAGTTAAATTTTCTCAATACTTGTAAAATCATTCAAATATAAATAAAATGGTCTTCTTCCTTGACTATACCCTACATACAAATTCTTATCTCATGTTAGAACTCCCCCTTTACTGCTAACTCGGTCACAAAAGTTTAGCAAGGACTCCTTTCACCAACTTATCTCATTTTACTCTTAGTTCCTTCTTGTGAGTTCTTGGAAACTTCAAGAAATTTAGATTCTTTAATCCTCCTAAGGTTTCCTTATCCTTATTCCCTATTCAACATCCCACTCACTATTATAACTCATCATAAAATAAATTCAAGATAGCACAAGCATCAAACTTCCTTTCTTGTTAGGATTGTCCTTCTTAAGACTAGTCTCTTTCTCAACCAAAGCATCTAAGCTTCGGGAGCTACCCAAAAGGGGTTTTAAACTACATTAGCCTTCTTATATGGTCTCTAATATGTGTGCCAAAACTTAGACTCCAAATCCCCTTATAACTTCTTTTATCACACTTTTGCAATCTTTCTCTTAAACCCTTACTAGGTGCATTATATGCAATAGTGATGAATATCCCCTTTATTCTAAGGTTTCAAGGCATAAATTTACGTTTTTGGGAACCCAATATGGCATTTTAATTTTTTTCCAAAATTTAGGTAGTAACTCGAAGTACAAACCCTAGTTCCTTCACAAATTGATCCTTCTTGCTAGGTTTCCAACTGTGCACTTAATCATTTAAGGGGGTGGTAAGAAGATAACAACATTGCACCAAATGAAATAAAAAATTTATTCTCTTAATAGCTTAAGGGATATCTCACAATGATTTCTCTAAGTTTCCAAGGTAATATTAGAATCCTAAGGATTTTTAGTCCACATTTCTTCTCAAAACCCTAGCCACATGTCCGATAAAGCTCGGGAGCTAAAAATAAACTTTAATTTTCACTCAATGTCATTTCAAGGGTATAAAATTTACCCACAGGACTCTATTCACCCTCTCCATGATTTATTATTACCATTGGTTGATGATAACAAGTAAATCATCATTAACCAAAAAAAAACCATCTATGATGCATGTTAGAAAACAAAGATCTTTCACGGTTTGCGAGTTAAACACTTACAGGGAAGAAGTATTCTTTTTGTTTGAATCACTTATTCCTATGTTCAATAAAATTATGCCAATCTCTACCTATTGAATGTAAAGCCAATAATTCCTTCACTTGATGGAAACTAACAAACATAATTTAGTTGAGTGTATTTCAAGGAAACCCTAGCATGTAAGAATATCTCATTTATATCACTTCAACTTCATACAATTGTTTATCCACTTTCAAATATTCATAGATCATCAAGGCAACATACATGTTCTCAAGGCTCAAGTTAACATATGATTCCACATTTTCATTCACATTCATAGGACCTGAAGGTCTTCAACATGTTACAACATCAAAGTACCTACCATCAAGTTCTTACCTTCTCTAATATTAACGTCACATGTTTGACACGAGATCATGAACCACACACTCTAAACCATGCATAGATGCTCACAAATGTTAAAAATTTAACAAGGTCCAAGAAATATCAACAAAATCAATTTATTATCACTCAAAAGCTTATCACTAATCATAAATCTTCCTACCTTCATTCTGAGGACAAAAATTCCACTCACGAGACCAAGAAGCATGTGTAGGCACATGAGTAATGTTATCACTTTCAAGAACACGTGTATCAAATTTATAGCTTCATTGCCAAAAACAGAGAGACACGTATTCTTACGGATTCCAATCCTCACTAAAAAATTAGGGTATCACTCAATACACCCAATATAAAGTCCTTACCAATCACATACCCTTCACAATACAAGATACGATATTTAATGGTTGTAAACACACAAGAACACAAGTATACAATTATCAATGCACATGTAAGCTTGTCACACAAAGGCGGAGTTACAACCGAGTTTTCCCTTTTAATGTCTCTTGAAACTCTTACACTTGATTCATATCTGGATAATAATGAGTAGGAATATTTACAATATTTTCTTTATAGTCTCTCAATCCCTTTTCTTGAGATTCTTCTCATTTAGGAAGTTCTACTATCTCGTAATGAGATTCTCTTTTTAAAATGGGTTACTTTACCTAAGAATAACTTCAAGTCCAACATGATATATCTCTTTTTTTAATATTTATGACTCTAAAGAGGGTCTAGTCACCTCATAGGACCTCATTCTACCCTTACCAAGCTCACGAGATTTAATTTCACACTCAAACTTCCCAAATCCACTAACATTAACCTTACAAGTTTCAATTTAGCATTTTGGAGGGAAAATTTTTCATTTGGAATTTATAAGGCTTAGACACCAAAACAACCAACTAAGAAACTCCTAATGACCTATTACACACTACTAACACACTTGAAAAGCCAAATAATGTCCTAATGAATTATTTTTAGGATGTTCCTTCATCACCAAATGAATAGTTTTTCTTTGGATAGCTTGATTGCTAATGACTGTGAAGCCCATGTCCAAGATATTGTTATGCCTAGTTTAATTCAGCTCAAATAGTGGGAGCGAAGGGATAAAGTGTTAATTAAGGAGATAAATAATAATTTTGATAATCATAGATAGAGGTATAGTTTATATGTTGCAGTTCAAAATCATCCAGCTAAGATAGATATCTTATTGAACCAAGCACAAGGTGGGACTATAACATATAGTAATAGTTATCAAGACAATGTTTTAGATAAAATTTTGAATCGATTAAAGAATATTAATGCTGAAACCAGGGATATTACATAAAATGGTCAAAGAATAAAGATCTGGTGGAAATTGTCAATGTTGAAAGAAATAAAGCTCTTGTAAATATTATGAATTACAAGTTACGACATTCAATATTAAATCATCTTTTCATTCCTTTCAAATTTTAATAATATTTTTTATTGATCTCAAATTTTGTTGTCATAGTCGAAATATAAAATTTTAAAAATTCAAGGAAAGGTGTTCCAAGTTCACTTGGAAATAGCTCAGAAACTTTTATCCATAGCTAATGATACGGCTTTAAATTTATTGTTTTGGTTAACAATTAAAACAATGTACTCTGAAGCGGATTATTAAAGAGAATGGCATGGATGTGGATATTTTTTCAAGACAAAGGTATCTGCATATTCTTCATTTTTATCCATTGGAGATGCTTCAAAGGAAGATGAGGTAATTATTAAGAACTTAAATATTGTTGCAGAGGATCTTGTAAATTTTCTAATTCTCAAAGCAGGGAATAGAGTAGAGATTGGGAAAAGTGACACGAAGTCGCAAAAGAAACGAGAAAAGGAAAATAGGAGTGGGGACTTTTTTATCATACACTACATGTGTAATTGTATTTGTTGAAAAAAAAATACAAAACTTTAAACTTGAAAAATGTTGAAGTTTGAAACTTGAAAGTTGAATCTTTGTTTAAATTGAAGAATATTTTCGTTGTCTACTTCTATTGTCTATAAGAATTTCAGATAGTTTTTCAACAAGATATGCTTGCACGTTGCAATGGTTTTCATGGAATATCAATTTTTACATGTATTTTCTTGCAATCTGTAATTTATATTTTGTTATATATAGAAATTATAGATTGTGAATTGTAATGATATCAAAATATGTATGGAATGCATTTGCTTTAATGTTGAAAGTTTAATTATTTACAATGCAAGATGGATCACAACAAGAGAACAAGAAAAATATGTAAGATGGATCACAAATACATTTGATATTTCCGTATAAATTATTTTTTACCAAATTTAAGGTCTTTTACTAAATGCCCTAAATTACAAGTATCTTTAAAGCATGCAATCAAACTTCCAAAATAATAAAATCTTCTTCTCTCTACTTGTAAAATATGAAATTTGTATCAAGTTTCTGTAGACACCTAAAATTGGTTACTCAATTTAGTGTCCCTCTTACCCATTTACGTGCTTAGGTAACTTTGCAGAGGGCACGTTTGCGTCACCAACTATCCCCTTGGGATATTATCCAACTGTGATTTAATCACCTATCTCTAAATTTAATTCATTTCATCATATCTTGCCCATGGGTAATTAAATAATTAAAAATTTAATTACGCTTCTTCCCATGCATCTTAATCACTTATCTACCCCAAATTTATTTTACCCATGTACCACATCTATTCTTAATCTTCCCTAAGCGGGATATTTTCCCGTAGTCGGATAAGCCTTTTCTTTCTCGAATCAATCAATTAAGGCACCTCGGGAGTCTTTTCCGCGATCGGCGCCGACCCATATGGTCGGCGCCGATTTTCTAGGAGCGGCGCCGATTATAAAAGCAAGCCCAGAACTCAGTTCTACGGACGGAAAAGAGCGAAGAGACCGAAAAAGAGACGAACGAGTGAAAGGAAGCACTTACGCACGAACAGAGAGTGAGAAAGAGAGATCTTCTTAGCATCAATTGTCTCAGTTAGGGCAGATCCTGTCCTAATCAATCCCTGAGAGGAGCACCGTTACTCTGCCCGTATCATATCAACACCATACACCATTATCTATCATCTGGTGACTCTGTTCCAGCGTCTCTCCATCTTCGGCACATCCTACAGACAACATTCACCTTCCGATCCCCGAATCTCATCGCATTGACGTCCCCCGATTGGTCGGGTCGCTTTGATTGACATCGATCTTATCGATCGTCGCGTCGATCAAGTCCCGATCGCCGCCGATCGGTCCCGATCGCGCCGATCACATCGATGCCGCCGATTCTACATAGCCGACGCGATTTCCGCTGACAGATGGTAAAAGGTCACGCTGTGTAACACAAATTTAGCATTATTTCTCGTTCCCGTTTTTAGACTTGCTTCTGTCTGCTTTGTTGTTGCTTTTTATTACTGCAATCAGAGAATCTAGTCTTTATTTACATCTTTTATCATGTATGCTGCTTTTCTTTATTGAAAACGTGGACTGACATCCGCCAAGGAAGCTTATCGCTTCTCGGACCCGCTTCTCGGGCAGTCCACCCATATATCTTCTAACGCCATCTTTTTCTGTCAAGCACCGGTGTTTTGCAGGTTACTCGGATCTATTGTGCGAATTGCTCGTGTGCGCCCGTCTTATCTACATCGACTTCCTCATCCGTCTACATCTTCATCAGGTATCTATTTCATTGAGGTTTTTCAGGGTTTTTGTGTTTAGTTTGGTGCATTAACTTGGACAGGTAACAAGCACGAAATTCTTGATCTACATTCTGGCACGCCCGGTGGGACATGAACCAAAGTCCCTTATTGGTAAGTTCATCTCTTTTCTAGTTTTGAACTTTGTTCCTTTTCTTCACTGATTTCTATCAGTCCTATTTGAACATTTCTGTTCATCATTTCAATCTTGCTTTTAGGCGAAGTCATTATCTTGAAATTTTTCTATTTTCTTAAAATAGAAATTTTTCGTTTCGCCATTATCTGGATGTATCTTTCCGGATCTTGTTTGTTGTTTGCTTGATCCTTTCTTGCGGAGCACTTTGCTTGTTCGTGGGATTGTTCGAGGGGAAGAGCTCAACAACGCGCTTTTTGAAGTCCACACACCTTGGAGAGCTAAAACTACAGGTATTCCTCTTTTTCGGTGTTTTCTCCTTTTTAGGTTTTCTTTGTTGGTTGTTTATCACATCCAAACACTTCAGTTTTTGGTGCTTAAAAAGAACCTAATCGCATTTGGGAAAGAACTTGTTTGAATTGTCTTCATCGAAATCAAACATTTCGTTTTAAGTGCTTAAAAAGAACCCTTTCTTTTTCATTGCTGCATGCTTTGTCATCTAGTGTTAATTAGGTTGGAAAATTGATCAAAATCGGTAGTGACACTATTTGATTTTTATTTTTCACCCTTGCACACAAAGCCAAAATCACTAGGTATAAAGCATCTAAACAAAACTCCTTCCCTGGCCTCGCCTACTTGGAAGTGATATCCAAGAGGAAGAGCCTACGCGGTACTCGGGCCGCGCTATAAATTCACGAAAGATTTTGGTATATATTGGCAAAGCACCCGACTCCCTTATCGCAGCGGTGTGTGAAGTGCGGGGGTAGGCCCCTATATCAAGCCACGTAACGGTCTTTTACTGAAGTGCCTTCGGGACTCCTCACCAAACATTACCCAAACCATCCCTAGTTTGGCTATCTGAGTAGTTCCTGTTCTAAAAAGCCTTCCCTAACATTTTCATTTCTTAAAAGCATCAAAATTTAAAGGAGATAATCACTTGCGCTGCTTGAACTATTTGTGCATTAGTTAAGACAATCTTCTTTCTTGCTTGTTTATGACGGCTATCACCCGTTCACAATCTAGGAAAATGGCCCAACAGGTTCCTTCTTCCTCCGAAATCACCACCAGCGTGGATGTTTCGGCACCCCTCCAATCTTCCTCGGGACCACTGTTAGTGGGTTCCCCCTCATGGTCGTATAATCCTTTCCATCAAGCCAAAACAATCCCATCACGTCCGGCTTCTCCTAGTCCATCAGAAATATCTTCTGACTCAGAGTCTATTCCTCGCGGGGATCCTGAATTTCAGGCTCTCCTTGATCGCAATCCGGTAGCCCTCATGGACTATCTAGTACACAAGTCGATCCAAATATCTGACCAAGACCCACCAATCCGACAAGTGTACAATTATCCTCGCGGATCATCCCAGGCCTCTTTAGAGCAGTTTGCACCATCTCTCTTGCCTCGAGCCACGGAGAAGGGTGAGGCCCCTATGCCTCCCTTTTCTCTTCCACCTACCATGTCGACTAATTCTCAATTAGTCTTACCTATCCCTAACACTGCAGCTACCTCGACTATTCCACAACCCATTTCTGAGAGGTCTTCTGCCCTTGCTATAGTAAATTCGTCTGCACATCCGCACATTGCCGTCAATTCGTCTATGCCCTCTATCGTTTCTCAAGGTCAATACCTCTTCATGAGCCAACCCCCTCCGAATAGGCAGTTGGCTCCTACTTCTCGTCCTCTAGGGGGTCTTTCTTCCAATATTCCAGCTACTGTGACATTCGCCCATCCTCTAGTATCGGCACCCTTGATACCTAATTCAGCAATAGAAGGCCCCTTTCAGGTCTTGTTCCCCAACATGACCAATCCAACCAACACTCATATTCCTCAATCTATCCCGATCCAATCAACCAACATAGGAGTCCACCAATCACAGGCTCCATCCGTCACCCAACCTTTATTTGCTCAACCACTTATTATCTCGCAGCCTGCCTATACGCAAGCTGCACAACAAATACCCCACCCGGTGTCACCCAGAACACCTGGTTATTCCTCTTATAATCCTATCCAACAACAGATGAATCCCCCATTGACACCTCAACCACACCCACTACTTGCTTCTCATGTAGGACAAACCAATGTACCTCCTCCCCAATCGGATGTGGTTCAATTTCTCTTCAAGAAAATTGCAGACTTGGAAGCCTCCACAAAAGGAGCCCGCCCTTCATACTCCTTTGAAGAAGTATGCAATGAACCCATTCATCCTTCGGTGGCTTTTAAGCCTTATCCTCCCCAATGGGAACTTCCCAAATTCTCAAAATTTCATAGTCGGGAAGACCCCCAACAACATCTGCGAGCATTCAAACATGCTTGCTACCTCATTGTCCAAGATCAGGAGCTCATGCTCCGTACCTTTCCTATGTCTCTAGCGGGTCCCGCTTTGGACTGGTACAATAATATTCCTCAACATTCATTATTTTCTTTCTCTCAATTGGCCCAAATGTTTGTTGAGAACTTCTCAATAAATATTGCCCATAAGATCTCAATCACAGATCTTTACAACATTCGCCAATTTGACGATGAGTCTATTGCAGACTTTGTCGCTCGTTGGAGAGGGATAATCAACCAATTGTCCTTCTCTCTTCCTCAATCACAACAGATCGAGCTGTTCACCCGATCTTGCGCTAGTCACATTTCTTCCACGTTAAGAATCCAAACTTTCCACACCTTCGAAGAAGCCTTCACAATGGCACGCAAACTCGAATCTCGTGCCATTGAACAAGGAAAACTAAAACTTCGCTCCAAATCTAAACCCGATTTCTCTCGGTTCACCAAACCAAATTCTTTTCCTCCTAAAGATAAGAATCAAGGGTCCACCAATGCTATCGTATTAAAAACATCGAGAACCGATAGTACTCCTAATCAACCACCACGAAGAGACCCTTCATCTGCTCGAAAAGGGGCTTCATCATCTCGATCCTTCGCTCCATTGGGGGAATCATATGCCTCCATCTTAGGAAAAATGTTGGAAGTTCGCATGATCGAACTTCCACCCATTAGAGATATTGATGAAAGTCGAGAACGTCCTTTGTGGTACAGAGAAAACGATTTTTGCCACTATCATAGAACCAAGGGTCATGACATCGAACGATGTCAGACTTTCAAAAATCTTGTCCAAAAATTCATTGATAAAGGCGAGCTTATTCTGGATAACCCAAATGCTCCCCCAAATCAAGCGCTGGACGTTTTCAAACAACCCTTCCCCAATCATGCCCCAAATCATAATTCTTCAGAATCTCAAAAACCAAACACCCACACTATCAACTTCATTTCTACTGAAGAATCCGCTTCTGAAACCACATCATCTACAAACGCAGCAATCGAATCAGAACCCTCTTCCACTTCACCAATCACTGGAATTCCTCCATCCTCAGATAACCCATCTTTGGATATTCCTACATTGCTAAACACGGAGTCATCTCTCTCCGCTCCTTTGTCCGATCTCCCATCCATACCCGAGACAGTGTCTTCCTCATCTGTCTCATCATCAGACATCCTTTCAATGCTCGAGGCAATTACATCCCTTCGAGTTTCCACTTCAGACACATCTACTTCTGTTGCTCCCATTCCGGCTACAACTATGCCCTTGATAAACATCCCTATAATCGCAGCCGGGACTTGGCGGAAGTGTCCTCAACTTTGACTCTTCCTATCTCTTTTCCTATAGTAGTTCCACCCATGATCACTACACCAAAAGTGGTCCCTTCGCAAGGAACTTCTTCATCACTTACTTCTTCCATCACTAATACTACTTCACCTATTCAGGAAAAATCAAAAGAAGTAACACCAACACCTGCACACTCGATTCCTCAACCTAAACCGCGACAACCAAAATCTAACATTATACCATCAATATCTCCCCATTTGCTTCCTCCAAAAAGGTTACAATCACCTTATGACGTTGAAGTTGTCACCATCCCTGAAAAGGGGAAGCCCATATTTCGGACCATCAAAACTCTCGGTGTTCTTCCACAAAAATCTCTCTCCACGCCTCATAAACGATTAGATTTGCCCGCTGAGAAGGCATCTTCTTCTACACACCTATCAAAGTCATCATCTTCTTCTTCATCAACATCCCTAAAAGTAGACTTACCTACCAAAAAGATGCCACTTCTTCTATCAAAATCCTCATCTTTGTTACCAAAAATCAAGACACCCTATCTTCCTCCAAATTCACCTATTTTGGGAGCTTCTTCCTCTTCCAAACCGACATTATCTAAATCATCCGTAAATCCGACTAAGCAACCCCCTTTGTCTCCAAAAACCGCAAAAATTATCGCATCTCCATCCTCCTCAAAATCTATCTTAGGGACTCCTCCTCCACCAAAGACAATCATGTCTCATTTACTCCCATCCCAAGCACCCAAGACTGCTCCTCCGAATGTCCAAACAAATAAGAGGATCCCTAATAAAACTGTTAAACCTAACATGCAAGTTCTTTTACCCCGGCAGTCGGTTAAGGTAAAAGAACCATCTCCATTATCTCTATCCTCATCTTCGTCTACCGGATTCTACACCGAAATCCTTCATCAACTTATCCAATCTTCAGCCATAACCCTTCCTCCGATTAAGCCTTATAACCCCAAAGGAGTGAAACCTACCTGGTTTAACTCTGATCTGATTTGTGCTTACCACCGTACTCCAGGTCATGACACTGAAGGATGTAAAGCTCTTCAAGCCGTTGTCAAGAACCTTCTGGAAGAAAGTGACCTCTTGTTGGAGGAGGAACAAGTACCTCCTGTTACCCTAGCCTCATCCGAACCTCAACCATCCATTCAGACCTCTAGTGGTTCCACTCCACTTGATCTCCCTCCTTCCCAAATTGACACAATCCATATCGCCACTAGAACCCAACATTATCATAACCCATCTTCATCTCCAACATCTAGACCACGGGTTGTCATTTCTGCAGCCCCTGAAGGCGTGTCTCCTTCCTCATCAGCCCCACGACCCAAGGTCTCCATTCGTGCTGCACCTCGGACTCAAGTTCCCGTATCCGTTGAGGAGAGTGTCATGAAGCAACTCACCCAAGCTCCGGTCAAAATGTCTCTTTTTGACCTCATCCAATCCTCTCCACAACATCGCCAGGCTCTAATCGATAATCTGCGTCGCATCGCAGTAAATTCCGATGAGCCCCAACCCTTCGAGTGGGTTGTTGGATTGAATGGTCCATCGACCGCCATTTCTTTTGAGGATTCAGAAATTCCTCATCTTTCTTCAGAGGATTTGGAGGCTCCTCTCTTCATCACAGTCCAAGTCAATAACACTGCCTTAAAACGTGTTATGATCGATAGTGGAGCTGCTCTCAACGTCATCTCTTCCCACACATTCGAACAACTTAAGTTACCTAAGAATGTGGTGTCACCTCCGCCTTTCGCCCTTCGATCATTTAACGATCAGCTAGCAGTCACTCTAGGAACTGTGGTCTTACCCATCCGAGTAGGTAAAAAGCTGCTCCATGAACTCTTCTATATTGTCGAAGGAAAATTCCACTATAACATGATCCTTGGACGCTCCTGGGTTCGCGCAATGCATTGTGTCCCATCCACCCTCCATCGATGCCTAAAATATCAATATGAGGGCAAAATCTACACCCATCCAGGAGATCCTTTTCCTTCTGCGCAATGCGACATGACCACAAGGTCTGCCCCTTTAAAAGAAAATGCATCTTCTCCAGATGGGGCTTCATCTTCTTCCATACCTGCAACCAAACTACCAGATTTGCGAAATCTGGAAGAGACATTGCAGCGTTTCTCACTAGGAGAGCTTCCTCTCTTTTCTTTCGATGCCCATCTCAAACCTAATGAGTATGGTAGACCCGACAAGCAACCTGAATATCAATCAGGTCTCGGTCGCATCGTTACCATTGGTTTGCCCAATCAACAGACCAATTTCATCTACGGTGGTCTTGATACACCTCATTATTGTCCGGATTCTCCTCCTAGAGCCAAACCTTACCTAACAGGGTTTGATTATCTACAGAATCCCACGTTTGCAAAAACTTATCTATATCGATGCGCGTGGAAAGGTTTTGGCCTTGGAAAATATGAACAAGGTATACATGACCTCAAATCCATTCCTACTCTCATGCCACACCAAAAGTTTGGTTTGGGATTTAAACCCATTTCAAAAGCCACTGTCACTATTCTTGATGAGCCTCTTCCTACTGAAGAACCATCTTCCCCCACCAAATCCGAAGCATCACTTGATGTGGACGATGACATTTCCATCCCACCTAACTTTTTTTTTTGATCAATACCATTTCCTTGGGACCTTTAGTCTATGAGACTAACAATCGGTCTGCTTCTATACCATTAATCTTCCCTGAGATAGTTGGAGACGACTCTCCTACTATCAACACTATCCACTGTGCGGATGACGACTCTGTCCTCACCTATCTAGGGGCAGAGGATTCATATCTTCCCAAAACCATTCCTTCTGACACGTCTACCCTTCTCAACGAGGCCACTATCGACCTTAATATAAGGACTCCTGAAGACCCTCGCATCATTAAGGTCGGCCAATCCCTTGATCCACAAGAATTAGGGGACTTTACTACTTTTCTTTCCAAACATCGTCAAGCCTTTGCTTGGTCATACGAGGATATGCCAGGACTCGATCCCGATATTGTAGTCCACAATATCGTTACCCTTCCCAACATCAAACCAGTCAAGCAAAAATTACGTAAAATGCACCCTAGAGTAGCCCTTCTTGTTAAAGAAGAATTACAGCGCTTGCTCTCGGCTAACTTCATCCAACCCATCGATTATCCGCAATGGGTGTCCAATGTAGTACCAGTAACTAAGGCTACTGGGAAGATTCGAATTTGTACCGACTTCCGGGATCTTAATCTGGCCTGTCCAAAGGATGATTTTCCTCTTCCTAATATCGACCAACTCGTAGATTTAACTGCGGGTCATGAAATGCTTTCTCTTATGGATGGTTTCTCTGGATATAATCAAATCCTCATCGCACCAGAAGACCAGCATAAGACTTCCTTCATAACTCCTTGGGGGACCTTTTGCTATCGTGTCATGCCCTTCGGTCTTAAGAACGCCGGAGCAACTTATCAACGAGCAATGACCTACATCTTCCATGATCTTTTACACAAAACTGTAGAGGATTACGTTGACGATCTCCTCGGCAAATCCAAACGTCGTCAGGAGCATCTTTTCATCCTTGCACCTCTCTTTGAGAGGCTTATCCGCTTTTGTCTTCGTCTAAATCCATCTAAATGCGTGTTTGGCGTCCTCACTGGTAAACTTTTAGGGTTTATCATTTCCATCAGGGGTATTGAAGTGGACCCCGCAAAAATAAAAGCCATCCTTGAGATGCCTCCCCCGTCTAACTTAAAGCAACTCCGCAGTCTCCAAGGACGTCTTCAATCAGTGCGTCGTTTTATCTCCCAATTGTCGGACCGTTGTCAACCTTTTCACCATCTTCTCCGTAAGAATGTTCATTTCAAATGGGATGAGCATTGCCAAAAGGCCTTTGATGATCTCAAAGCTTATCTTCTTTCTCCGCCCGTGCTTACACCTCCACGCGAGGGGGAGCCTTTCTATCTTTATATCTCTGTGACTGACCATGCTCTGGGAGCCATGATTTCGCATCGGGACACTTGTGGTAAAGAACAAGCTGTCTATTACATCAGTCGCACCCTCCATGAGTATGAGACACGTTACTCCGGGGCTGAAAAACTATGTTGCGCTCTCTTCTTTGCAACTTCTAAGCTTCGTCATTATCTTCTTAATCACAAAACTTACATCGTCACAAATGTCAATCCCCTCAAGACAATTCATGCAAAGCCTTATCACAATGATCGCATCACTCGTTGGCTTATGCTCATGACAGAATTTGACCTCGAATTTATCCCGCAAAAGGCTATCAAGGGTCAGGTTATTGCAGATCAACTAGCTAGTGCTCCTCTTCCGGACACTCAAGACCCCCTTGCTCAATTCCCCGATGAATTTATCCAACAAATCGATTTTGGTCTATCTCCATTTAAAGTAAAGCTCTTCTTTGATGGATCCAAATGCCAGCAAGGGGGAGGTGCGGGTTTCGTGATGATTCCTCCTTGGGGTACGCCTATCCCAGTCGCACACAAATTGAACTTTGAGTGCACCAATAATATGGCTGAGTACGAAGCTCTTGTCTTAGGACTTCAAAATGCCATTAATCTCGGCGCTCGTCATATTGACATCTTTGGTGATTCTGAACTCATCGTTAATCAGGTCACGGGTGTCTATCAATGCAAGAATGATATCCTTCAAAAATATCGCGACATTGTTCTTGCCCAACTCCAATCTTTCGATAAGTTCACCATCCAATCCATTCCTCGTACTGCAAATCGATTCGCGGATACCATGGCCTCATTAGCATCCCTTATCCCGCCTTTTACTGAAGACTCGCGTCTTTATGTGGCTGTGCAACGATTAGATCAACCATCTTATCTTCAACAGCTAACTTCGATCAATGCTGTCACAACCCATACTCAGGATGAGTGGTATCAACAGATAGTTGATTATCTATCTCATTCGGTGCTTCCTCCAGATCTGACTTCCAATGGTAGAAGGTCTTTTGTCCAACGCGCCAATCGCTATTCTATCCTAGGCGGGATTCTTTACAAACGCGGCTTTGATGGTATTTTGCTTCGATGCCTCAAAACCCATGAATCATCTAAAGCTATTCAGGAGGTCCATGACGGTATCTGTGGTGGACATTTTAGTGGTTTAGCTGTGGCTAAGCGCATCTTACGTTTGGGATATTATTGGCCTTCTCTTAATCAAGATTGTTGTGAATACACTAAGAAATGCGTCAAGTGTCAGCAACATTCCAATCTCACGCACGTCCCTAGTCAGGCTTTGCAACCTGCGGCGGATTTGTGGCCTTTTTCACAATGGGGCCTTGATCTTATTGGTCTCATCAATCCCCGTTCTTCACAGCGTCATCATTCTATCATTACTGCCACTGAGTACTTTACTAAGTGGGTAGAAGCTATCCCTCTTTCTTCAACAAAGGCTAAACCCATAGTTGATTTTGTCTATCAACACATCATTTGTCGCTTTGGCGTTCCACACAAGCTCATCACAGATAATGGTAAATCCTTCAAGAACGTCGATTTGCAAAATCTCTGCAATGCTTTCAAAATCAAGCTCAGTTTTTCTTCTCCATACTATCCTCAAGCTAATGGTCAGGCCGAAGCTTCCAATAAAACTTTGCGTAATATCCTCGCAAAGGTAACTAGTCGAGCTGGTAGGGATTGGCATCTACATATCCCTTTCGCTCTCTGGGCTTATCGGACTAGCATTCGTACTCCTACTGGTGCTACTCCCTTCTCTCTCGTCTATGGGTCTGAGGCCGTCCTTCCTTTGGAGGTCCAAATCCCATCTCTCCGTGTTTCTCTCAGAGAATTTGTCTCTGATGAGGATTATCGTCAAAATCGTCTAGCTCAACTTGAATTATTAGATGAGCGGCGTCT
Organism: Taxus wallichiana var. yunnanensis; assembly: GCA_018340775.1. Classification (NCBI taxonomy): domain Eukaryota; kingdom Viridiplantae; phylum Streptophyta; class Pinopsida; order Cupressales; family Taxaceae; genus Taxus; species Taxus wallichiana. Next base: position 417,221,891 of record CM031239.1, on the reverse strand, counting down.
CAACGCTCTTGAGCATCATCAAGTCTATCTCGAGCGTGTCAAGCGTGCTTACAACAAGCATGTGCAACACCGTGACTTCAAAATTGGTGACCTTGTTCTTAAGGAAAATCAAAATGTCACTACACTCGAAAGGAGTCAACGTGGTAAGTTTGCTCCCAACTGGATGGGTCCCTACATTATCACTCATAAATATGGGTCTGGGGCTTATCGTTTGTCTTCCATGGATGGTATCCCTGAAACAGAACCTCTTAATGCCTTGCATTTACGGCCCTTCTATTGTTAAAATCTCTCTTACACAAATCTAGTCGCAACTCAGATCTTCCATCTGTCCTAATAACCAGTCATCTACTTTCGTGGTGATTTGAAATTGTGTGGTTCTCCGCCTATTGCCTCGTTTACCTTAAATATGAGTATCGCGGCTCTACTCATTGCACGTTTCTTTTGGATATGTTCCTCCTCATGGTAGGAATACCTTAATCACCACTTCATCTGTCCCAAGTACTTATCTTAATCGGATCTGCTCGGGGCATGAGTACATGTTCTTCCATGTTCTCCTCCCCTTCATCTGATCTATCTAGGTCTAAACTCAGCTTCTTCCAAAGAGTTTCAAAAAAAAAAAAAAAAAAAAAAAAAAAAAGATGCTATCCAAAAAGATAGACTGATCCCTCGAAGGACAGCTATCCATACATTGTCAAGTGAATCAAAAAGCAAATAGACCATACCCTCGAAGGATGGCTATCATACAAATTTCAAAATACAGACCGCTCCCTTGAAGGACGGCTGTTTCTCAAAGAAATATTCAAGGCTTCTTGTAATCAATCAGCCTTCCAGTCAGTTTATACACTTGTTAGCATCACTGAAAGACTTCCCGCATCGATCAGTCTTTCCATATCAAGCAAACTTCCCACATTGATCAGTTTGCTTTTCTGTCCAAATCATGAAGCTGAGATTTTAGACCTTTTGTCGATCATATGGAGAATCCTATTTTCCTATCATGGACATGTATTCTGTCCCTTGTAGGTTCCGACAAGATACTTACTTTCTTTTCTTTCCATTTCTATCCTAGATCTGGTTTGCGACTAGTTAGTGTCAGGTTTATTTTAATCTTATATAGGGCCTTGTATGCTTGGTCTTTCGGTTTCTTATCTGGATCTTCTCTATGGTCGGTTGGAAGTCCGACTTATCATTTCCCTTCTTTTCCGAGTGTCTTCTCTTCTAAGTCACGGTTATTTCTGCTTTCATCTTTTGCTCTTACAATAAGCATTCTCCATTTCTTTGTCTTGCATCCTGTTGAATTGACATTTCACATGTTAATTCAATCAAAATCTATCTTCTATCAACATTCCTCTTATCTATCAAAACATCTATCTTTATTCATTTCTCATTAAAATTACATCCATCTATACATCAAACGCATCTATCTATCTATCCATCAAAATATTTAAAAGCTATGTCCATCCAAGATACTTCCCATCATCTATCAAAATTAAATCAATCTATCTAACCACATCCATCTATCATTCTATCAATCTATATCTATCCAATCACATCTATTCTATCCACATTTCAATCTATCTCATCACATCCATCTATCATCTATCAATCTATATCTATCCAATCACATCTATTCTATCCACATTTCAATCTATCTAATCACATCTATTTCTATCATCATCTATATCTTTATCATCACAATTACGCTACATCTATCCATCTATCCATCAAAACATCTAAAAACTTGTGCATCCAAGTTACATTACATCTATCTATCTCTCTTTTTCATCAAAATTTTATCCACATATCAATCAAAATTCTATCCACATCACATCTATCATCTATCAGTTTATATCTATCCAATCACATCTATTTTATCCACATTTCAATCTATCTAATCACATCTATTTCTATCCTCTATCAGTCTATATCTATCCAATCACGTCTATTCATCATCTATCAGTCTATGTCTATATCATCATCTATCAGTCTATCGATTTATACTCATTTTTGCCCGTGGATTGCGGTATCGCTTCTCCACGTCGTTTGCTTCCATCTGCTAATCTCTTTGCCATAGTGTTGATGCTTGGCTGGTCTATCTGATCATTATTGTGCGCTACATGTTGTCTTTCGGCACATATTTTCGATATCATCATCTATTTCGAGTTTGTTCCCTTTGCGTGGAGCACTCGCTTTTTGTTTAGCCGCTTAGAGTTACGCGGGTCTGTAGGCACTAACGTCGTCTGACTTATAGACCGTCTAGTTGTCCCTACCAATGTGTCTCTCTTTAGATGTTGGCTATTTTGCAGTTCTCCTTACACTCATGGGTCTGTAGGCACTAACGTCGTCTCATGAGGAGACCGGCTAGTTTTCCCTACCAATGTGAGTTCCTTAGGTTGCTGCCCTTGTGTTTATTTTTATGCGTCCTCAATGATCAGCTCTACTCCAGCTATCCAACTGGGGCATCCTGCATTTTTTATCTACCTCTTTCAAACTCGGGATCATCTGTTCTATCATCCATCCCATCCCTAGTTTGAGGGGGATCACATCACCACAAATTCTTCTCTTCTTCCATCTCCATGTTTTTGTCTCATAACCTTGCTTATCGCAAGTTACTTGACAAAAAGGGGCAAAATGTAGACACCTAAAATTGGTTACTCAATTTAGTGTCCCTCTTACCCATTTACGTGCTTAGGTAACCTGGGGCACGTTTGCGTCACCAACTATCCCCTTGGGATATTATCCAATCTGTGATTTAATCACCTATCTCTAAATTTAATTCATTTCATCATATCTTGCCCATGGGTAATTAAATAATTAAAAATTTAATTACGCTTCTTCCCATGCATCTTAATCACTTATCTACCCCAAATTTATTTTACCCATGTACCACATCTATTCTTAATCTTCCCTAAGCGGGATATTTTCCCGTAGTCGGATAAGCCTTTTCTTTCTCGAATCAATCAATTAAGGCACCTCGGGAGTCTTTTCCGCGATCGGCGCCGACCCATATGGTCGGCGCCGATTTTCTAGGAGCGGCGCCGATTATAAAAGCAAGCCCAGAACTCAGTTCTAGGGACGGAAAAGAGCGAAGAGACCGAAAAAGAGACGAACGAGTGAAAGGAAGCACTTACGCACGAACAGAGAGTGAGAAAGAGAGATCTTCTTAGCATCAATTGTCTCAGTTAGGGCAGATCCTGTCCTAATCAATCCCTGAGAGGAGCACCGTTACTCTGCCCGTATCATATCAACACCATACACCATTATCTATCATCTGGTGACTCTGTTCCAGCGTCTCTCCATCTTCGGCACATCCTACAGACTACATTCACCTTCCGATCCCCGAATCTCATCGCACCACCCCCGATTGGTCGGGTCGCTTCGATTGACACTCGATCTTATCGATCGGCGACGCCGATCGTCAGTCTCCTGGGCCGCCGATCAGCCCTGGGCCGCCGATCACATCGGGCGCGCCGATTCTACATGGCGCCGACGCGATTTCGCAGGCAGACAGTAAAAGGTCATGTGTAACACAAATCTAGCATTATTTCTCGGTTCCCGGTTTTACGTCGCTCGTCTGTGTTCGGGTTTGCTTTTATTATGCGATCGAGAATCTAGTCTTTATTTACATCTTTTATCATGTATGCTGCTTTTCTTTATTGAAAACGTGGATCGACATCCGCCAAGGAAGCTTATCGCTTCTCGGCTTCTCGGGCAGTCCACCCATATATCTTCTAACGCCATCTTTTTCTCAAACACCGGTGTTTTGCGGAGTTACTCGGATCTATTGTGCGAATTGCTCGTGTGCGCCTGCCTTATCTACATCGACTTCCTCATCCGTCTACATCTTCATCGTGTATCTATTTCATTGAGGTTTTTGGGGTTTTGTGTTTAGTTTGGTGCATTAACTTGGACAGTAACAAGCACGAAATTCTTGATCTACGCTTTTCTTCACATTACCTATGTAACCCTTCTCAAAATCCTTAGGAAGAATCACGAACTACATGCATATCATCTTCTTGGCAAATGACAAGCTTATCTACATTGACAATGAAAACATTAGTAATAAAAAGCTTTAAATGATTGTCATACAATTAGTGGCTAAGTAATACAATTATAAAGGACCTATAGAATACAGATGGCCTAAGTACACAAGACCATAGATGTTATATAATTAGAAGCTTCAAAAACCTCACCTCTGCAGCACTAATTTCAGATAGTTTTTCAACAAGATATGCTTGCACGTTGCAATGGTTTGCAATGGAATCTCATTTTTAATGTTGAAAGTTTAATTATTTACAATGCAAAATATGTAAGATGGATACCCTAAACTGTGTTTAAGTATGTAAAATGTAAAATATGTAAGATGGATAACTCAAATTGTGTTTGATTCATTACACTTTATGTTGTACAAGTTTCCTTAGCTACATGTTTCAAATTAGTGAAATCGCAACAAGAGAACAAGAAACTCCAAGTATGAGAGGGTTTAAGGTACCTATAGAATATAGATGGGATAACGATGTATACGGGTGCAAAATGAGATATCCTCCTTCGCAATGAGCTAGATGACCTAAAAATCAAGAGAAATCAACACAAAAAAATGGATTAGTAGATAGATGGGTGGGTTTCTTGACAATTTCAGTCTTGAGAAGTGAAAGCTTCTTAGGATGGATGTCAACCCATGTTTTTGATAAAGATAAGATAAAATATTGATAGATTAGATGTAGTAATATCTGAGATAAGATAGAAACTGAAATGAAATGAAGATAAAGTAAAATGCAAATATGATATAAGAAAATTAAATCAAACATGTACATGTTGGTGGTGACCCAAGACCTGCAATGCCTAAATTGGTGATGGTGACTAGAGAAAATCAAGTGGAACAATGATAGAAAATGTAGATCTGAAGGCCTTGGAAATCGCATTCCAAAAATGCATGTCACAAACACAACATCAAAGTAGTTTAAAAATACCAAAATACCAATTAAATAAAACATGATTATTATAAATAATTGTATTTGAATAAATGTAAGTTGATACTTGTAACATTTTAAATGATAACTAGAGCTGAAATAATCCATTTTCAATAGCCTCCTCATAGTCAATATTTGCATCTACAGAGTTAGAGGACGCACCAAATCCAATCTCATCATTGAGAACATTTGTATTTGTAGTTGTATTATTAACACCTCAATGCAAAATATGTAAGATGGATAACCTAAACTGTGTTTAAGTATGTAAAATGAAAAATATGTAAGATGGATAACTCAAACTATGTTTGATTCATTACACTTTATTTATTATTGTCTTACGTCTAATTACGATATTTGAAAAATAGTGTTCCAAAAATGCATGTCACAAACACTACATCAAAGTAGTTTGAAAATACCAAAATAAATAAAACAAGATTATTATAAACAATTGTATTTGAATATATTATTATGAAATTGAATACATAACAAAATTTAAAATGTCAGGTGACAAACAATAAATGTAAGGTGATACTGTAACATTTGAAATGATAGCTAGAGCTGAAACAATCCATTTTCAATAGCTTCCTCATAGTCGATATTTACATCTGTAGAGTTAGAGGACACACCAAATCCAGTCTCATCATTGAGAACATTTTTATTTAGTTGTATTATTAATACCTCTTCTTTCAAAGAAGGGAATTCCAATGTGAAATTTCTCTGTTAAAAGAAAATTTCTCTAGAGAGTAGTGTGAAACATACAACTTTCTATATTTTATCCAACATGTTTCGTATTTTGCATTTTACAAAAGATAAATCATTGAAAACCCTTTCTTCCTAAACAGATCCCAAAATCTTTGTTTTTCACAACTCATATAATTGAAAATATTCACTAATGTCTTTCTATAACATGCTAATTTGGTAGATTTTTCGCGAGACTTGTAATTGCACCATTGTTTTCGAGTTCATTTAAACAATGATATTGGTTTTCCATTGTCATTGCAAAATCATATGATTGAGACTTTATTAAGTCAATATTCAAAATACCTTTGATTTCAATACCATTAACCTCTGATGTCTTTGTGAAATGATCCATTATTGTACCCATGGATTTATGAAATAGCTTACTTACAAAATCTGCACGATCACTTGTAGTATTCCAAAAAATGGATTCATCACTCCCATAGCTTCAAGAATGTTATCTTTACTAAAATTCTCTCTAATTTTGGAAGCTAAGGATTGTGTAATTTTTTAAGATTTATTTATGTATCAATTGTAATAGAATCAAACAAAACATGAGTCACAAGAACTTCTTCTCTTTCTAATCCTAGAATATCTTGTCGTTTTTGCAAACTATGTAGTGGTATCTATTAGTGCAAATTCACAGCACCCCCAAATGAGCTATGGATCTACTTTTCTAAGGCAAAATCATCTGTTGTGAATGCACAACATTGAGCTTTCCCAAAGTGTGGGACCTTTGCAAATGGGGAAAGCTCTCCGAAAAAAGGCTGGTTCCTTTTCCTAAACTACCGCCACCGGCTATTCCGGCAAAGAAGCTAATCTAATCCTAATCTAACTTCCAAGTAGACAGGGAGAGAGAGAAAAGAGGAAAAATAGAAGCCTACACTAGAATGCCGATACACTAGAGAAGGAAAATGCTGAACATCTATCAAAACTACCATGGAACAAGAAGAGGTGAGCAATGGGAAGGATGGACAAGTGCATCATAGGCCCAAGGATAGATTTCACACACAAAATGTTTCAAAACCCCATGAACACAGCTCCAAACCTATAATGAACATTCAAACATGCATAAATACTTGTAATGAAGAGAGGCAAGAAGAAAACAAGCAAAAAAAAAGCAAGGATGGACAGATGCATCACAAAACACATTTTTTGTTGCTCGTAAGTTTGCATGTAACATCATTTTAATGGTAAAAGATAAAAAAATTCATTACAGAGCATGGGAGGGGGTTCTAATTCCATTTTAAACCACGGGGAAGAAAAGAAGGTAGGCGAGAGCGAGAAAAAGATGAACAACCTTTTACAAATGAGCCAAAACTAGCTTTTAACAATGAAAACTCCGAGCTCAGGAAGGAGAAACATGGGAAAAATGAAAGGAATCATTCAACCACCAACCAGATCCATCAAAAAGGCATGGGTACCCTTAAAATTTCATTCCCCAAGATTTTTGACCATGCTAGAGAAGAATGGAAGCCATACTGCATTAAAAATGGTGGTTGAATGTCAATTCTACTCTTTTCCCCATGCCAAAGGTATTTTCTCATTTTTATCTCACTAAACTCCACCAAAAACAAAATTGAAGGTTCCATCGTATAAAAGACTTCAATAGCTTTCCAATGACACCAAAATTGAGAAAAACCAAGCTCTGGATCGAAAGATATGCCCCTCTGAAGATTTAGGAAAAATAGGGGCAAAAATCGGTCGGCGGGCCAAAACCCAAAAATTTTCCCCTTTTTTGAATTTGGGAAAATTTTCCCAAAAACTCCGCCCTCACCACCATGTGGCACATTCTAATTGGTTGTGGACCTTCCCAAGGAAAATTTCCCTCAAAAACTCCGCCGAGCCATAACTTGAGAAATACAAGGAGTTAGGAGGAAAATTTTACCTTTTTGAAAAGGTGAGGAAATTATCTATCTGATGAAGCCATTTCTAGAAAATTTTGAGTTCTTGAAAAGTGGAAAAATTTGATTGAGGCACAAGGAAGGAAGGAATGAAAGGGAGATAGCCAAAAATAAGCATGGGGCTTATTTTGGATAACAATTTTGGCGACTTAGAGGGGTCATCTGCCTGCTAGATGAATGATCAATAGCCTTTGAAGCATCCATTGGGCATGGAGTCATGAGTTGTAGCCTACAAACTGATCTAAACTTTGAAAAATTTCTCTCGAGCCACTTGGAAATTCACTTGAATCTGGAGTTGTTTTTACCAAAATGCCACTGAAATAGATTGTGCAAGAGCAAAACCAGCAACACCAAAAACTATGTACAAAGCTGAAAATCATACATGCTCCAAATGGAACATGCAGAGTGTGCACAAGCACTTCTTCTTTTGAAATCAAACCTACCTATTCTACTCTAACTAGAAGCAAAGGTGGGCTAAACAAACCCTGCAACTAGTTGTGTAAAATATCTTCCTTTATTCAAAATTAGCTTCCATGCAAATGATTTGGAGCTGAGTATGGCTGCTTGGATGAGTGGAAAATCAACAAGAAGCTGGTCTTCTACCCAAATTAACAAGGTTTCAGCTGAAGGAAAATTGAATACCTCTTTTAGTTGCTTTGCATTTGGATTGAAGAGGTATGGCAGCTGATCCTTGGTACTTTGTAGCTCATCCTCATGCTTAGAAGCAAGCATGACTGGTTGTGACTTCTCCTTTGGCTCCAATGAAGCCAAGTACCTTATTGGGAAAGGTCTGATCTGTTTGATATGCCCATAGCTCTGATTTTCAACTCCAAAAATGGAGTCTTCTTGTAGACCTTCTTGAATGGATGGTGTGGAAGAAGTGATGAAGTTCTTCTGCTATTTTCCTTCCTTTTCCAGTGAAGAACATGGAAGATTAATATCTTCCAACATTGGTTCCAAAGAGCTGTCACAAAACACAGGCTGCTATTTTTCAATGTTCTCCTTTGTGGCAGTAGGCTCTTGATGTTGGAGAATGAATGGTGAAGAAGAAAATATTGTAGTTTTAGCTGGCTCTTCATCCAAACATTCTTCTAAGTCTGATGGCAAATCAAACTCTTCAATGTCCTTGCTACTCCAAGGTCTCTCCCTCTTGTATGGTGACCTCCAAATCTACATTTTCTTCACCATGTGTAGTTTCATTTTCAAACATGAAACTTGTCAATTCAAACTCATCCAAAAAATCATATTTTTGGAGAGATGAAGTGGGAGAGAAACATAAAATTTCTTGTGCCTCTTGCTCAAAATTTGGACTTGTTTTTTCACCTCCATAATGGCTTCATCAATCAAATCAGCCCCTTCAAATGAAAGAAAAAATGTATCAATAATGCTTCCTTCTTCTGTTGTTGCAAAAACGACTTGATCTCATCCATTTTCTCCTCTTCAATGGGATTTGGAGCTGGTTGTTCTTCCTCCTCTGCTTCTTGAAGACCATCTTGCTCTTGATTAAACTCTCCCTCTAGCATGAAGTTTTTCAAGTCAAAATCTTCAATCTATGCTCTAGAGGACAAGTTGGGACTACAAGATCTTCTTCTTCCATGGCTGATTGTGCAACTTGAATTGGATCAGCATTTCCTTCAAATAAAGTGCCAACATGGACACTACATTTTGAGCAAACTGATTGCTGATCTACTTCTTCTTTTTGCTCTTCTTATGCTGTAAAAAAATCAGTCCTAACCACCACTTGTTCAACTTTCACCTCCTCTGAAGGCTTAACCATCAAGGGGATCTTTTTATCCCAAATTTGAGAGCCAAGCTTACCAAACTTTTGATCTTTTCATCCTTGTTTGGCTCTTCTTCTTGTTGTTGTTTTCCTTGACTGGCATTCTAATTTTTATCTTCCCAACATGGATTTGGGAATGCAAGAGGAGGGGTGGGTTGTGACTCAATTGATTTTGCAATTTTTGTGGTGTTGGAGGAGGTAGAAATTCTTGTTTCTTTGGAGGGAATGGCTGTTTGGAAGGGAAAAGGATAGAAGAATTGAGATGGGGTGGAAGACTAGGGAATGGAGAAATGGAATTAACTCTTGGGGCAGCATTGACTAGATTTAGAATTTGGCATTCCAAATGAGATGGTGCTGCTTGAGGAATGGAAAGAGAAAAACTAGATGATGGTGTAGAACTTACCCATTGACAAGGTTGTTCAGCACCAAGTTTATAGGCCTCTATCTCTGTTGTCCATTGTGCAAGTTGGGGCAGCATCTCCATCATGAAGTCCAACTTCTCCTAAGGGCTGAAGTGTCTTGGAAAAGGGCCTCCCCATGGACAAGGAGTCCTACAACCAATTCTGAAAGCCTTCATTTGAGCTATTGCTCTTGATTGCACCATTTTTTCCTCCATCTTTTGGATTTTCTCCACAAAATCAGCATCTTCCATTTGATTGTCTTCATTATATGTGTACCCTTGCTCTTGATATGCTTCACAACCAAACTAATTTTGGTATTTCTCATATGGGTAAGCATGTTGATCTTGAATTTGATCAAAATGCTAATTTGGAGGATTTGTAAAACATGTTGGAGGTGAAATATATTGTTGCTGTTGTAAATGTGAATTCCATGATGGAAATGAAGTCATGATTGCACAACTTCATGGAATGGAAAAGAGTGAAAGGGATGGAAAGAAGAATGGATGGAAATGGATGGAAAACAAGTCTACAACTTAGAGAATGAGTTATTTACCAGATGGAGTCGCCAGATGTTCTTTTGAATATACCTATAAAGGCTGAATCCTTAACAAGAACACACCAACCTGTCAAAATAAGGTTGAATACCTCTAAGGTCCCATTTGGCGTGCAAAACTGTTAGTGCAAATTCACAACACCCCCAAATGAGCTATGGATTTGCTTTTCTAAGACAAGCTCATCTGGTTTGAATTCACAACATTGAGCTTTCCGAAAGTGTGGGACCTTTGCAAATGGGGAAAGCTCTCTAGATAAGGCTGATTCCTTTTCCTAAACTACCTACCACCAGTTATTTCAATGTAGGCAAGCTAATCTAATCCTAATCTAACTTCCAAGGAGATAGGGAGAGAGAGAAAAGAGGAAAAATAGAATCCTACACTAGAATGGTGATACACCAGAGAAGGAAAATGTTGAAACATCTATCAATACTGCCATGGAACAGGGAAGAGGTGAGCAATGGGAAGAATGGATAAGTGCATCACAAAGCCCAAGGATAGATTTCACATAGAAAATTTTCCAAACCCCATTAACACAGCTCCAAACCTACAATGAACATTCAAACATGCACAAATACCTGCAATGAAGAGAGGCAAGAATAAAATAAGCAAAAAAGGAGCAAGGATGGACAGATGCATCACAAAACATGTTTTTTATTGCTCCAGAAGTTTGCATAGAACATCATTTTAATGGTAAAATGAAAAAATGCCATTACAGAGCATAAGAGGAGGTTCTAACTCCATTTTCAACCCTGGGGAAGAAAAGAAGGGAGGGCAGAGTAGAAAAGATGAATAACCTTATACAAATGAGCCAAAACTAGCTTTTAACAATGAAAACCGAGCTCAGGAAGGAGAAACATAGGAAAAATGAAAGGAATCATTCAACCACCAACTAGATCCATCAAAAAGGCATGGGTACCCTTAAAAGTTCATTCCCCAAGATTTTTGACCATGCTAGAGAAGAATGGAAGCCATACTGCATTAAAAATGGTGGTTGAATGTTAGTTCTACTCTTTTCCCCATGCCAAAGGCATTTTCTCATTTTTCTCTCACTAAACTCCACCAAAAACAAAATTAAAGATTCCATCATGTAGAGGACTTCAATAGCTTTCTAATGACACCAAAATTGAGAAAAACCAAGCTCTGGATCAAAATATATGCCCCTCTGAAGATTTAGGGCAAAACAGGGGCAAAAATTGGGTTGGCGGGCTGAAACCCAAAAATTTTCCAAAAACTCCGCCCTCACCACCACATGGCACATTCTGATTGGTTGCGGACCTTCCCAGGGAAAATTTCCCTCAAAACTCCGTCGAGCCATAACTTGAGAAATACAAGGAGTTAGAAGGAAAATTTTACCTTTCTGGAAAGGTGAGGAAATTATCTATCTGATGAAGCCATTTCTAGAAAATTTTGAGTGCCTAAAAAGTGGAAAAATTTGACTGAGGCACAAGGAAGGAAGGAATGAAAGGGAGTTAGCCAAAAATAAGCATGGGGCTTATTTTGGATAACACCTCCCTCCCATTAACATTGATACAGAGGTGATCATGGATATTAAATCTCAAATAATTATTGGGATTCTTAACATCCAATAAAAATTTCCAGTTAGCAAAAATGGGTGTATCAAAACTTTTTTTGTGACAATTATAAGATATCAAGAGATTAACGAACCTGTTTTCTTAGCCGTATGAAATCAACAATATAGATGGATCTCTCTTGTGCATGCTTCATCAATGTATTGATATCCTTCAACATTGGTAGAATGCCAACCAATGTAAGCAATGTTTCCAGATATATTAAATGGAACAACAAATCCTTAGCTTTGTTAACTTCATTACGATATTTGTGCATGAAACCAGCCAATGACAGATATTCCTTACAAATTTTGCATTCAGGCTCATACAAAGAAATACACCTTGTATCAACATCCTTTAGAAGATTTTTACCATCTATAATTCCAATTAAAAAAATTTAAACTCAAGAAATCACTTTGGACTACTTGACATATAGGAATGCATTTCTCTAATAAGGTCTTCTACTCTTACAAAAATTTCAAAGTTATTAACTATTTTATATGCTAGATTCATTTTGTGAGCCATACAATGAATTGAAAGCATATAAGGGGCTAATGTTGTTTACAATCGAATGCATAAACCGATTTTGATGACCCGCTTAATCGATGCACCATTTGTTCCAACACATACCAACTTCATAGCAATTTCATATTCATTCATGCCAAAAATATCTTTCAAATTGGAAACAACTATTTTATATAGGTTTTCAACATTGCAATTTTCAACCATTTTTTCAGACATGACCCAATGCATTTAGTTTCCTTATATGATTTTCAAAAGTATAAACATGGATGCATACCCATGAGGTAACTTGTTGTTACTTCATTAATTGATATATATATATAAACTTCACATGGTTTACAAATCTTCATTTTCAATCATTACAAGGCATATATCCATTTCCCATGCACCGATGTCGAATAATGAGATTGAGGAACATTGTGCATTCCATTATATTGAAACAAAATTTTGAAATCAATGAAATCAGAAATGGGTCTTCCTTCTTAAGGATGTGGAATATGGTAGAGAATTGTATGCTTTTAGCATGTAAATTTGATTCAATCACCTTACCAATTTGTGATGTGATTGTCCCGCCCTTTTCCGTGAGATGTTTGCATCTTTTCTTCTCAGCTTCATACTCTACTTGCATATTTAACATGCATACATTCTTTTCACTTTTCCATCTGTGTGTTTTTATTTTTGGCCATCCTCCTATTGTACAATCACATATTGTTTTCCACAATTTTTTCAATTATGTCTAGCTTCAGTTGTATTTTTATTGTTTTTTTTTAATTTCCAAGTACATATTGTACATGTACATTCAGTTGGGATATCTTCAGAATTATCTGGATCTACAGGTTTGATAAAAGGAAATTTTGTAGCCCACTCAAACTTATATGTCCTACTAAGTGTCCACATATTCTTGTTTTCTTTCAAAGTTTTACTTTTACAACCATATTTTGTAGGAATATCTCAATCATCTTTTTCCTCTTTCGTGACCTAGAATTTTCATTTTATTTTGGTGTTACATTTTGTTGAGTATTTGATATATCCTAACCCTCTCCTACTTGCATCTCAACAGGAATATCTTCAAGCTCTGACATCTCAACAGGAATATATTCAATCTCTAGCATGTTGTCATCATAGGTATCATTTGGTTGATATTGTGTTGAATCCATGTCCACTTCAATAATACCTTCCACACATGACTTGTACTTTGATTGATTCTAGTGGTAGTTGTATGGGTGCTAGTGTTAGTCAGTATCAATAGTTATAAAGCTTTCAAAATACTTGAACAGTGTTGTATTTTGAGATATTTTAGTTACCTTACGGCTCTTTCGAGCACTAAAAGCTTCCATTAAATGCTTGATTTGGAAACCGGTCACCTTTCTATACCCTTATTGGATGTATGGATACTTATCATGTGTTTACTTTCTTGTTACATGTTTGCACCCTTGTTATGCATCTAGAATCATGTCGCATGTCTACACCCTTATCACACGTCTACACCCTTGTTGTGTGTCTTATTTATTATCATGCATCTGTCTCTACCCTTGTCGTGTGTCTCGCACTCTTGTCATGCATATGCACCCTTGTCACACATTTTCACCCTTGTCACGAGTCAATAAAATCTATTTTCACGCTTTTACACCCTTTTCACGCATCTAGATAGTTGTTGCATGTTTGTATAACTTTACTTGGTGCACGTCGCCAAATATTACTTGTCACACATCTGCAAAATCTTAATTTTTTTGTGTGTCTACAATCTTATTTACACATATTTTCATGCATTTGATTGTACTTTGCAAGTTCACACAAGATTACTTGATTATATTTCAAACGGTACCTTACTAAGAACTTACTAGTATACTACCCAGTGAATTACCTATGTTTATGTAGGAGTATTTTTCAATAGTAGGTGAAACCAACCCCTAAAAAATTTATACTTGAAATGTAGGTGAACGGTAATCTTTCTACTCTAAAAATTTCCTTTTCAAAATTTTCAAATATGGAATATTCTCCAAATTACGAATATTCACCACCTGAAATTTTCCCCGATACTATGTCCATACATACACATTTTGTCTATATCAGTTAGCTCAAACAATTATCTACTATTTTTAATATTTAATTATGGTTATATTTAATTATTTCTTATTATTGTTTATTTTCTAAATGCGAGTCTAAATATCAAGAGTCAAAACATTCACATAGTAAGTTGTAATAGTCCAAAATTCATTAGGAAAGACAATGGAAAAATTAAATTATTTATTTATTTTTCTTTCAATAAAGAACACAACATGTCAACTACATAATAATGTTATATGAAATTTAGCTGTAGAAATACAATGTTCTTAAATTATTAGTTAAAATCAGGTAGCTGAAACATTCATGGACCTTCACTATTTTTTTATTCATTACTCACACTCATATCTAACATCCTAGAGGCATATTCAGTGTGAGTCTCCATATATTATTTTTTGGTGGCTATATTAGAGACCTCTATCCTATTTGTAAGAGAACTCCATTTTTCCATTGTTATGTCATATGGGAATGTGTCCACAAAATATTGTGAAACATACAATCTCAAACAAGTCTCTAAATTTTTATCCAATTTGTTTTGGATTTTCGACTTAACAAATGTTAATGCACTCAAAACCCTTTTAATCTTCCATTGAGCCCAATATTATTTTTTGACACAATTCATATAATCATAAATATTCATTAATACTTGTCTACTGAGGATGCTACTAGGATACAACTTTTTCCATAGTCATGTAATAACACCTTTTTTTGTTGGTTCAGTTAGACAATTATATTGATCAATCATTGTTAGCGTGAAATGAGCTGACTAAGAAGTCAATAATTACTTCTATAGAAGACCTTTAATTTCAACTCCTTGGAACTCTATAGATTTACTGAAATGCTTAATGAGAGTTTCATATATTTTTAAACAAATTCTTATGCCTTCTTTACCTCTATCAGGATTCCAAAAATTAGGATACACCATTATCATGGCCTCAAGTAGGTCATCCCTTTCAAAAATTTCTCCGATATTATGGGATAAGGTTTATGAAATTTTTCTTAATTTTATTGTTCACACATATAAATTACATGTTACAAGTACTTCTTCAAGATCTACTACTATGATATCTCTACTTTTTGGAAAGTGTGCATTGAAATATCCATCCCATTAACAACAATACAAAGATGGTCATTGATATTGAATTTAAAATAGCTTTTCGGATCCTTTATATCTATTAAATTTTTCCAACTACTAAAAATTGGTCCTTTAAAACTTTCTTTAGAGTTGTATAACATATCAAGAGATAGACATACATGTTTTCTCAACCTTATGAAGTCAAAAATATATATGGATATTTCTTGAGCATGTTTAATTAATTGATTTCCTTCAACATAGGGAGAATACCACATAGTGTCAATAATGTTTCCAAATATTTTAAACGGTACAACAAATCTTTTTCTTTGTCAACTTCCTATGGTATTTAAACATGAATCCTACAAAACATAGACATTCTTAAAAAATAATGCATGCATGCTCATACATTGAAATTCATCTTGTATCAACATCTTTAAGGATATTTTTACCATTAGTAACTCCAATTTCAAATTTTGAAACTCTAAAAATTGTTTTGGACTACTCACCATGTAAGTGTGTATGGCACGGATGAGCTCTTCCACTTTAGCGACATTTTCAAATATGTTAAAAAAAATTATGTAAGATTCATTCTATGACCCATGCAATGAATTAGAATCATATATGGTTTATGCAGAGAGAAAATAAAATCTTCATATAATTGAATTTTAAGGGAGTACAAACAATAATGTCTCACTCTATCTCTCGCATAAAAGGATAAACCAACTAAGCCTATAATGTCGAAAACTAGTTAAGTTTTCTCAATATTGTCTACCTAACACTACATCACCCTTTAAATGGCTTCATAGGAAACATACCCTTCTCTTCACATTTCATTCAATGTCAATACAACTCCCTAACAAGGTTTATTTCTTGTAACTTCACTTACTTAGGTCATTTACCTTACTAGTTATCCTTCTTGGTCTTGGTCTCTTTATATTAGATTCTTGATCCATATGCACTTCTTTCATCTTCCTATCCATTGTGATAATTCCACTGCCCTATGAAATTTCTCCTCTCAAAATATTGTTAGAACATTCATTGAAATGATGTAAAACTTCTAAAGTTCAAACTATTATTAAACTTGCCAAAATACTCTTCTTTTGCCCTTAAGACAAGGTTTCTTAGATCAAACATGCATATGTGATTTGAAAGGTAACCAAAAGGTTATGGATATTTCCTTATTTCACCCTTACTACTTATAATATCCTCCTAAAATATTAGGTCTCAACTCAACATACAACTCTTGCTAACTCACTTGTAAAATTGTCCACTTTACTAGTCTTTGAACCGTGTTTTAGGCCCCCTTCTAGATCATCAAGAAAATATCAAAATTAAACATGGAATAGCCAAAACAAAAATTAATATATTAAGGTACTACCCTACCATGATTAATTCCAAATTTTAGGTCTTGACTCTCAAAAACACATGAGATATACAAACTTTACTATGACAAACATTTTGTCAAACATATTAGTACATCCTCACCCAATTCTAGAAAACATGTCATAACTAAAAATGTACTAATAATCAAGAAAAATGGTTGAAAATAGATCTAAAAATGTCATAATCCTC